>CM034708.1:84353147-84363312 GCA_020142125.1 Phrynosoma platyrhinos | reverse complement strand
ACTACCTGGTTCCCACCAAATTAATCTATGCAGACAGAAGGATTTGAGTGCCTAGCTCTTCAGTGTTTAGTTTTGAATCCTTGTGTTCAACTATTTTAGTGTTGAATTAAGGGTGCTGCCTCTTTTGTGTTGTGCTGTTTTGTTTTGACAGGCTGCTCCTCCTTAATAGCTACATGGAGGTCAGAGAGGCACAACACAGTACCCTCTATTGCTATGCCAACTGAATGCAACTGGTGAATATGCTTGGGATCTCTGCTAGATTCACTGTCTGATCAAATTCACAAGTCCACAAACAGGATAGAAGCAACTCAATTTTTTCAAAAAAAGGAAGTCAGGGGGGAATTAAAACTGATTCACCAACTGTTGATAGTGATTGCCATATGACAGATTTATCACACACAAGTTCCTTTTTGCTTTGATGGGCACAGACTTCAGGTGAATTCTAAATATTGCATGTTTATTCCTCTATAACAATTTAGCATGTGCCCACAATATTCAGACAAAAGACTATTTTCATTAACCTTCATTTAGGGCCTAAGCAGACTGCCAGAAATAGTGCACATTAAATTGAGGCACTGCTCTGGCTCAGTTCTAGGGAATCATGGGAACTGTATTTTATTGTGGCACCAGAGCTCTCTGACAGAGAAGGCTCAATGTCCCAGAAAAAAATACAATTCCCATGACTCCCTAGCACTGAGCCAGGGCAGTGCCTCAATTTAATGTGCACTATTTCTGGCAGTCTGCTTAGGCCTTTAGTTATATCAAAAATTTGTTGAAAGTTAGGCTACAGTGCAAAGTTTGAGAACCCATATAGTAATTGCAATGTGGTCCATTTGGTATTTATTGAATCAAATCAGAAATTTCTGCATAGTAGGATGCAGATGGTGAACTAATGAAAATACTGACTACAAGGACTACAGTGCACCTGTGCACAGGTTTGGGACCTGGTTGCCACAAAGACCGCAGGCAGATGGCAAACAAACCATGTACCACAGCTGAATTAAGATTAGCCAAAACACTAGGCTGAGAGACAGTGACTTGTTGACAATTAACCAGTAATCTTGATTCAAAACCAGAAAGTTGTAAGCAGGTATGTAGTGGCAAATCCACATGGTCTTAAGGCTTTTCTTATTTACTATACTGACTACTATAATCACTTGAATTGTATACATGCAAGAAGAAACCTCTGGAAATTAAATAAGCCTTCCAGTGAAGTCTGCATTCACTCTGTATGAGAACTAGTAAATTAGTCACTCTCCAGTCCCTTGCTTTCCTGGAATACTTATGAAAAACATCACTATGGACTAAAGGCCATTCAATTTCCTCTTTCTTAAGGATGAAATACAAGTCATCCAGTGGCTTTTTAACTTCTCAATGACTAAGATTGTTCATGTGTAACATCAATTTTTAAATACGCTTCCTTATACAAAAAGAGGGGGAATCACCTCTTATCCATCTCCAGGATGTTCCTTCCTTCCTGATTTAATGTGGACATAGACTCCCTCAATTTCTTTTTAACAAGGAGTTTTCTTTGACATTCATATTCCTTCTTTTCTTCTTAAAAAGCATGAATGACTTTGCCTCTCAAATTTTGTCATTTATTTTTACTGTTAAGTACTAAATAATGATGTCCTTCAAGGTATAATGTTTTTTGTGGAAACCAGAACAGAAAACTTGGCTCCCATCTCTCAATTTAGCTGTTATTTTCTATTGTGTTTAGGCTTCTCAGCTTCACTGTATTATACACACTCCAAAGGCAACCTATCCACTACCTCAGCCCCAAGGAACCCTGGGTATCTCTGGCATCCAGATATCTTCAAAGCCTGCAGTCTTACTGCTCCCAAGAATGCTGTAGTGGCTCCTGGCTAAAGGCTGTTGAAACGTCCACTTGTGAGTAGACTGTAGCATTCTCAAATGGAAAAAGCCAGCAGATACTGGTCATCTGCAAACCCCAGGTAAGGCTCTGTTAGCACCCTCTGCATACCCCGTACTGCATTCTGGGATCCTCATATTTTCATATCTTGGATCAGGAGATAGCAGGCTTATGAGAGATCGATGACCTCTAGAAGAAAAGGAGTGTGTCCTGAGGCATATACACATCCATGTAAACATGAAAATCAAATCTTAATGTGTGAATTAAGAGCTTTTTCCTTCCTCCAGGTCCTCTTGCAATTTGAGACAAAGGATATCTCCTTGCGCCTTGTCTGCCTATCCCATTGTGTTCCCAGCCAAACATCCCTGTCCATCCATCTCAGGGATCTCTTGATCCAGTCACTGTTTTTGTCATGCTAAAATTAAAGCCATCAAGCCATCCAGAATCCCACTATCTGTCGATTACTGGGAAAGGACATCCAGCCTTTGTTACCTGACTAGATAGCCCATCACTTGGGGCTAATTTTTAGGTATAAATATTGGTTCCACGCCTCCAAAGCATCAGGAAACAAAACCTCACTCCAGAGCTAAAAATGGGAGCAAAAAGAAGCCAGAATACTCCAGTTTAGCTCAGAAAATGTGCATCTTTGTATTTGAACATAAACAGCCCTGCATGAGTGTGAGGCTGCAGCAAAGCAAGGCAATGAAAGTGCAACAACTCCAATGGATGTAATAGCAACATACACAAACCAGACACTCCAACAAAGGAGCATGGGGTGAAGGGAGTATGTATGGGGGGGGGCGCTTCATGATTGTGCTTGCACACCAATTCACCGATGCTCTGTACTGGCAAAGCATCACACATGTGACTGTGTGGACCAGGGGTAGGCAACCTTTCCCCTTTAAGGGCCGAGGGACTTCAGCTCCCAGAAGCCTCAGGCATGTTCTCCAATAGTCCCATGTTGGCCAATAGCTCCTGGGATTCTGGGAGCTGAAGTCCCTCGGCCCTTAAAGGGGAAAGGTTGCCTACCCCTGGTGTGGACAATCAAAGGGGCATCCATGCAATGGGATAGCATCTGGGTGGATCTGAGAGGTATTTGGAAGTTGCAGGCAGTGTATTTGTGCAATAGTGTGCATGCATGGTGGAGAAGTGACAAAAGCAATTATCCATTGGTGCAGCTTTATACTGTACCATGCGGTCTGCCCATGGGTGTTCGGCCTGCCTTGGGAGCAGGACATGTGGACAGCAGGGTTTCAACCCACTTTCAGAAAAAGCAACATTGAGCTGCTTTTTCTGGCCAGTCTGCTCTGGCCTCAAGTTTCCAAGTCTCACACCCCACTTGAGCAATTCTTGTGCCCGCTGGGGGGTCCAGCCCCGCAGTTTGAGAACCACTGGATTAAAGGATAGCAACCTCACATCTGCAAACAGTAGTGGGATTGCATGAGAGGAATCCTCACAGCTGGTGGCATTGGTGAAGAATCCCTGCCCATCCACAGAGGGAGGTTTGTGAACAGAAAAAGGCCTGCTGTCAGCCATAACTTTTTTCAAGCAGCAGGAAATTTCCCTACCATGGGACCAGTAGCTGCAGGGAGCATATCAGAGGAGGCCTTGGGCTTGCTGGATCCAAAGTTCCCTTAAAGGTAAGTAAAGGTATTCCCCATTGATAAGGTTGTCAAGTCATGTCCAACCTTAGGGAGTGGAGCTCATCTCCATTACTAAGCCAAAGAGCCAGCGTTGTCAGAAACTACTCTGTGATCATGTGGCCAGCATGATTGCACAAAATGCTGTTCTGAAATGGTACCTATTTATCTACTTGCACTTGCATTCTTTCGAACTGCTAGGTTGGCAGAAGCTGGGACTAGTGATAAGAGCACACTCCATCATGCAGCACCCAGGCCTCGAACTGCCAACCTGCCAATCTTGCAATTGACAGAGTCAACTTCTTAACCACTTAAGCCACTGCATCCCCTTAGTCACCCTTTATGTTTCTTACAAAGGTGGAGGCAATGAGCTAGCCCTGATCTGATATAGTTATTTTTCCTCTTACTGGGCACAATCAGAGAGGAAAGCATGTCAGTCAAAATAATAATAATAATTAATAATAATACAGGAAATAAATCTGCCCCCCTATATCTCCTCATGATTGGCACCAGCCAAACAGCCTTTGGATTTAATGGAACTTCTTCCAGATTCTTCCTCAACCCACCCCAGGCCTATGATCATTCTACCAATAACTTTGGGCAATATCACAGAAAATGTTGTTTTTCAAGTCAAAAATAACAGACAGTAGCATTGTACCATATGCTATTTTGCTCTATAGCTACCACTAATACAATTCATTTTCACATTGAATTTACAACAGTACATATATAACAAATACAGTTGACTATGAGTTTTTCGTCTCTTGGAAACTAAACATTACACCTCACTTTTATTATACATGCAACAACCACATAATTATGGGTAGCTAACAAAGCAATTACTAACAGTTTGGTGGGGGCATCATTCATCACTAAAATATGTTTTTTCCAGGCAGCAATTTTCAAGACCCAATCCCTGTCATTCAACAAAGGAAACAAAAGTAGGAGAGATGGGAAAATGTGTGTCTGGAGACTCAGATATCTGCTGCCAACCACAGCAGACAAGTAAAAAGTCAGACTAATGGTCTGACTTGGCATAAACATAAGGATACCTCAAAAATCCAATATGAAATGATGGGATATTATATTTTAATAATATGTAATAAAATCACAGTGTCAAACCACTAAATTATTTTTAAAGAATAATCAAATCTTCCATTTTTAAAAAATATAGTTAAAGAACTAGATGAAACAAGAGATCATTTTGAAAATTATCTGAAATAATATTACAATAAGTCTACCTTTAAAATTTTGCCTTTTATTTCTAAAATGTTTAAACCATGTCAGCCAGCTTGAAAACAGCCAAGTTACATAATATATTGAAAATAAGATTGATCTTCACCTCAAGTTCAACTAGGAAAATAGATAAAATGTTTAAGCAGCTTTTGTATTTTTATTTGATCCACTTGTTCCTAACAGTTTGTAAATAAAAACCCAGGCTTTATCCAGTTCAGTCCAATGTATAGCTAGAGGTGTAGCGTAGGTTCCCAGGCAATATAAACAGATAATATTTCCAGTACATATGGACCAAAGCTAAATAATGGGAATTATCTAAATAATACAATTGAAGTACCTGAGTTAAAAGAAACAACTAAAAAAACACCCTCAGTCATTAAAAACAGTTGTCCAGATTTTCATCCTAATATAGCATGAAGTACAAAATTAACTGCAAGAGTTTATATGGGCAGGAATTCCTATTTAACTGCATTCAGCTCAATTTACATTTGTCCCAGTTCAACCAAATATGCACAGCAACACTAAGTATGAAGATCATACAAGGAACATATCATTCAGTAAAAGGCATAGAAAGAGTTTTTAAAAACAAGAAATAAACTAATAAATCCAACAATTACCATAAGTCATTATGTGCATTATGAAATAATACAAAAAATGTAGAAACCAAAATGCTCATAAGAATATTTTACAGAAGGAAAGAATAATTGAAAATTAACCCAGTAATCAAAACTGGACCAGAGGAGAATCATATAGTGGGGGAGAAGGTGTACACCAGCTGGAGTGTAACATACCACCAGAGCAGAAGCTCTGGCCTTTCAGATGCTAATAAATGACTACTGCCATCATGCCTCACCAATAACCAAGGATGGTTAGATCTGATGGGGACTGGAATTCAATATCTGGAAAGCCCTTGTGCTTGCTTACATCACATACATTTGGCAGGGCTTTATAATGTAAGAGGCAGGCTGTTCCACCCCTTGTAATGCACTGCTCCAGCAGAGGTACATAACAAACTGGACAGAAGCCAGCTCAAGAATCTATTAAGAGATTAACATAGCTTCTTTTCTAGAAAATGTTTCCAAGAAATGCATTACACTTACTCCAGAGCTTGCAAAGGAAGTTGCATAATTATTACACCATCCTCCCTTAGCTGTCCATGTAAATGGAGTTTGGAATTAAGGCCCTGGGGCTAGAATGCCATGCATATCTGCATAGTATCAAAGGCACTTAAGTAATTTCCACTTATTTCAATGGGATGATGCCCCCCTGGATTTGTCTGTTAAAAAAACACCTCAGCTGAAAATATTTTAGGTTGGCCTTGCATACTTGCAAGAAGTTAATACTAACACCAAAAGGGTAAGACAACTATCATCAAGCCATGAACAGTGCTGAACTACTGAAATGTTGATTCATGGGAAATAAGGTTATCAATGGTTACTCATCATGACGAATATAGATTTCCATCTATATGTATCATCTGAGCACTAGTTGCTCCAGAGAACAAGTGGAAGAAGGCTGTTACACTGATCTCTTGTTTCTAATCTTCCCTGAGGCACCTGCCTGGCCACTGTGGGGAGAGAATGCTAGACTACACAGATCTTTGGTCTAATCCAGCATGGTTCTTATTAATTATGGATCAAATCAAAACCACAACCCTACATACTCTCATTAGAAGATCAGTCCTACCACATTAACTATGGGCCTTTGCAGACTGACAAAAATAGTGCAAATTGCATCCACTTTAACTGCCCTGACTCAGTGCTAGGGAATCATGGGAACTGTAGTTTATTGTGGCACCAGAGCTCTCTGACAGAGTACACTCAATGTCTCAGAAAAAAATACAGTTCCCATGATTCCCTAGCACTGAGCCAGGACAGTTAAAGTGGATTCAATTTGCACTATTTCTAGCAGTCTGCAAAGGCCCTAAGGTTTATTTCCAAAGAAATATGCTTCGGATCACATTGCAGGTTTACTCTAACCACTTCCCACTTATATTTAGAATACTAGCAAATACAAACGAGGTAAATACCTTCTTAAAATCTTAAAATAAATTTCAGTTCCCAACTCAGTCTTGTAAATTAGCAGCAACAGTGGCTCATGGAGAACACTGATCCTGAAATACGTATTCAGTTCAAGGTTGGACAGCAGCAGGGAGACCAACCCTTGTCAGGTAGAATCCAAAGATATAGCCATGTTAGTCTGTAGAATCAGTATGTAGAGAGACCCTGTAGCACCTTTGAGAAGTACCGGTACTTCCTTCTTTCAGTTAGTCTCAAAGGTGCTACAAGATCCTTTTTCAGGTAGATCAGATTGAGCTGTGATAGCAACACAGATAAGAAGCCAATAAGGTTAAGAAAATTATGAATACTGCATGTCTTCTCAGAAGTGTCTCTGTACCTTCAAGTCATCTATCAACTTATGGCAGCCCCATGAATTTCATTGGGGTTTTCTTCAGCAAAGAATACTCAGGAAAAGCCTCCACTAAATTAAATTATTCTTGCTCCCATCTAAGTGCATATAGAAGTCCTAAAGTCTATTTATGTGTTGCTATGTGCCTTCAAGTTGTGTCTGACTTATGGCAACTCTAAGGCAAACCTATCACAGGATTTTCTGGAGCTGAGAGTGTATGACTTGCCCAAGGTCACCCAGTGGACTTCCAAGGCTGAGCAGGGAATTGGATCCTGGTTTCCAGAGTCATAGTCCAAACACTCAACACTCAAGCTGGCTCTCAAATCTACTCACAGCAGACCTAAACAGGAACCCTAAAGTCTACTCATCATTCATGCATACTTTGCTGGCAGCAACCCCCAATGCAAGTGTCAGGACTTAGATTTAAAGAAACATGCTTAGGATTGTGCTGCATATGTGTTCTCAGTTGGAATAAATTCTTATTTATAATCCAATCTAACCCACCATAGATTTCAGCACTACAATTTAGTACTAAACTGCAAAATACTCTAGAAATATAAGCTACATTTAAGTAAAATCAGTATATTAAGTTGTGTTTTTAACATGGGAAACATTAATGGTATATAAATCACTTGAGATTTTAGAAAAAGTAGAAACAGTAAGTTCCAATATAAGATCCCAAATTATTTTTGGCTTGGCTATATGAGGGCACATTATTATGTTTGAAGGCACAACAGTGAAACATAATCTGCCTTTTTAATGAACAAATTTACCCATCGCCATGGGCTTGAATTAATCTGCCTTTTTAATGAACAAATTTACCCATCGCCATGGGCTTGAATTAAGCCTTTAAATTATAACCTTGTATTTTCCTGGTAGTAAGACTCATCTAACCCAATAGAACTTAATTCTGAGTAGATAGTTATATGACTGAACTTCCACAACAATCACATTACTGTGTATTAGTTTTTCAAGAATGCCTTTTCATTACATAATTTTAGGTATCATTAAGCAACGTTAGCTAAAACCAGTTAGCATTATGAAGCCACGTGATACAAGGCCTAGAAAAAATGAACCTTTCTTCACAGTTCAACATATATTAACAAATAAAGTCTAGCAGACAATTTCTGACATTGCCAGAAAATATTTGGAAAAAATGCAGAATGACTATGGAACTGTGAGTTGTTGGATCCTAAGGAGATCCCTCACATCCCAGGAATCATGGCTTTGAGAATGAGACATTCCTTTATTTGCACAGAGAACATCTGTTATTGAATGATATCTAAATTTTGTTCTGAAAATAAGTAGATTTGGAAGTAGGTGTGGTAGACTACTGGCTGAATTTTTTCCCCCTTATAGCAACACATGGTAGAGACATGTCTATTTTCTTCTCTTACTGGAAGGAATCTGAAAATAACCTTGACTATGGCTGCTAAAGACAAACCGCTATTGTGTCTTCTAGAAGTCACTTCTTTTCACAATAGCCTTGCTCAAATCTTAGCCCAATCTACATTTTGCAGTCTCTGCAACATCCCTGTGTCCCTTGACGCACAGTCAACAATACACTTTTCCTCTGAGAGGGCACTGGAGGCTAACAAATAAGCAAGCCTCTGGCTAAGCGACAAATGGGGGTTGCAGACTGTCAGAAATAGTGCAAATTCAGTCCACTTTTAGGGTTAGGGTTAGAGCTAGGGAATCATGGGAATTGTTTTTTTTCTGAGACATTGAGCCTTCTCTGTCAGAGAGCTCTAGTGCCACAATAAACTACAGTTCCCATGATTCCCTAACCCTAACCCTAACCCTAAAAGTGGACTGAATTTGCACTTTTTCTGGCAGTCTGCAACCCCCCAAAGGCTTGCCATTTCCCCTTTATTTGAAAGGTAACCCTTTTTCCTTCTTTCACACCTTCAGCCTTTCTCATCTGTGAACAGAACAAGCACTGCTTTCTACAACTCTGTAGGCTGCAAAAATTAAAATAAAATAAATCATCATCATCCTCCTTAGATATGCTGATGGAACATCATAATATGACAGCACTGTCTCCCCAGATGTAGCATAATGTCGACTGAGGTGGTATATCCCTTTCCCAAACACTTATGGGGGGGCGGGGGGGTGTCAGTATGCAAAGGGATCTGTTAGCACCTTTGAAATTAACTCAGTGGTTCCCAGTGGTCCTCCAAGTGTTTTGGACTTCAGCTCCCAGAATTCCTGACCACTGGGTAAAGTGACTGAGGCTTCTGGGAACTGCAGTCCAAAACTCCTGGAAGACTAGAGTTTGGGAACCACAGGAAATGAAAGAAAGAAGCTGGAGGCATATGTTAGTCAGGAAAAGCAGTATACAAAGGGGTCTTGTGTCACCTTTGAGACTCACTGAAAGAAAGAAGCTGGAGGCATATGAGCTTTCACAGACTTGAGCTGACACGCATCTGAGGAAGTAGGCTCACGTCTATGAAAGCTCATGCTTCTTTCTTTCAGTGAGTCTCAAAGATGACACAAGACCCCTTGGCATACTGCTTTTCCTGACTAACATAGCTAGGTCTTTGATTTCTACACTGGAAGGGAGTGACTTCCAAAGCATCCAAAAGAAAACAGAATGCTGGCAGGTGTCAAAACCTCAAAGGAGGACAAAATGTAGGAAGATGTGTGTGTGTGTCCCCAAAAAAAGGAAAGCAGGACCAAATAAAAGCTACAAAACTCTCCTACAAATCTAAGTCCATGCTCAGAATGGGAGGTCTTTGGAATCCCTCCTGGGCAGGAAGGCTGAAATGCTTCTTCAACATCAGGCAAAAGGTGTTAAAAAACAAAATATTGAGGGTACATCCAGCGGCAGTAGCTGGATATAGAGCAGGTCCTGGAAAAGGAGGACGTGCCTAGTCACCCAGGCCATGGTGAGTGCCAACAGTGCCCAAAGGGATGCTCCTCACTGGGCCTGAAGAAAGAGGAGCCCCAATTGCAGCGGGCCCCAAAAGGCAGAAAATGCACCAGAGGGAGGGAGGGAGGAAAGGGG
>CM034708.1:84336891-84347221 GCA_020142125.1 Phrynosoma platyrhinos | reverse complement strand
AAAGTAACAAGATTTAGAAACATGATGAGATTAGAGCCAGATATAATGATCTGGGAACAAGACAGGAGATTACAAGGTACTAACAAGGGATGTAAACCAAATGACAGAAGTACCTTATGAAACACTTAAGGAGTAGAATGAAGTCTATATGGAAAATGAAGTAAGGAAGAATCTTATTAGATATATACAGAATAAAGAAAGAAATGGAAGAGATGAGAGTGTAGAAATAAATAGGAAGTGCAAAATAGGAAAGATGAGGATAATAGACCAAGAAAATGTATTAGGAAAGAAAAACATTTAATTGATATGGATATGACAACAGAACAGATAATATAACAAGATGAAGTAGTACATGGTACAGAGAAGGATATGGATGACTCCTCAGATCAGGATGATGGGACGGAGTTGGAATCAGACAGACTTTTCTATGTAGAAGATTTTAAATATTTGATGAAGAGGGTAATGAGGATACTAGGTTTAGACAGGGCAGACAGTTCTCAAGATGGGGAGAGATCAAAATGAAAAATACCCAGAACAGGGTGGCTTCAGTGATAAGGAAAAGGGAACCTCAAGGTGCTGAGATGCCATTAGCAGAATTATTTAAATATGCAATTCAAAACGAGTGGAGTATGCCATTCAATACCAGATGTTTACAGGGATATTCTAATAAATTTTTCCTCTGAAAAGGGAGATACAGAGTTCCTTAAAATCCCCTTAGTTGATGGCCCAATAGCAGCTCAGGGGCAATAGTTTCACGGGAAGGAGACATGATGTTGAGAGAAGTGGATGAATGCAAATAATGCTTTGTGTAAAGCCCATGAATTTCCTCATTGCAAGAGCAGTAATTCTGTGGATTGAAGAACTGTAAACCTATGAGGAAGCAGACATGAGTTCTTTGCAAAAGCCTTTAGGAAGAATTAGAAAATTTGAAAAACATTGCTGATGCTGGATGTGATGAAGTAGCATTCATGGCTAGAGGCAAGAATGCAACTGCTATAGTTCAGGGTTCCTTGTGATTACTGCACTGGGAGGCTGATTAGAAATCCTGGAATAATTGGGTCTTTGTACCATTTAAAGTCAAATTATTGTTCAGAGAAGAGTTCTATAGAGAAAGTGCTAGTGGAAAATATACATAAGAAACAGGTCATGCCAATAATGCAAAGAAAAGATTAGAGAGGAAGTCTTTTTGAGGAGGATTTTCATCCTTTCAAGATGGAAGAGGACTACTTAGATTTTCTGATTACAGATGGCAAAGGTAACAATGGAATAGGCAAAGAGAACAATTTGGGAAGCAAGGATATTAAAAACAAACAGCAGAATAGAGGAGGATCCACTCAAAAGAGAGGAACAATTCAATAATGACAATGTGGGGACAACTTCTGCTTTTTGGAGTCTTCTGGTCAATGGTTAAACAAACAAACACTGAGAACCAGATATAGGAGATTATCGCAGCACTAATTAAAGCAGCTTACCTGAGCCGGCTTAAAATTTAAAATGGGTGGCCTCCTGATGTTATCACAAGGATTTAGCTGCCAAAATCACTGTCCAGGTGCAGCTCAGGTCCATCCCCCTCCCAGGGCTGCTCAGCATAGCTTTTTTCAAAGCTGGGAGTTTCCTGGCTTAAGGAAATGGCTGCTGGAGCAGCCCTGGGAGCGGGGATGAACCCGGGCTACACCCGGGCAGCATTTTCCGTGGCAAAATCCTTGTGATAACATCAGGATGCCACCCATTTTAATTTTTAAGCTTACTCAGGTAAACCGCTTTAATTAGTGCTGCGATAATCTCCATATTCCCTCACCAGTATTGAAACAAGTATAAAAGCAGGTCATAGTATGGAAGGAAATACAGTATCTACTACAAATTGAAGCATTAGAGGAAGTATCAGAAAATCAATGTTACTTAGGAGTATATTCAGTGCTTTTCATAGTACCCAAAAGCAATGGGACTTACCCATCATAGAGTTAGGGGACTGTCTTGAATCTCAGATATATCAGTGGTTACATGAGATATTTGAGGTTGAAGATGCAGACCTTACAAACAATAAAAGACAATTTAGAGTTAGGGCACTGGGTGGCCTCAATAGATCTGAAGGAGACATATCTTCATATACCCATGGCTCTATCCAACAAAAAAAAAAAAAAATCTCAGGTTCCATTATCAAGGGGCACATTATCAATTCAAGGCCCTCCCATTTGGGCTAGCTTCAGTAACAAGGGTATTTTCAGAGGTGCAGATGCCAATTATAGCCTTCTTGAAACAGAAAGGGATACAGTTGTATCCATATCTGGACAACATACTGGTGAAAGTAAAATGAAAAAAAAGTTACAGAGGGACCTGAAAGTTGCAGTCCAGATGTTAGAGCAGTATGGATTTTGATGAATTACAAAAAAAAAAAAGTCATTTACAGCCAACAACGTTGATAACTTTTTTAAGAGCACAGATAATAGAAGGGCAGGATTTCTGACCCTATCAGAAGAGAGAAAGAACAAGTTGAGGTGAGCTGTAGCTCACTTAGTGCAGAAGGAGTATGGATCTCATGAATCTGGCCAAGATCATCCATTCAGCTAGTATCCTGGGGATGGTATCATTGCAGAAGGCTCCAGGAACTGCTAGCCCCACACCAACAGGCTGTAAGGAGGAAAGATCAATATGTAGTGAATATACAGTGAGCCCGCACCAATCATGGGTTTGCCATCCGTGGTTTGGGCTTCCACAGAAAGCAAGCCCCAGCTTTTTCAGTGGGTGCGTGCACACATGGTGGTGTGAGCGGGAGCATGCGCCTTATTGAAAAGAACGGGACTTAAGGTCCCGTGTTTTTTGCTATCTGCAGGAGGGAATGGAATGGTTCCCCACAGATAACAAGGGCTCACTGTACTGATTTGTCTGGTTCTGCAGTTAAAATGGTGGCTAAACAGCTCAAATCTAGACAGGGGAGTTTAGTTAGTGGCCCCAGAGCATACACAGGTAACAACAGATGAGAGCCTTTTGGATGAGGAGCTCATTGTCAGAACTACACAATGCAAGGCACATGGTCACCAGTCAACAAAAGTCACAGCATCAGTTTTTTAGAATTAAAAGCGGTAAGGTCAACCCTGATTAATTTTGCAAGGTACATTCAAGGAAAACATGTCAGAGTATGGATGGACAATATAACAGTCAGAACATACACAATGAAGCAGGGAAGACTATATTCAAATTTATTAGTGAAGGAATCAGACAAGCTATTTCATTGGGCGGAGAAACATTTGAGGTCAATAATAGCAGTATACCTCAAGGATATTTAGAATGTCAAGGCAGATTACTTAAGTCAATACAGACTGCATCCAGGAGAATGGACACTGAAAGATTCAGTGTGCCAAAAACTTCTGGAAATGTGGGATCCATTTAGAATGGACCTTTAAGCCACAGGGCTGAATATAAATTAAAAAGGTATTTTTCCATAGATGGAAACAGAAGTACAGAAGTGCACAGCGCTCTGGCAGTCATTAGGCTGTCATTACGCATTCCCACCGGTTCATATAATATACTTCTGGTACTGTTTCTGTCATTTTTCCACTTAATGTAGCCTCCAGAGGATTCTAGATCCATTGGCCCACCGAAACTTCCCACCTCTGCCCAGAACCAAGTCAGGATAACAGTCAAGTCCTCACATCAAGCCATAAATAATAAAAATAGGGTTTTTTTTAAATCACACAGGCAGTCAATGCCTCTATCCAAAGCAAAATAATACTGGCAACCAGTGACTTAGACGTCAGTGTGGTGGTGAACTTGCTCCTGTATCCAAAGCAAAGCAAAGCAAAGCAGCTTATTTATATACCGCTTCATATCATGCTATGGGATGTCTAAGCGGTTTACAACTGTGAGCTGATTGCCCCCCAACAAGCTGGGTACTGATTTTAGCGACCTCAGAAGGATGCAGGGCTGAGTCAAGCCTCAGCCCTGGCTGGTATTGAACTCGCAACCTTGTGGTCTATGAGTGAGTGGCTGCAGTACAGGCATTTAACCACTGCGCCATCCAGTGTGCTGAGCCCTACCCCCCCGGATGGGTTCAATACCTTGGATAGCTCCTTTGAAGTTCAGCTTAAAAACCCAGAGTGAATTCAGTGCTCCAAGAACATAGACATCACCAGTTGCTTAATAACTACCTGAACCAGCAGTGGTTACTCAATCCCACAGACCAAAAAATGAAATTATTCTCACAGTAATTCATATATATATATATATATATATATATATACACACACACACACACACACACATGCATGCACGCACACACACGCACACAGAGTAGGGCTTCCATATCCACAGACTTGCCATCTGCAGATTCCAGCATCCGTAGGCATCAAGCCTGGGGGGGGGATGGCGGAGGAGGAGGAGGAAGAAAGGAATAGGAGGAAGTGGCAGTGGGAAGAGGAGAAAAAGAGACAGAGGTGGCAGCGGCAACAGCAGTGGGAAGGGAAGGGAGGACGAGGTGGCAGCAGCACCAGCGGGAAAAGGAGGAAGGAGGAGAAGGCGAAAGCTGAGGCAATGGCAGGAAGAGGTGGAGGAGGAAGAGGAGGAAGAGTTGAAGGCAGCAGCAGCAGTGGGAAGAGAAGGAAGGAGGAAGAGATGGAGGTGGCAGCAGGAAGAGAGGAGGAGGAGGAAAAAGTGGAGATGGTGATGGAAAGAGGAGGAGAAGAAGGAACAGGAAGAGGAGGAAAGAAGAGGAAGAGGAAGAAGGAGGCAGGAAGGGGATGAAGAGCAGGACTAGGAGGCAGTCCCCTGTCGCCCGCCATAGTGAGAGCAGCGAGGCAGGGTTTGTACAGCCAGGGCAGCAAAGTGCTGTGTGGGCCGCACCACCATTGTGGACAATGGGACATGGGCATCCATGGATTTTGGTATCTGCAGGGGGATCCAGAGTGTATCCCCTGCAGATAATGAGGGCCGACTGTATGGCCATTTAGGGAAGCACTCAAATCAAGTCACCACCTTTTGAAAAACCTTTTGAAGCATGAAAAATCCAAACCCTGGGTGCTCAGCCAAGCCTGCAAATCAAGCCTGAAGAGGAAAATGAAGAAGCACCAGCACAAGCTTGTGGAGGATTACCACTTAACTCACTACTTTTCCATCAGGTGTGAGGCTTTGCCTAAGCCTCCACTGCCACTAAGTGTGAAGACTTCCCCAAATGTCACTCTTCCTGCCAAGAATGAGGCTTTTCCCTTCTCCCTACCACTGCCACCAATGTAAAAACTTCCATATGTCCTATTGCTGCGGACACCAGCTGTGGGAAAGGCACCCATTTGAAATACTATTCTATTTATGTCCCCACCAACACCACCCCTATATTCACTGCAGACGCACCACAGACACCTTGCCTGAGTTCAAGTTTTCTACTATATAGTGTTCTTGGAGGCCAAAAGAAACAATACTTTATTAACAGATATTGAGCATAACAAAACAGATCAATTATCTAATTTTAGACATATCCACTCTCTCTTTTTTAAACTTTAAAGTAAGCACTTTCTATTGAGACCATTACATGGAGGGATGCTTAAGCACCTACTTTTCAAATCCAGCCCCTTCATTGGAGTTGAAGGAGAAAAGAAGAGCTGCTAGTTTTCTCTACCCTCGCAGCTTTAGTACACTGGTACTGATCTGGTCTGGATCAGTACCATGTAGTGAGGAGGATGAGGTATAAACCACCTACCTGCTTACTGACCTCCTTTCCATTGAGATATAGAAGGGAGTTCTTCCATTGGTACTAAGAAGTTTTTTATTCATTTCAGGCACCCGCCTCCCTGAATCCAATTCTGGAACCTTCAGCAGTTCACTGTAATGCTTTTAGTGATCACTTTACAGATAAAAGGTTTTAGATAAGAGCCAACTTAGATGCCGTCATTGTAGAGAAAGTTTGCAAAGGAGTGTCCAATGACTCTTTGAGAAGGATTACACTGGATCTGTTTCAATTGGTGAATACCACTGATGTGGACAAGCTTCTAGAGCAAGTAAGGAAGATAACTTGTCCTCTCAATCCCTGTCCTTCTTGCCTGGTCATTCAGGGACGACATGCAATTAGATTTCAATTACAATATATTATTAATGCATCTCTCAAGGAGGAAAGTCTTCCATCATGTTCACAAGTAAAAAGGAGTGAGTTTTGTCTTTTTTCCATTTGGGTTAATGTCACATTAACCCTGTCATGTCTGAAAAATAACCCACTTTTGTGGGGTTTTCCAGCTTTCAAATCCTGTTTCTGCATGGGATTTCTGCTGTTTGCCCCCATGTGATAAAGTCCTAGGTTGGTAACTGCCAGCTAGCGGACTTTTTCTTCAGTTTCCCTCAGATTGTGGAATGACCTGCTGGAAGGTATTTGATAGCTGAATATGCTGTCTGAATTTAAGAGAGGTTTATCCAAATAATTTTAAAATTGTGATTTTAAATGTGGATTGTTTTAATATGTATACATCTTATTTGTCCTTTTAAATTGATGTGTGTTTTAACTGATGTTGTTTGTTTGTTAATTGTTGTTGTTCCCCGCCTCGATCCATGGGGAGAGGCGGGGTAAGAAATAAATATTATTGTTATTATTATTGTTGTTAAACTGCATGAAAGTGTTAATTTTGAGACAAAACAGCTGAGGAAACTCTCTTCCCCACTTTGCTTCCTTAATCTAGATCCACCTTGGATCCCTACTTTACAGTAACATTTATATTTACACACTCTTAGGACCCTTTGACACTTTACAGTTATAGTACTATGATTTTGCTTTAACTGCCATCACTAAATCTCATGGAATCCTGGTGTTTGGTTTGGTACTAAAGCACTAAGGCTGAGAATACCAAATACCCTTCTCTAAACTCAGATTGTGGTGGAGCCTCCTTCTTTGGAGGTTTTTAAACAGAGGCTGGATGGCCATCTGGGTGTGCTTTGATTGTATATTCCTGCATGGCAGGGAGTTGGACTGGATGCCCCTGAGGTGTCTTCCAATTCTATTATTCTAACTGAAAATCCCATGATTTTATGGGATGTTGCCATAGCACTGAAAGTGGAAAAAGCTATATTGGTGTAGAGTGGAAAGGCCTTTTGTCTTTGTTATGTCTCCTGCTCTGCTCTCTCTGTAAAGTAAGTAAGAAGGCCCAAGTCCATTACACAGTGCTGTCCCTCCTGGGTTCTTTTTCAGCCATGACTCTGTATGTAAGTGGGGAAATAAATTTAAACACACACACACACACACACACACACACACGTTAGGCAATGATCAACTGTTGCAATTTTTCATGTACATCCCATTCACATGCTGAGTTCTGATAAGGTTAGTGGAACCAGATCAGGATCATATTTGGGTTAAAGTGGACTTCCAACATTGGTGCATTATTGCATGCATATACTCTCTGCCCAAGTTAACTTAATTATCAACAGGAATCAACACAGCCACCACAGATATTCAAAACAAATGGAGACCACCACTGAAGGAATACAAGGAAAAGCAGGCCAGCTTCCATACAGAATGAATGTGACAGATGGAAGGAAATGAGTGAGGGTTTAAAAAAACTATGATAGACAGTGGATATTGGCCCATGGAAACTTGGGCATGATGCTACCTGACAGAAGTAGGATGTGTCAGATGATTGTGGTGAATAATCAGGCTCACTTACCTTACTTATCTACTGATGAAAAACTTTGTCTCGGTGTGTGATGGTCCCTGATACAGCCTGTTTATGGGAGCTAAATAGATTTCAGTCAGTGAATGGCAAGATGGACACTACCTGAGGAATGTGTGCCCAGAATCTTGTGTTCCATGATGGAAGACAGTGGGATATCAGTTTGTACTATATAACCAAAGGAGAGCCATATAGAAGTATCACTTCAAGCTTTCCTTCCTACATACACTGTTATGCAGACCAGCCAATGTGAATGGAAGTACATGAGCTGGCTTCTTTATTTTATCTTCTGTATTTTAGGTAGTTTTTGCAGGGAGAAGATGTTGCCCTATGAAAGGGAAAATCAGCTTTTGCAAGAGGCTAGGTAAACTTTGGGACTATTTGCACCTGTATATACCAGTAATAACTGAGGACTCAAGGTTAGGGAAAACTAAGAGTTTTATTTAGAAAAATGCAGAGTGCTATCACACACACACACACAATGGCAATTCACACAGACACAGCATTCAAAGCTAACTGAAATGGAAACTGGATAGGGGTTTGCAGGTGGGTGATAATTACTTGTCCGATAAATAAGCCATGGAAAACTGGAGTGGCTCAGATGGGGATGGGAGGCTGAGGGTGGCACAGTTTCATACACAGAGCACAGCCTGACACAAATGTATGTGTACTGTGAGCATGCATTAGGTACTTGGGGCCAATATTTATACCTGAAGTCTAGCCCTAAGCAGTGGGCTATCTTGTAAAATAACAAAGGCTGAATGTCCTTTGCCAGGAATCAACAATGGGATTCTGGACTGGTTGATGGATTTAATTTTAGTGTGACAAAAACAGCAATTGAATTAGGATATCCCCAGGATGGATGGACAGGTAAGTTGACTGGCAACACAACAGGGGGGTAGGCAGAAAGGTTGGGTTACTGTTTTGGGTGCAAGGAGATCCTTCGTCTCAAGGTGCAAGAGGAAATGCAGATAACTTGGGAGAAAGAAGGAGCAATTAGCAGCTTTGATTGTATTATTACCTGGATTGTTAACATGCATCAGGTCTCACTCCTTTTCTTCTGGGTATCTAACCTGGTGATCCCAAAGATCATCATGACCTCTAAAAAACATGCTGGCTTCAGATATGAAATATGAGGAACCCAAATACAGCATGGGGTATGCAGAGTGTGCTAACAAGGAGTCTAATGTCATTGAAGCACATACAGTGGGCCCTTCTTATCCACAGGGGTTCCATTCTGAACTTCCATCACAAGACCTCAAGTCCTGTGGTTTCCAATGGTGGTGTGTGCATGAATAGCCACTCTCTCGTGACTGCATGCACATGCGACCATTAAAAATCAATGGAGCTTGCTGTCTGTGCATGCTCAAATCTGCATATGGCAAGTTTGTGGTTAGGGTGGGCTTACTGTAGATTAATACACAAACAAACAAATTAATACACAGTAGAAGCTCTCAGGAAAAGAAACTGCTTGCTTGTAGAATACAATAGAAAGGGATTGGGCATTTGCAACAGGTCCAAAATATGGAATGTTTGTAGTTGTTAGAATGACAACTAGCAAGACATTGTTCCTGATTTAAGTTTTTAACCTGCTTAACACAAGTTGGAAAACCAGTGTGGTGTAGTGGTTTTAGTGCTGGACTTGGTCTCTAGAAGACCAAGGTTCAAATCCCCACTCAGCTATAGAAACTTACTGGGTGATCTTGGGCAAATCACTCTCTCTCAGCCTTCAGCCTCAGATGAAGAATATGACAAACTCCCCCCCCCCATTAATTAATTTGCCAAGAAAACACTGTGATACTTTTGCCTTAGGGTCATGATGTGAAGGCATACATAACAACACCAACAAAAAGTCAGTCCCCATTTCACTAACATAAAATCAGGAACTTCCAAATCAACTGTGATTGTCTCTCTCAGTCATGTTTTTTAATGGTTCCGTACTTGTATTAAGCTTCTTCCTAAAAATAAAAACATATTTTTAAAGCCTTAAAAGACTGATCATCATTACTGTTTCTCATGATCATCATTGTCATCTCTTTCATCACTATTAGCATGGTCCTTTAAGAGTAAAAAGAACAAATGCCTGCCAGAAGGAGCTTACAATTTAAAAACTGACATGGAAAACCCAGGAAAGGACAAGGATGGACAGGAAAATCATAGGCAGTTTTTCCAGCTATTGCTGCTTAAGCTCAGTGACAGGCTGATCACACACCTAAAAGTCCCTTTGAACTCAGTGAAACTTAAAAGTTATGTATTGAGGATGTACTTTGATATAGGAGCTGGTACACTGGGGAATCCTGAGAGACAGTTCCAAACATACCAAATTTATTGTAATCTGGCCAGATATTTGATGATACAGTTTGAGATATAAACAGTTAAATAAGGCAATATGGGCAGAATCATTTTATGAACCAGAACACTTGTTCTTGTAAACTAACAGCATTTTGGAGTATTGGCTTCCTTTCTTTATGGCTGTGATGTGATAGTAGTAGATGTTGGTTGGCTGTGGGAAGGGTTTAAAACTTTTAAGCACAGCTTCCAGCTACATTAAACCCACTGCCCTTGCAGTTATCACTAAAATAGAGATAGGGAGCCTTTGATCCTTTAGATGTTTTGGATTTCAGCTCTTAGAAGTCTTATTAGAAGTCAAAGTCTCCTGGCTCAACCCAGGATTTCCTCTGCCCCGTCCC
>CM034708.1:84289529-84306471 GCA_020142125.1 Phrynosoma platyrhinos | reverse complement strand
GGTTGTCTTTGGATAATTTCTGCTTTGGACCCCGTGTGATAAGGGCCTTAGTTGGTGAGCAACTTGCCTCAGGCAGAAGATGCTGGCCAACAGCAGCAAGGAGACAGCTGTGTGCCATGAAGCTTGCCATAAGCTTATCTGCTGCCTTCAGGTATGGTGAAAGTAATTGTTGAAGTAGAATTAAACTCCTAGTCTGGCAGAATGGAGGAAGATCCTTTACTTCAGGCAGCAAAATTTCTTGGGATGTCCCTGCCCATCATTTCATTGTTTGAAAGCACATGCATTAAGTGAAAGTATTACGTTCCTCCTAAAAGAAGAACACACATATCCTATCAGTGACAAATTAATTCTTTCTCCTTTTAGCATGACAATTGCTAAATGGATCCAGATATATATGCTTGCAGGAGATGCTAGATCTAACAGAAACATAGCACAGGATGGCAAAAGTTGCAAGATACTGAAAGGACAGAAGGATGGAGGTATTTCTAATTGGTATCATGCAGATGATTGGATTTTTTATTTTGACAGCCTTTTTAGTTTGCAAAGTACTTGCCAATAAATACTTCATTCTTCTTCATCACAGTAATGTGTGATTTTTTTTTAATTAAGGCCTTAATCAGGCTTCCAGGTCCAGTTCTTCACACACTGAAAATTTCCAAACTACAGGACTGTAGGTCAAATCCAGTTTCATTCTGATGTTCTTCCTAGACTGTTTTTGTGTAATTACCCATACCTTTTCACAAGCATGCACCTATCCCCTTCATAAATCTGCCCCAAATTTATGCCATTGTGAGTTCTTTTCTCCTGTTGCCTCTGCTAATTTTGCTTCTCTTCCCTTATGCTTCTACTTTTTGCTTTGTCTTCTTACATTTATTGGTTTCCTGACCCATTTCCTTATCTTGGATTGATACCACATTCCATCAAGTTTTGATGTTTTGAAGTAATATTACAACAACTTTCTGGCATAAACCCAAGTCTGAATTCCTGCTTGAGTTCTTTTTATTCTCCATTAACATCTAGACAGAAATCCCCAAAGAACATGGATTATTATTCACTAACTCCTCTTGAATATTTTTGCTGAAAAGGAAAGGCTGCTGGGTATCAGTGGTTATGTTGTAGCCACGTGGTTTTCCTCAGCATTCCTGGGCAGTTTTCCAACAAGTCATCATGTTTACACGAGTAAGCACTTTGTAAAGCAGTGATTCTAAAGCAGTTTTCCAACAACATGTAAAATACAGATAATGTGTGCATCGAATATGGATAAAGGAGGCTTCACTGTGCTCCTATCACACTGATCCTAAGATACTACTGGATCAAGAGCTGAATGATGAATAGCAGATCTTAAATAGATGCTCCATATTAGTATGGAGAGGGAAAGGAGTGGAAAGAAGGGAGGTCTGTTTGGCAGTGGTCTGTTTTGGTTTCCATGAACAACTGCTTTCTAAATGTTGCCTATATTTGTTCTAGGTAAAACATATTCACAATTTAGCTGGAGGCACCTGTCTACCAGAGTTCCATTCCTAAAAACATATTCAGCCCTGCTACAAAGCTTACTAGTCCCCATTGTGGCTGATGATGTACATTCTCAGGTATGTGGGTTTAGGACCACAGCATTATTTGTCAGTAAGAGTGTTTTACATAATGTGATTATTTATGTGTCTAGGATTGCCAGCCTTTGAAGAGGCTTCTATAGACTTTTAACGTCTCTTTGTTCTGCAACAGTTCACAAGGCATAATGCTTTCTCCATGATACCCTGAAAATGCCACTTACTAATTTTTGCCTATAAAACTGCTGCTGAAAGCACGAGAACATGCCAGCACAACAGAGATGGAGGGCGGGGGGCTGACAACTCAGGCTGCTCCTTTTTGCCAGCCCCGATCCTTTAACAGCAACCTGGCAAGCAGAAATGAAGGAAGGTAAAGATTTCCCACTCACTGTGCTGAGGAAAATTTAATTTGTTTAAGTTCTGTGTGTAATGCCAAATTAGGGCTACCATACATCCTGGAAAACTGGGACAATCCTGGATTGGAGGGTCTTAAAAATGTCCCTGCCTGGCTGGGCATTTTTAAGCCACAAATCCCAGATTCTTGCTTTGTTCCAGGCCACATTCTGTCAATCTTCAGTTGGACTGGAGATTGACAAAATGTGCCCAGAACAAGGCAGGAATGGTCAGCTGAGATCGGCTTTGTCCCTCTTTTTCCTCCAAGATGGCAGCTGCTGCAGTGCTGGGTAGGAAGCGCTGCCAGTGGCTGGAGCCGGCCCTGAGTGCCGAACTGGAGGCAACCGGCGTGGCCCACCTGGGCTGCGGCCCTTCCTTGGCCCCAAATTCGGCCCTTTTTGGCACCCTCCGCTAAGATGCCTCCTCCTGGGGCTGAGGTGCGGCCATGCGGGGCCTCAGTCAAGGAGATCTGGTGTGGCAAGGCCTCCTTCCGGCTCCACCTGGGCCCCGGGAAGAGTGGAAGAAGAGGTGGAAGAGGATGAGAAAACCAGATGGTGCTTGTTGAGAAGCTGAGGCAGAGATGGCTAATCAGTCCCTTCAGGTAAAAGCCAGGTGTGTGTATATAGTACTGTCAGTGAGGAGGAGGGGGGAAAGGGCTTGGCTTTGCAGCAGATGGCAGGTGGGCATCCTGCTTGCCAGACCCAGCTCAGACCTCCTCCTCTGTTCTCCTTCTACACTCACCCTTCCTGGCCAGAGATAGTGGCCGTGGAAGCTGATCCTCTTCCTCCTCCTCCTCCTCCTTTCTTGTGCATGCATTTATATTATTTTTTATTTTATTAATGTTTTGGGTTTTTAGTTGGTCATGTCCCCCATTTTTCTTGAATGCTACATTTGTCCTTCATTTGTCCTATATATTGCCTACATTTTGTCCCAGTTTTTTGGAAGACAATTATAGCAACCCTATGCCAAATACAAGATTAAGGATGAATATCATACATTCAATGATGCATGATATCATGAATATCATGCACTCATCAAAGATAGTGTAACTATGGGCCTTTACAGACTGCCAGAAATAATGCAACTTGAGTCCACTTTAACTGTCTTGGCTCAGTGCTAGGGAATCATGGGAATTGTAGTTTTTTACTGAGACATTGAGCCTTCTCATCAGAGAGCTCTGGTGCCACAATAAACCACAGTTCCCATGATTTCCCAGCACTGAGCCAGGGCAGTTAATGTGGACTCAAGTTGCATTATTTCTGGCAGTCTGTAAAGGCCCTATGATGAGCAATCAAGTGATGAAACTACCTACAAAATCCAGCCTTAAATCTTACTTGATTTTGGTGGGTTGTCACTACTGTTGTGGGAGCATTTCTTTCCCTTTAACTGGCAAGCTTTAAGCTTTTCTAGAAATCCCCCAAGAAGGTAGCTTCATGATTAAAAAAAACCCCACCAAAATTCTTGAATCTCTACATTCAGAAATATGTAGTGATTAAAGACAAAAAGAAATCTTTTCGGAAAAGGTGGCAGTTTTAGTACAGAAAGATCAATCGGCCAGCCACGTTCTTCAGATTAATATTCTGACTAGTTTGGAGTATCCAGGATTACTTTGAATTACACCCTCTTTTTGCCAAAAATACTCAATACAAGAAGCTTTTCCATTCCCCAGCCATTCCCCTTGAACAATTTAGAATTCCATGGCCTCTAAGTATCCTCCATTTCCACTGGGCCATTTCCTTTATTGCATAGGTGGACACAGTGCAGCACCTAGATGATGCTTAACTGCATCACCCATCTCCCTCAGCATTGACTATGGTGACTTGAGTTGATGGGAACTGGAGCCCAACAACACCTGGAGAATATTTGCCCTCCCTTGCCTTAGGATGTGCTTTTTTTCATGTTTGGGGGCGGGAATGTTCTGCAAATCTTAGGGGTCCCCCAAACCTCTTGATATTTCACTTTTGAATGTGGATGATGCTCTCTTGCCTATGACAGGGCTGACAATTAAAGTATTGAGTTTGGTAATAATATATATATAGTATTTTTGAACCAAAATAAAGCCTAACACAGCTTACTCTTGGATTGTCATCTGCTCCTGTGATTTCAACTGCAGTGTTATCTGCAAAAATTAGGAGGTAAAGTTATTCACAGCATGGAAATAAATCACTTGCTAATGCTTGCAAATCATAGGAGGGAGGCCAGTAAAAATGTCAGCAAGTGGGAACCTTAATATAATGAGTTGTTTTAAACATGCTCAAATGTTTTTAAAAGGTGCACAGGAGAGGTGATTCCTACTCCAAAACTGGCAGCAGTTGAAAGCAAGGTAGAAGTGGCATTCTGTGAATTCACAGACTACATCCCAGGACCCAAATGAGACGGGGGATGATGGTGAAGAGAACAAACTGCTGAGCTGTTCAAAGGAAGGAAATCTTGGAAAAACATTGCAACTGAAAGCAGGTTCAAGGAAGTGCTGCTAGACTGTCTGGATCGGTTCCAGCTGGATTCAAAACAAGGATAAGGCTGGTTGTTGTCTCTGCACTGAACAATTAGCTGGAGCAAGCCTGGATGCCATTTTATAGCACGTACGCTGAACTGTACATTTTCTTTGTACTGATAATATATCTCTCAGACTAGCTTATCAGTCTATTAATCGGACAACAATATCTTTTTAAAAATGTTTGTCTTCCTGTGTCATTCTTCTGATTTAACAAGCTGTTCAAAAAGTGTTTTAACAAAACAACATTTTAAAAATATTGTATCCATCCACTGAAACGTGCCCTCCAGTTTTCTACTTTATTATTATTATTATTATTATTATTATTATTATTATTATTATTATTTTAAAAATATTGTGTCCATCCACTGAAACGTGCCCTCCAGTTTTCTACTTTACCACATACTTCACCTCATTTAATGTGCTTTCAGACAAACATCTTTTATCAGTCAAAAGACACTGCACAACTTTTCCACCTTGAGAGATTTTCTGTGGCAAGGAAAAGAAAGGTGAAACAGTGGTAAAACACAGGACGGTTACAAAGGGAAAAGAACATTGTTTGGATTGTCTGTAAAACTCTGTGAATGAGGCAGAGCCATTGCAAATTAAAATCCATGTCTGGAAACAGCACTTGTGTTATCTATTTTTATCCCTTCCAGGTTTCCTATGCAGCTGTAGTCCAGTAAAGATAACATCAAACTTTTCAATAATTGCAAAAGAAGTTATTGTTGGAAGGAAAAAACAGCCCAATGCCCTTCCTGGCTACAATCCTACAAACACATAACTAGAAACAAGACTTAACACAGGGTTCCCTTATTGGATCCAGGACAAAAACTCCCATAATTTTGACCTTTAAGAGATGCTGGAGAAGAATATGTCCATGTCTATTGCCTCCTTTAATTTTATTAGCTAATCCTGCTTGCTAGGTATATGTTGGTTCTGGTCATATTAGCAGCCTTAATAGAAGAGAATGCAATAGGTAAGATAGAAGAATGGACCCCAGTAAAATAAATAAATAAATACTGGGCTGAAAAATGGACAAGCGTAGGAAAAATTGATAATATCTGGCACGGATAAAACTAAGTAAAATTAATAAAGGATTAAATTACCAAATAAAGAACAGAATTAGGATAGGAAAAATAATCAGTAAAAGGAGAAAAGAATAAAAGTCTAGAAGTATATATTCTATATAGAAGAAAGTCAAGTATATTATGACAAATCAGGTAATTACAACCTTGAAGGAAGTTATTTTATAATTTATGTTAATTGGAGTATCGGTATATGTATTGTAATATACCTGTCTGTTTAGTCAATGGGCCTTTGCAGACTGCTAGAAATAGTGCAGATTGAGGCCACTTCAGCTGTCCTAGGGAATCATGGGAATAGTATTTTTTTCTGGGACATTGAGCCTTCTCTGTCAGAGCTCTGGTGCCACAATAAACTACAGTTCCCATGATTCCCTAGCACTGAGTCAGGGCAGTTAAAGTGGACTCAATTTGCACTATTTCTAACAGTCTGCAAAGGCCCTGTGTGATGTTAAATTGTTTTATTGTTTGAGTTTGATTGTTAATTGTTGGAATGTAATACTTAATAAACTTTTTTTTTTTTAAAAAAGAGACATCCTGGAACAGAATAATGTACTGAACCATAAAACACTGTCCAGTGAGACAAATGTACCTGTCCTCTTTCACCTTCCAAACACTAACTTTCAGCCACAGTCCTCCCCTCTGAACAAGCCTTGCTGCAGGATTGCTGTGTGGGTGATGTGGAGGAGTGTTGAACAACGAAAATAGATCTGGGTGCTCCATCGTGCCTCCCCTCACTCTCTACCTGTGAGGCAATAGCCTCAACACTTGTGTTGTATTTCCAAGAATGCAAGTATACAATTCATTGAGTCCCATTCCTGGCTACTGAAGGCTCCTCTTGGACTCTGGGAAAGAGGAATCTGCTCTGACTGAACAGAAAATGGAAACAGTTCACTCCCTGTTGGGTTGTAATGTGGACCCTCTTGTTCTAAGAGTCTTCTAAGGGAAGAGGCTTCACAGTCACATGGCACCTTTGAAGATCTACAAGATGATCTATAGTGCCAAGAATAGTCACCCCATCTGCTCTGTAATAAGGCCAGCTCAACAGCTGGGGATGAAAAATTCCATTTTGCATTGTTGCACAATGTAACTTTTAACATGTTGCTTTTTATACTTGTCTGATTAATATTATCTCAACAAGAATTTTTCATAATTATTTTAAGCTGGTATTTTTCATTATTTTTACTGGACTACCGCCTCATAGCAGATCACACAGTAGGTTCTACTTCCTTCACCAGTGGCTACCAAGTGACCAGAGAAAATTGTCACCTGCTATAGCACCATTAACAGCATAGGTTTTGTTAATGTGTACAAACTAGTGAACAAACCTTTCCATAGCAGGATGATCAGTAGTGTAAGTTATCTGCTAATATCTGCACAATAGGTTAATGTTAAACATTTGAATTTAGTAGCTGATTGGAGAACTGGTAATCATATACTCATTTTTTATATAGTTAGTTTTATATAGTTTTATATATAGTTTTTTTCTGTCATGTAGGTAATACAGAAGCCTTAAAGAAGTCTTATCACAAAATAGATAGGAAACCTGTTAGCCTTTTAGATTATTTTTGTATATCAGAAAAATACATTTTCTCAATTGTAATATTACAAAAGTTGTCCAAGAACTGCTATTTCAGTCTATCACTCCATACTATATAGCTTTGAGACTATTTTTACACTTTGAAGAATGAAGCAGTAAAGCTTGTGGAATGCCTCTTGTACACCAACCTGAGTTCATTGGGACTAATGTGGCATGCAAATATGGTAAATAAAAGAACAAACGTTTCTATACCAATAGCACTTGATGCCTGAAAAGTTTAGCCAGAGTACATATTTGGGTTGACGCATATAGTGAAAGACTTTTGAACTATATTTTCACTATAGGAAATGTCAGCATGGGTAAATGTCATCACCATCATCATCTTTATTTATATCCTGTCTCTTCCCCTCAAAATCAGGATTCAAGACAACTTACATTTTAAATTAAGTAAATATGTGAATTTGAATTTCCACAGTTTACACTGAAAACTCCACTTGGGTCAGCCCAGTATGATGATGAGTGAGAATAATTTAGGTTTGATGTTTTTGTGGAATGAGCAGTGCTCAGTGAATAGTTCCAAAGAACAAAAGTGGATGAGATGCGACAGTCTATTTCGACTTACACAGCTCACTGATGCTAAGCTTGATGATATGCTATCAAGATGTGTGACTGGTAGAAGGCAGCATGACAGAAAGAAAGAAACGGTGCTTCCAGACAAATACTTTAGCCTATGTGCACCTGCAACAGGTGTCTATTAAATACAGTGCAAAGTTGCAGCATTTATCTGGATGACTGAAGATGAGGTTATGAGTAAAGGTCATTGGTCAGTAAGAAAACCATGCATACAGAAGATCCCAGGTCTAATCCAAGACATCTCCAGTTAAAAAGGTCAAGGGGTGATGGAAAAGACCAGAGAAGAGATGGGAAGATTTCAGTATTTTCACAGCTGAGTTAATATCCAAATAAGCTGCTAGTCTACTCCTTAAGATCATGACTGCTTCTGTCTAAATAATTCACTTTACTTCAGAAACATTTGTGTTTTCTGCTTTCTTTCCTCCCTTTCTTTGTCAGATGGCAAAAAACCAAGGGGAACATATTTAGGTAGTCAATTGTGCAGAAGTTGACTTTTTTATTAGTGTATATTCACACTTTTCCTTGTATAAAATTAAATTAGGTTTTCAAATGCAAAAATGTAAAAAATAATGCAAATACAGAAATATTTTTTTACATAGAACTACATAACAAATTAAGCATTCTGTTTTGATAAAGCATTACAATTATTTTATGTTCGATATTTAAAAATATAGTATATGTTTCAATTTCTCACTGATTTTCCAATCCCTTGCCCCCACTCCCAAGGTTTCAAACTTTCTGGAAATTTTATATCTCTGAGTCCATGGAAAGCCACCATAAGAACAAATAGCAATAGACAAGATAAAACTATTTGACATAGTATAAAGCGAACCTCAGTATCAATTAAGCTTGAAACAGTACTCAGAATTCGGCAGTGACTAAAATGTCTGGGATTATTGGACTTGTAGTTCAAAAAATCTCCTCCACTTTTATCCAAGCTCTATTCAGTACAGTATTATAGTAACATTAGAAGTAGTAAGTAGTCACAATAGTTTTGAAAGTCAATATGAAAAACATCTCCAGACAACTGATTTCTCTACCTTTACTTCTCACATTGTTCTCTTCTGTACGTATGTTGTTGTTTTATTGGTGGGTCTACCAAAAAACCAAGCAGAAAGAAAAAGTTAAGTGAACTGTCCTGTTACTGAATAAATATTTGTACTAGGAGATGCAAGAAGAGATGATCTGTGATTGTTTTCTTCCCTCCTGTCCTCCTTTTCTTTGTAGTTCTGTTATCCACTTCCCCTTTCCTGCTGTGTGTCTGTCAGAGTTGATCCTGGCTTAGACTGCATCCACACTGCAGAAATAATCTGCTTTGATACCACTTTAACTGCCATGGCTCAATGCTATGGAATTCTGGGAATTGCAGTTTGTTGTGGCACCACCTCTGGTATCAAACCGAATTACTTCTGCAGTGTGGATGCAGCCTGAGTCTTCTGCACCCCACATATGAGCTATCTTAAATGGAAAGTAGTTACAGTGGAATGCCATGGCTGCTTGCCACAAAAGCACAATCTAGTCATTCTCCAAAATGAGCAAGGTCTCCAGTGGAGTAGACAGCTGTGTTTTCCCTTGCCAGAAAAAAATGGGCACAAGGGCTCTTCTCAGATGAGAATTGTTCTTTATTATTTTCAGTTCATTTCTTAACCACTTTTCCAAAGCAACTCACAGCATATACACTCACCCCTCCGTTTTCTCAGACTTGAAGTCTGTGGTTTTGAATCTTTGCGGAGGGGCAAGACCCATTAGCTACAGTGGTACATGCACCCATGGCACATTCGCAGGGCCACATGCAGGAGCATGCAGCCATTCAAGCCAATGGAGCTTGAATATTGGTGAGTTTCTGTTTTTGCGGTGTGTGGGGGGGTCCAGAACGGATCCCCCACGAAAGCAGAAGGGTGACTGTATATTGAAGTGATTTGAGTGTTGGACCATCATCCTGGAGACCAGAGTTCGATTCCAAACTTGGCCATGAAACCCACTAAGTGACCTTGAGGAAGTCACACTCTCTCAGCCTCAGTGAGAAGAAAATGGCAAAACTCCTCTGAACAAATCTTGCCAAGAAAACTCCTAGATAGGCTCTAAGGGTCACCATAAGTCAGAAACAACTTGAAGGCACAGAACAACAATAACAGGGTTAAGTTACCTGCTGTCTGCCTACACAAAACATTTGTGAACGCTGCAAAGCACTATATAAGGGCAGTGCAAGAAGACTACTAATAATGGTATGTGTGTGTTTGTGTACGGTGGTCCCTCCACATTTGCTGTGGTTAGGGGCACAAGATCCCTGTGAAAGTGCGAAACCGCAAATAAAAAACCACTGTTCTTTTTTACCTTAGAGACCACTTCTCTAGAAATCTCTAGGTCCTCCAGTACAACTCTATGGTCAACATCTGCCAGAAGTTGATCATAGAATCATGCTGGAGGACTTACAAATGCATAGATAGGCATTTTCTCTAGAAATTTCTAGGTTCTCCAGCAAAACTGTATGATCACCTTCGAGCAGAGTAATGCTGGAAGACCTAGAGCAGGGACAGGCAACCTTTTGGAGACCTGGGCTGGTCTCCCGTAGCCCAGGTCTTGGCTGGGCCAAGGGTGGGGGGGAATGGTGGCACGCGCGCGCATGCGTGCACACGCGCGTGCACCCCCTGCACACGCTGTTGCGTGGCTGCTACCTCAGCCGCCACCATACCTTGCGCAGCTGCAGCCACCACGGAGCATGTCGCGGCCGCCATTTTGGTAGTTCAAATCACGGCCACGACGACTTTGCGCATGTGCAAGAGGAGTGTGCATGCGCAAACGCGTAGCGACCGCCATTTTGACTTCCAAAATGGCGGCCGCAGCGAGTGCGGCCGAAAACGTGCCCCGATGGCGGCGCGCGGCGGCAGCGACAGTGGCAACCTTCCGCCTGGGCTGGTAAGTCCGGGGCCCAGGGCCTTAACTGGCCCCCGGGCCATAGGTTGCCGGTCCCTGACCTAGAGAGTCCTAGAGAGAACATATTAATCAAAATCGCAAATAAATCCGCAAAAGTCAAAGCCGCAAATGTGGAGGGACGATTTATATAGTGCCTAGATCCTTGAGGAAAATAACAACAGTGTATTTTTGTCTAAAGGACAAATCTCATTAGCAAAGAAAAGCAATAACATAACTTGTGGCACCTCGAAGACCAATGTATGTATTGGCATAATTAGCTTTTGTGGCTTGGTTTGTTTGTTTTGCAACGGACGGACACAACTATGACCATTCAGGCTGCTCCAGTGCTATTTAGTGACGGCACCCTGGACTTGGTCCTTGTTGCAGCATCCCTGTCCACATTCTGGCAACGGAGACAGGAAACAGGAAGAGAGAAAGAGAGCAAATCTCCCTGCCTCCACCTTTTCTGAGGAATGCATGTATATCTCTTGCCACCTGTGAGGAAGAGGAAAAAAACGTTGTGTCCAAGCTTAGGGAAGGCAGATGGCGGCTTGGGGGGTGAGGGAAAGCCACAGCAGCCGGCAGGCAGCAACGGTAGCTTGGGCTAGAGCTAGGCCCGTTTCTATAGCAACAGGAAAGCAGCGTGGCTCTCCTCTGACAGGGAAACAGGCTCAGCTTTGGCTAAACTATATACCCCCCAACCGGGTATTGACTATCTCTGTAATCCTTGCATTCGAGTAGGTCAATATATGCACTAAAGGGATCTCTTCCAGTGTAATGCTACTTAGGTAACACGCCTTCTGTTTTCATCCCCTTAGCCTTGTTCTGAATAGATTTTGAACCTTCTCAAGGCCACCCCAGAGTCAAACAAGATGATGCAGGCACTGAATGAGTTTTGTCAAATGATCAATCACTCTCAAGTTGTTTTATTGGTGACTTCCTACCTGATGAAGGATCTTTCTTTCTTTCTTTCTTCCCTTCCATATTTCTTTTAAATATTCAATTACGACTTTTAAGGGTGCATGCTGCCCCTCACTATGGCTAGGAGCAGACGGAGGGAAAAATCTGGCTTACCCCTGGGATTTCCCAATTCGTGAGGAGAACCCACTGACTGCAGCTCCCATAGTGGCCCAACAACTGATATGCAGTCTGCACCACACACACACATACACACACCCTATGAGGAGGGACCCATCATAACAGAACATTTGCAGCTACAAGTTGTGCCACGCCATTTTGCTCCATTCCATTGCAAATGCATGCACACGAGAGCACAGACATTCCTCCAGCATCCGCCAATTGCCTCCCGTCATGCCTAGCTACCGGTCTATTGTATGTCCCACATGACCAGCTACTCAATTGCATGATTGATCGACTGCCCATATGGCACATTGATGCACAGTGACACATGGGCACAACACATATAAACAGAAGCAGCAACATGCTTGTTCTCTAAAACCTTCTTTTGCAAGCCCATTCATATAATGATGTAGAGAGGTGTACATTCAAGAACCACTCAGGGAATTTGCCAACAGTACAGACATGGTTTGAAGAAAACAGAATTTTAAATGCATCTTGGGTTCTAATACCCCTTGTTTAGTGCTATTTTGTAAAAAGGCAGAAATACAGTATCAACAATGCCTTTACTTACAGAAATCTCTTTACCTAAGCCTTGTTCCCTTTTCTGAAAAAGCAGATACACTTTTATTATGCTATTTTAATTATGTATATGGCCAAAATCTTATTAGCTACAACGAGGGTAGACACACCAAATCAATGGTATTTACCTATTTGTTGACTCATTATTCAATGCTTGATCCAATGGTCTTCTCTAGTTGGGATTAACCAACAGGATTCCAGCTTATATTTGTTTAGATTCTGCTATTATTTTACAGTGGCATTGTACCATGATACCATTAGTAAATTAATCATACTGTTAAGTTCCACATTAGACCCTTTAGAAAGGCAGAGGCATAGTGTGAATCCATCACAAGTTTCATATATGGTCACATATGATTAACAAGTTTCACATGCAGTGTGTGTTAAATGTTGGTGGATGTAAATCTGGAGAAACATTTTTGCTTTTCCAAAAAAAAAAAGCTCTGTTTAAATTTTAAAAATCATACAGAAGTCATTTTGATGGTTTTCACCGTATTTACATGGAAAGGCTTCAAGTGTGATAAGTAATTTAAAGAACTATAGAAGATTTTCCAAAGTAGACAGTGGATGTTGCTAATTAATTGCTGTATTGCCTTTTGCTTTAATTGACTTTTATTATTTTACCTATTGTTTTATATTTTAGATTGTATGCCTTTGGCAGGTTTTTATTCTATTTTATGCTTGATTGTCTTTTTGTACAGCACTGTGTACATTGACAGCGCTTTAGAAATAAATAAATAAATAAATAAATAAATAAATAAATAATAACACACCCTTTCTTCCCCATCCCATCATGGCCCAGGGAACCTGTTCCTAACCACTTCCAGCAGCTACCTGGCCCCTCCAACATCTCCACATGGGCACACAATCTGCACACCGGTGCAATACTTCACTCTTTCCGGCTTGAACTGGAGCAAACTAGGATTTATTTTGGTCCAGTGTTAAGCCATGGAGCACAGCTTGGGTCTATTTTCTTCCCATTTTGGCCACATGCATCGTCTAAACAGGCGAGTTCCAAAACAGGGTGGAGACATTTCTTTTATCCCATGTGGACAACCCCTGTGTAAGGTGTTTGGCATATTTAATCTGATTTAGGAGATCCAACTAGTAGCAGCATAGCCTCATCTCCCAGGGACATATAATGTCACCACCATGAAAAAGTAATGGCCATATAGCAATAGCAAGTACATTTCTATACCACTTATCAGTGCAGTAAAGCACTCCCTAAGCAGTTTACAATAGATAGATGACATAGTACAAACTCTGACCAAAAAATACCAATAAACCTAAATGGAAAATTTTAAATTCATCTTCAAAGTTAATGTGTTAACTACAGAGACAGAAAAAATTGAAAGATTCTGTGCTCTTGTGCAGGAGGAAATTGATCACACAGCCACACAGGACATGTTGATAATCACTGTGATAGGAATGGGAAGGTCCATTTTGATCCAGAATGGTGGTGAATGGGAACTGCAGACTGGATTTAAATGCCACTGAGTGATTCACTACCTTAAAACATAGTGGGAACAGAGAATCGATTTTAAATCGATTCACAGATGTGAATCTCTCAATGCAAAAACAGTAAGTGAGACTGGAGCCCTCAATACAGAGACAAGTGGAAGGCAGTAAGGAAAGAGAAGGATGACATTGAAGATGGTTTGGTTCAATCAAGGAAGCCATGGCCCTGAGTTCACAAAATCTGATCTCTCGTAAGATTAGTCAAACCAATTTGATGGCAAATTACAATAACAAACTTTTAAGTGTGAGACAGTCATTTCAAGCAAATGTGCTAACACAATTGAGATAGACCTTATCTAAACATAAACAACAATTCTCAGATAATATACACAATTACAAAATTATGCCATCTAAATCATAACAAGGCATTTCAGCCATCTCTTTTGTTGTACTGTGAATCAACTATGGGCCATTGTATCTAGAAACCAGACTGCAGTCCCATCTATTTGGTTTCCTGTCTTGAATGGACTTTTCCATAAAGATGCCTTCTAATTATTAAAATAAGTATCTAAAAAGGCACGTTTGGAAGTTTGTCCCAGATGATATTTTCACAAACAGCTGCTAGAGTTATAAATCTGTATCTGGACTAGACTAGACTATCTCAGGATGTAGAAGGGGACTTACATGATTTAACACAGTTCCATATAGTGCATACATTTTGTTATGTTATAGTGCATGCACAACAATAAAAATAGTAGAAAACTTGAACATATCTGGACAAGAGCAGAGAGGATTGTGTGCCTGGATACTAGTGGTTTGTAGTGATGAAGTGATAGCGTTTAAATTTAACTCTTGTCTACCATAACCAACATGACACTGCTTCCCAGCTCAAGCCACATCCCATGTTGTGTTGCATGCACTAGTATGACACTATCTCATATATATCTGTGTGCATGTGTATAGCAATCATTTCACTTGTGATAAACGTGCCTCCAGATTTGGCTTATAGGAATGTTATCTGGAGGAGATCCAAAAGTTACTCTATTGACAGCATTTTTCAGTAAAATATTATTGGATCTCAAATTTTGGCACTTAGATGTGGATTTTCACTGTTTTGTGAATGACTGTATTTGAGGGCAATTTGTCCTTTAGCAAATGAAATTTTCATCCAGTAAATGGGATCAGAAAGCCAGTGTTATCCTCTGAATATTTTCTAGCAATTTCTAGCAAAACACAGTTATAATTTGCTGTCCTTTTGGGTAGCAAGCTGAGTCCCTGTTCTGTTCAAAGAAGGACTGGTGGCATTTAGCCCTAGCCATTGGAGCATCAGGTGTAACTGACCCCTGGAGGTACCAGGGCCTAATGTTTGCCATTCCTCAGTTGAAAGACAGTTTTGGGTTGTTGTTGTTGTTTTTTAAGAGAAAGAAAGCAAAGCAAGAGGCTGCCAGGAGGTGTGTGTGCATAAGGAATGAGAACCATGGAGATCCATGTGACTGTGTGTGTCATCTGAGTGAAGGCTTTTCTCCAGTTACAGTGTATTATGTTTTCCCACAAATGTCACAAGCATCCCTGTTTAGATCCAGAAGTGCTCAACTCTTCCCCCTGAAAAAATACCACTTCAGATCTGGTGCCAGGTTGTTGAGCGAGAAATGCTTTTTTTGTATGGAGAAGGATGTTATATTTCCAGGTGCTGTAGGCTAGATTTCAGAGGAAGAAACTAGCCAAACCACCTCTGAGTATTCCTTGCCTAGGAAAACCCTAGAGGAAATCAATGGGGTCGCCATAAGTCAACCGGTGACTTGAAGGCACATACACACAGAGAGTACAATTTTAAGAGAAAAACTGAGCAGAAATGTGTATGCTTCTTTCCTTATAAAATAATTCAATCCTTAATCCCCTACCTCTGTGCCAGGGTCAGCCTTGTTTAGTACTTGGATGGGAGAGTGCCAACAAATCCCAGGTGCTGCAGGCTAGATTTCAGAGGAAGGAGGAACTGGCCAAACTACCTCAGAGACTGCATCTGCACTGCAGAAATAATGTAGCTTGATGCTAATTTAATTCCCATGCCTCAGTGCTAAGGAATCCCAAGATTTGTAGCTTGTTGCAGCGCCAGAGCTCTCTGACAGAGACAACTAAAGGTCTCACCAAACTACAATTCCCAGAATTCCATAGCCTTGAGCCATGGCAGTTAAAGTGGATTATTTCTGCAGTGTGGATGGAGCCTGAGTATCCCTTGCCTTGTGGTGTAGTGGTTTGAGTGTCGGACTACAATTCTGGAGACAGGCTTCAAATCCCATCTGGAGCATAAAAACCCACTGGTTGACCTTGGGTGAGTCACACTTTCTCAGCCTCAGAGCTGAATTTCCAGGCAAGGTACAAAATGTTGGTTATTAAAGCCCTACATGATTTAGGTCTAGGTACTTTAAAGCCCTACATGATTTAGGTCTAGGTACTTTCAGGATCGCCTCCTCCCATATAACCCACCCCATACATTCAGGTCCTTAGGCAGACATTTACTCCAGTTACCCAGGACTAGATTGGCAACTGTCAACCAGAGGACTTTTTCTTCAGCCTCCCCTAGACTGTGGAATGACCTGCCGGAAGAAGTTTGTCAGCTGAATATATAGTTTGAATTTAAAAGAGCATTGAAGACCAGTCTCTTCCAGCAGGCATATCCAGATGATTTTTAAATTGCAAATTTTAAAGGGTAAATAACAGATTGCTTTAATATGTGCACATCTTAAATTGTAAATTGTATATGCAGTATATCCTTTTGAACTGATGTGTATTTACCTTTTTACCTGATGTGTCTGAACTGACGTGATGTGTCTCTTAATTGGTGTTGTGTCCCCCTCTCCATCCATAGGGAGAGGCAGGTAAAAAATATTGATGATGATGATGATGATGATGAAAACCCAATGATAGTGTCACCATGAAGTCAACAATGACTTGGAAGCACACTACTGCAACCAGAAGGAAAACCCTGTGGAAATAATGTTCACGAGGTCTCCAGAAACCCCAGAAAGGGATGTCACAGAGGCTGCGTCCGCACTGCAGAAATGATGCGGCTTAGTACTGCTTGAACCGCCCTGGCAACAGGCAGCCAAATTCTGGGGTAGCGCAGTCTGTAGTGGCTCAAGGCTCTGCTCCCTGTTCCATATTCCATAGCAGTCTTTGGGCCTTTGCAGACTGGCAGAAATAGTGCAAATTGAGTCCACTT
>CM034708.1:84275370-84289429 GCA_020142125.1 Phrynosoma platyrhinos | reverse complement strand
CCTCCCATTTCTCTCCCCCCTTTCTTCCATGCCTGCCTTCTGCCCCATCTCTCCTCCCCTGTCTGCAGTGTCTTGGAGGACCCCAGATTTTTGGGCACAAATGGGCACTCATGCCCTAGTTAGTCCCTTTGGCAAGGAGAGGAATGGAGCCTGGTGGGGGATGCATCCACACTGGAGAAATAACCCGTTTTGGCACCGCTTTAACTGCCTTGGCTGAAGGCTATGGAATTCTGGGAATTGCAGTTTGTTGTGGGTGCAGCCAGATCTGAGATTGGACAGGGCTTGGAGCACCAGGGAGGGGGGAGGGGGAGGGCAACAATAATGGAGGACCTTGGAGAAATCATCATCATCATCATCATCATCATGGAGGACCTTGGAGGAAAAAAAAAAGGGAGGACATGAGCCAAACCCTAAACACAACACTCCTCCTACATCTGCAAATGCCTGCTTCTCAGTGATGCTCAGGATGGAGAGCCTTTGGGGCATGCCTCTGGGGCAGGAGGTGGGGATGGAGGACCTGTCCGGGGAAAGGAGGACGGGCCTGGTGCAACTAGTGGCCTCTGTTCTTGGGGAAGGGGGGGGCTGGGAAGGGATGCCTGGCTTTCCTTCTCTCTTGCCTCCACCTTGGATCTCTGCCTGGGTCAAGCTCCTGTTTTAAATCCCTTAATCGCATTTATGCCCTTCTCTCTCTGAGAAGCAGAAGGCAATGCAAGGAGAGATGGTAAACAAGAGGAGTGTCAGAGACAGAATGAGATCTGCCATTCCCTTTTGAGCAGATCTTGGGGTCTCCAGGGCAAGAAGGGGCTCCCCAGGTTTGGCAGCTGAGAAAAGGTTCCCTTTCAGGCAGGCAGGTCCAAGGGCTGGAGGAGGAGGAGGAGGAGGAGGAGGAAGAGGAAGGCTGCTTTGGTGGAGGCAGAGAAGGTTGGGCCCAGGAGGGACAAGGAACCTGATCCAGGTGGGGATGGATGGGGAGAGAGAGCCCTGGTCCCCTTCCCTGGTGTGGTCAGGTTGTCCAAGGAGCCGTGATGCTCTGCCAAAGGCTCCCTCCAATTGCCAACCCTCCCTGGGCATCTTTTCTCATTGGGCTCCATTACTCAACTAGGAGTTGTATTTTGGCCTGCTAGGTTGGTAGCGCTAGAGCAGGGGTAGGCAACCTAAGGCCCGGGGGCCAGATGCGGCCCCCCCCGAGGCCTTTGAACCGGCCCCAGGCTGGTCCTGCCGCCGCTGCCACCGCCACCGCCCCTGCCACCATGATGATATTGATTATTGTTGTTATTACTTGTTCTTGGGGTTTTCTTGGCAAAATCTCCACAGGGGGTTTGCCATGGCTTTTCTGGGGCTGAGAGAGTGTGCATGCATATTTTTTAATTTTTTTTTTATTTTTAATTTTTAATTTTATTGATTGATTGATTGATTGATTGATTGATTTTTGGTGCTTCGGCCCTCCAATTGTCTGAGTGACAGCAACCCGACCCCCGGCTCAAAAAGGTTGCCTACCCCTGCACTAGAGGATTATGACAGCATGGATGAGAAAAGAAAGTATAATTGGGCACATGCCAATGACTACAAGAAGTCGGTTGCTTCTCCTCCATCCCATCTCCAGTATGCTGAACAAACATTGTGTGGTTGTGGTTGTTAACAGCCCTGGAGTGGACTGTGACTCATGGCGACCCTCTGGATGAGACATCTCCAAGAACTCCTGTCCTCCATCTCTTTGCTCAGGGCCTGCAGGACAAGGCCCATGCCTTCCCTGACAGCAAGGGCTGTTTGACAGTGGGATACGCGGCCGCAGAGTGTGGTGGAGTTGCCTACTTTGGAGGGTTTTAAACAGAGGCTGGACGGCCATCTGTCGGAGGTGCTTTGATTGTGTATTCGTGGTTGGACTGGATGGCCCTTGAGGCCTCTTCCAGCTCTAGGATTCTGTGATCAAGTCTACCCATGTCGCTTGTGGTCTTCCTCTTTTTCTACTGCCTTCTACCTTTCCTAGCATTCTTATCTTTTCTAATGGTTCAGTTTTCCTCATGGGGGGACCAAAGTATGACAGCCTCAATTTAGAAAATATTCAAGGGTAGCTGTGTTGGCCATTTAGCAAATTCAAACAAAAATCCATCAGTGATACCTGTATTGGCCAACCAAAATGCACAATATACTTGTTGCAAGCTTTCAAAGTCATCTTGGCTTCCAGAGAGAGTTTGTGCTTGATCTGTTCTAGAACCCCTTTGTTTGTCTTTTTGGCTGTCCATGGTATCCTCAGCACTCTTCTCCAGCACCACATCTCAAATAAGGAGATTTCTTTTTCCCTATCAGCAAAGGTTTTGTCCTACTGAACAATTTTATGTATACAAAAATTCATATCCTGTTCTTTGGGTGCTTCCACATACTTGGGGTGTTAACCACAAAGTTCCACAAAATACAATAAAAGTTCCCCAATACAGGAGAATAAGAAGAGATAATAATAATAATAATAATAATAATAATAATAATAATAATAATAATAATAACAACAACAACAACAACAACAACAACAATAAAATTTTATTTATATCCCACCCCTCTGAGTGCAGTCGGGGCGGCTAACAACAATAAAATACATAATATAAAATATAAAAAATAGAGGGACAGCTAGGAGCTAAAATATGAGATAAAACATATAGCTTGCTGGAGCCAGCCTGCCTAAACAAATAAGGAGCTTTCGACTGCCAAAAAAGACAAATGAATGGATCCTAGAGCAAATCAAACCTGAACTCTCCCTGGATGCCAAGAAGGCTATAGTGAAACTTGTACTTTGGACATATGAGACGATATGACTCACTAGAAAAGACAGTGATGCTTTCGTAAGGTAGAAGGCAGCGGGAAAAGAGGAGGACTGCATTACAGATGGATAGAATCAATCGAGGAATACATGGCCCTAAGTCTGCAAGACCTGAGTCGGGCTGTTCATAGAATCATAGAGTTGGAAGAGACCCCAAGAGCCATCCAGTCGAACCCCCTGCCATGCAGGAACTCAAAATCAAACCAATCCCGACAGATGGCCATCCAGTCTCTGTTTAAAGACCTCCAAAGAAGGAGACTCCACCACACTCTGACTGTTGATGATACAGTGACTTAGAGGTCTCTTATTCATAGGGTTGAAATTGACTCGATGGCAGTTAACAACAATTTAGGACAAAACATCATAATAGCATAATATTGGGATTGTTTTTTTGGCTGTTTATAGACCTACATACAACACTTTCTTAGGCAAACTTGAAGCTGCCTCCTTCTGAACAACATCAGCTGGTTGTGTCTGGAGACTGTATAGATTGGCAGAAGTACAACTGTAAACCCAATAGAAATCTGAGACTGGAAGGGGGGTTTCAGACTGGTTACTTTGATCCAAGCTGAGTAAAGGCTTCCTTCTTCAAGCAGAATGGGATAATTTATGAGTCATATGAATGCTTGTGTAGAGCCTGGTTCAGTCTTCTGTTTTATATCGTGTCTCTACCATGTGAGTTCAAGAAGATAATAAGCTATTTGTCTATATCAAGCCTAAGAAGAATTCTGATAGTTCTGGTCTAAATAAGGAAAGATTTAGACTTCCAGTGCATTTATTTATTCATATTTATAAAATTATTTTGGAGTTTGCTTTTAGCCTCAAAAGAGTCTGCAAGGCAATTTACAAATTTAAAAAAATTAAGAAAATTTAAAATTATCTTCTTGCTATTCTTGGGGTTGTTGTGTTGTTTGCGGTTGCCCTATTGACATATCATTTCAGTCTCAAAAGGGGTGTGTGTGATAGGAGCTCACCCATACTTTTCCTCCCTATACTTTTCTCACAATCTGGCTCAATTCCAGTACTGGAGTCACACCAGAAGGAGAGTGGCTGGAGCAGTGGAGGTTATGGTGGTAAAATGGGAGAGAGTTCTTGCACAACCTTCTTCGTGTTAAAATAATAAACAAGATTAAACACACATACACTCCCTGCAGTGTATATGTGAATGGGGAAAACACATGTTTAGCTACCTGCCTGTGGCATCTAATTTGGTCCTTGATTCTCCTAATATATATATATATATATAGTGCATTGTTTCAGTTCAGGATCCCAGGATTCATTATGCCCAAGTAAATATTCCTGGTTTATTGTGTACAGCAATTGTATTTATTGTATAATTGAATTAAGGCACCTGTCAACCAGGTCTGTAAAAATGAGTGTGTGTGTCCCTCTTTTTCATTTCATTATATATCCTTTGGTAATATATTCCTTTATTTGTTTGAGTTTGAGTTTAAGATCGAAGTGTTACTGGGATATGAACCTGTGTTCCAACCATATGTCCTTTCTATTTAAATATTAAGACTGTTTCAACCTGATTTGGGCACCTCTTTTTAAAACAAAAATGTTAAGAGCCAAGTGGTAAATGGTTAATGAAAATTTCTTTTGGTAAAGGGTGATCTATGTTAACTAGGGAGTTTAGCATTATGAGGATGAGTTGCACTGAGTTTCAGGCGTGTATGCTTTCCCCTTGTCTCCTTTGGGCCAGGTGTGAGGAAGAGTTGAGAAGATCTTGCTTAGGTTGACTGCAGCTTTTTGTGATGTCTGTGCCCAAACCAACTGTGGCTAATTGTAACTGTGATTTGTGAAAGTAAGCCAATTTCATAATTCATGGTTTGAAGTTTCACCAGTTCAGCAAGCCATAGTTAAGGATAACCAGTTTGTCTAGAGTCAGACATCACAACAAGTTGCTGCGGTTAATCTAACAGTGAAATAAAAGCTTCTGGTGTTCTCTTCATGACTGTCCTGGGAAGAGGGGAGAGTATAACTGTGAGGCATACTGTAGCTTGTCTCATAATATTAAACCATGACTTAATGTTATGTGTGATTGAAGCTATTAGTCTGGATTGCATATAATGGTTTGCTGATTATTTTTGCTGTGAATTCTGGCTTACCTGTAGCATGCAGGTATTCACTATATACTTGCTCTGTCCTGACTCCTCATACCAGATTAAAAAGCCAAGGAGTCTCTGGCACCAGTTTGTGTAATGTGATGTCCAGACGGTAGATACACGGATTGCCATTCTGCTAGCAAGCCAGGAATCAGAAGCCAAAAACAAAACCCAGCTTTGGATTTTTGCTTATTAGGAAAGTAACATGCCAGAAAATAGAATGCTAAGCCAACCAGCGCTGTCAGTTTTCTGGTGTGTTTAACCAATCCTGTCAGTAGGAATACCAGGTGGGAGTAACTGAGCAGCATGTACTGTCAGTTCTCCATATTCGTGATTTCTGCATCCATGGATTCAACCATTCATGGCTTGAAAATACCACCCCCCTTAAAAAAAATCCAGAAAGCAAACCTTGAATTTGGCATTTTATATAAGGGACATCATTTTACTATGCCATTGTATAATGGGACTTGAGCATCCACAGATTTTTGTAATCACAGGGGATCCTGTAACTAAATCCTACAGAAACAACACTGTAATAGCAGTAAGACAGAATTTACAACAAGCCTTGCTTATCACTGTATGTAAGCTATTCCTATGTGTTATTTGGAAAGGACGACAGCCAAAAAAAAAAAAAAAAAGAGGGGGGGGGAAGGAAAGGAAAGGAAAGGAAAGGAAAGGAAAGGAAAGGAAAGGGGGGGAAGTTAAAATCTGGTTTTAGGGATGAGAATTAGAAGACATAAGGGCTTGAATTTTGCTTCTGTGCTTTATTACATTGGAGAGCTAGAGAGACTTTTTTAAAAAAAGTTCAGTAAAAAAAGTGCAGGAAGATTTCAAAATGTCAAGTACTCCTTAAGGGTTGCATGCCACTACCCACCCTGGTTTGGACTTTGCAAATGAAACATAATAGCTGGCTGTACTGGACTAGCCTTAAAATAGATATTAATGTAATAACCATTGCACATGAGTTGTCTGTCTTTATGAGTATATATATAGAATCTCTTGCTGCACCCACAAGAATGGTTCAATGGTTGTTGTGTGGATCCTGGACCCAAGCCATTATGTCTAAAGGTGTCTCCCCCACCCCCGAAAATCAGTTTAATGTGTAAACTGCTTTTGCTGCTTCCTTGTGTGTAAGCCGTGCATTTATTTAATTATTTATTATTTTTATCCAGTCTTTTCCCCAAAGTGGGATACAACTTCTGATAGGGGTCTTAGGATATTGCATTTTCTTAGTATTCAAAATTGCAGTGTTTTCTACATGTTATGGTTCCACCAGCGTTACTTACTTGCATAGTACCAACTAAACATTTTATATGATGTGATTGTTTTCAGCCTCTTACATAGGGTCATTATTATTTGTGAAATCTTTGTTTTATTACAACATTCTTCCTCTCCTATGGTGGAGTGCACATCTAATAAGATGTTTTATTTAGGGTCTGGATAAATGGTAGCAAAACAAAATAACTCCCATCTGTTATACATGCATAGGATATCATAGTATTGTTGAAGAGAAACTGCAAATATTACAATAGGAAGACTCTTCCACAAATTATATGGAAAAGCCATTAGGACTTACTCCTCTAGTATGTAGCATATTCTGTGATAAAAATTTCTTTATTCTGCTACTGCTTGCAGTAATGATGATACACACACACACGCATGTACGTATACTGTCATGTCTATTTGGTCATCGTGCATGGATTGCTGCTTACTTTTGCTTCCATCCAGTATTGGTGGAAGGGTTGCTTCAAAGAAAGAGAACAGTACTCAGCAAAATGAGCAGTGAGATTGCAAACAGATGAGAGTACTAGCGATCTGGGGATCCAATTTGCTGAAGATATTAAATGTTAAAAAACAAATACTTATTGGAAATATTTCACTGCTATTTGGAACTGAGGTTAGAAATCTGCTTCTCTGGGATTAAGGTTCTGGCAGCATATGGTTACTGGCATTGGGCATGAAATACTGTATATACTTGTGTATAAGTCAAACTCAGGTACAAGTCAAGGGAAGGTTTTTTGGGCCAAAGTCAAGGATTTTTATATGACTCATGGATATCTCGAGAGTAAAACTTAGGTGCGTGTAACAAAGGAAGTAAAGGATAAAGAAAGAATTTACAAAATTCCAGCAGGCATAATTGTTTGTGCTCACCCTAAGGCCTGGATGGATAAGGAGGGAACTATGGTGAATGGTGGCTGTGTGATGTATATGGAGGTGACCAGTTGTGGGTGGGACTAAGAAGATACACACATGTCTACTCTCTTGGCGCTCCTTTGAGAGAAAGTTGCTGCTGCTGTTGGCACCATTTTCCTACCCAGGCATTTAAAATGGCCAGAAGTGACACCATGGAGGAGAGAGGAGAGGAAGGCAAATTTTCTTTTAGGTTCCTCCAGTATGTCTTTTGCCATTCTACTTGATGGTTCCATTTTAGATATGAGTTAAGATGCAGTACAGTGGGACCTTGGTATCCACTGGAGTTTGGTTCCAGGATCCCCTGTGGATACCAAAATCCGTGGATGCTCAAGTCCTATTCAATACAGTGGCATAGTCAAATGGTGTCCCTTACATGAAATGGCTAAATCGAGGTTTGCTTATTGGAATTTATATATTTTAAAAATATTTTCAAGCCGTGGATGTGTGAATCTATGGATAACAAATCCGTAGATATGGAGGATCAACTGTACTTACCTGTGGGTAAGTCACTCCAGGTTTTTTTTTGTGTTGATTTTTTGACTAAAATTTCTAGGCTTATACATGAGTATATACAATACTCTCTCTCTCTCTCTCTCTCTCTCTCTCTCTGTGAATGAGTATTCTATGAATGAGCCTAAATGTGTAAGTTGACTAGTGGGTAGTTGAGTGAGGAACAGCACTACTTTGATGGGATTTAGCTCAAAACTGAAGTAGCCTGGAAAGTGAGTCATTTGAATGGAGAAAGCTTTGAAAACATAATTTTTAATGGAAAGGTGGGATATAAGTATAATCAATCTGGGAAGTATGATGGATATAATCAGATAATGGTACATGTGGGTGTCTGTGGGAGAGACACAGGAACAGTCTGATGTAGCCTCCCTTTCTTTACTACTACTTAAAAAAAATACCTTTCCTGGGCCTACAGTTGCCCAGGGCCCTTCAAAAATATGGTAGATTTTATTCCACGACCGCAGGAAGATGTCTGGGGCAACATTTAAAACAAACAAGCACCTTTTAAAAAATCCCTGGGGACCACAAAAATAGCCCTGAAGGGCCACATGTGGCTCATGGAATGTACTTTGCCCACCCCTGATGTAAATAGTACATCTTAAGCAATAGTACATTTTGAGCAAATGTCTTTCCTTAAGGATTCTGTTTCTTGACAATTGAAGTGGGATACTTGTACTCTTTCCAGCAATGTGTGATTTTATCCAGTCTACCCTGTCTTCTCATATTATACTGCTTGTAGATATAGCCTGTAGCTTGTAGATGTGGTTCTGTGGGGAGTCTAGAGAGGCATTCTTTGCACCCTCTGTCCATGGCCATCTTACCAATTTGATGTAATAGTTTCATTTTTTTTTTTTTGAGTGGCTGTTTCATTACACAGCATGCTACCCTTTTACAGTATTGTGAATCAGGAAACTACAATAGAAGCCAGAATGTTGCCGCAGTGGTAGAATATTATTATTAGGCCTGCATTAGAAAACTATTAACACAGGAAATAGTAAACCATTTAAACTCTGGGGTGATAAAGGCAACCACACTGTTATTGCATATAGCTTTAGCAATATGTGCATTTTGTTGCTAAATACATTAAAAGGTGATGGCTCCTCCTCCTCCTCCTCTTCTTCTTCGAAACAAGAGGACTTTAAAATAAATATGCACATGCTGAAGCCTTTCTATTGATGCTGCCTGCATTATTGAAGGAACTGTATGTATCGTCTTTCAATGAATGCATCTCAGTTTCACTGAAAGAATATATCAACACTGTAGAAGTATAGCAGGGTTGTTTCAGTAAAATCACTAATCTCTTGTCATGTACTTAGGCCATGACCTAGCAGGTGGAAAGTAGGGGTAGAGACTTCTGTAACTCTTGTACCCATATGGCAGCTTTGTGATGGGGCCTGGTGTATCATGGTAAGCTGACACCTTCCCAAGTAATGTTTCCCACTCATTGTTCCTCCAGCGTGCAGTCTACCTTCAGCACCACCACCACCACACACATGGTTTTGTGTGTGTGTGTGTGTGTGTGTATCTTAGTGAGCTGAAGACACATTTATATACATAAGCTGTAGAAGGTTTTAGTTTATTAGGAAATGGCTTGACATACTGCAGTATGATCAACAGAAAGCCAGAACAAGAAGTGTTGGTAAATACACAATTTTTCATCAGACGTTGGACAACAAGTTTTAGAATCACCCCAGTTGTTTGAGGGAGTATTGTACTTTTATGCCTCCAGTGGCCTAGGAACTAAATATTTGAAGGATGGCCTGCTCCCTTATGAGTTTACATGATGGTGGAAATGTTTCAGAGAGTCTCTCTCACACTTCATGCATATTTTCTGATTTGTAGCAGAAGGACAAAAAAGAAGACCTTTTCTGTGACAGCCCGTAAGCTGTGATAAGTTCTCTCTATGGAGTTTATCACATGGGTAGCAAAGTGCAGAAATCCTGTGCAGAAACGGGATTTAAAAATCTGGGAAAAACCTGCAAATGTGTTGGTGTTAATAAGCATCAACATGACATTAACCTGAACAGAAAGTCGATAAAGTCTGCTCCTTTTTTACTTTTGGGATTTTCTGAAAGTAAAAAGGAGCAGATTTTGCCTAGTTTCTGTTCAGGTTAATGTCACGTTAATGTTCATTAACTCCAATGTCGTGTGAAAATCAACCCACTTTTGTGGGTTTTGTCGACTTTCTGTTTGGGTTAACCCCCGATGTCATCTGAAAATTTACTTGCTTTTTCAGTTTTTCCCCAGTTTAAATTCAGGTTCTGCAGGGATCCATCACATGTGATAAACTCCTAAGAGGGCTTGTATTGCCTCCTTACTGATGACTGTTTGCAGCTATGTGAAAACTTCCATGTTTAGATTTGTGATGCAAATCTTTGCTTATTTCAAACTTGCATGGACAAACAAATATTTTCAAAGGCTCTCTGTTCATCAAAAGAGCTTCAAGAGTTTTTGCACGCTTTTAGTGTTTCTCTGTGCTTTTTGGCTACAAAAATGGACAATTTTGTACAAAATTGTGTTACTTCATATGAAATACACTATTTTATACATAAATTGAGTGTGTGTGTGTGTTTTAAATGATTTTTATTGTTATTATTTTTTTGGGGGGGGGAAACCAATTCTGATAAATACAAGGTGGTTGACCATCTTTTTTTAAAAAAAATAGCATGCCTTGATGTGTCAAAATACTTTTCTTGTCGATAAGAGAAAATTGCAAATATTCTTTACATGCCTAATTCAGATAGGTCTCTGCTCTGTATGATTATTGATATGTTTACTCCTTCTGCTATTTATACTGGTCTAGATCCAATGGTGTTATTTTGCTGAAATACCCATACTCAGGAACTGTAATAGAGCAGATTGTTGAGCAAGTGATTGAAGGAAGGAGAACATTCCAAGTTTTATCTCTCCTTCATTATTGGTTTTATTCTTTTACTCTTTCTTTGATAGTATTTTTAATATTTTAACTGTTTGTTAAAATTGTTTTTAATTACTTGGCCATGATCATGGATAGAGAAGACCCAAATGTTTTAAATAAACAATCCAGTCTGTGTACGAGAAAAGAGATGGGTAGATTGTACCTATTATTAAGGCTTTTTATATAGTATTTTAAAGTCTATTCAAAGCAATGAACAATTAATTATCAAACAATGTATCCTAGAACATAAAAAGTCCATGAAAAGATGCTTTTAAAAATTATAGAATGAACATCCCCCCCCCAATGTATTTGCTTTCCTCCTAAAAATGCTTAAATTCAGGCAAGACCTGGTGTTCCCTAGAAGTGAATTTGATGGATTGGGGGCCATTGCAGACAGGGAAATTCCCCAACCACAGATGTTACTTGCAGGTCAAGGAAAATTAGAGCAAGGCTTTGCCCTACAGGGAGCTGATGTGGGAGTCGCCCTTCCGACGGCAGGCTGGGCTCACACCATGTAATGCAGCCGCCTGTATTGTTTGAAACATTAATATTGGCAGAATGAAGGTTTTTCTTCTAGTTCAATGAGAATAATGCATGACTCAGAAGAACATCTGGACAAACAATTATTTGCACTGCAGATTTATAGGAAGATAAAACAGCAATAAAATTACATATGGTGCCTGATTAATTCTTGTTTGCATTGTTATATCGTACTTCCTATTTTTTGCTTTTATTGTCACGCTGTATCCTTGTTGCTGGAACTTTTGTTATGATCTTGTTAACCTAAGGAAGGCTTTTAGATGGATTTGCATTCTTTAGAAACATTGCCAGTTGATAAGAATACTTCTTTAATAGCTTGAAGAAAATAGTAAACAGCACAGTCTTTTTTGTTGTTTTCACATTCTGCATTTAGAGCCTCTTTTCCTAAGGATATGTATAAGCAGCAACACTTATAAGGCAGAATCCATATGTATTTTTGTCGAACTAGCTTGTACTAAATCAGCAAGGTTTCCATTTTTGGGTCTGGAATGTGGATTAGCATCCGTATTGTAAATAAAAACTGATTCAAACCTAAAAAATAATCATTCACAGATATTGCTTTTGTGGGGGTGGCAGGGTAAAAGCATGCAAACTACACGTAGATTACCTTGTCTGGAAATTTTGGCCAAGATCCAGTTCATTGACAACACAGTGGCCACATTCTGGCTGTGTTGTAGTAGCCATTCCAGTCTGTTCAGGTGGATGTGCCAGTGACCACTCTGGATTGTGAAGATGGAACTTTGCCCATAAACTTCATAGTGGGCTGCTTGTATTAGGGAGTATTGCATATGTCCTTATGGAAATGTATAAAAAGTCCAACCACAAGCATAATCCAGAGTTGCTGATTCTGGCCTTCGTGTGTATTTCTTGCTTCAAAGAGAAGCCCTTTCCAGTTATGACTTTCTACCATATAGATATTCAGTGAAGTATGTGTCATCATAGAATCACAGAGCTGGAAGGGGTCTCACAGGCCATCAAATCCAACCCCCCTCTCAGTGTGGGGTTTCCAGCTAGAGCAGAGGTTCTCAGAGTGTGGGGAAGGACCCCCAGGGGGTGTGTGAGAGTTGCTGCAAGACTTTGAGACAATGATCCCCTCCATTTCCCCCTCAAACCTTGTCCTGGAGGGGAAGAGAAAGGCAGTGGCATACTTACAGTTGGTGTCACCTGGTGTGTGTGTGGGGCACCAAAAGTGGAAGGGGCAGGGCTTGATTCAGCTGGCTTTCCTCAGGGGAAAGCCAGGCCGAAGGAAGGAGCTGGCTGGGGTGCGCGCATGCCCCATTCCTGCTTGCTTCAGCTGGCTTCCCTCATGGGAAATCCAGGCTGAAATGGCTACTTGGGCTGCAGGTCCCTCCCCTGAGGCCCGAAGCACCGCATGGATTGAGAAAAGTGGCCATGCAGCTGGGGAAACAGTCCCTTGCCCAGGCTGGAAACCCTTGCAGGGGGTGGGGGGCCAACCGGGTGTCACTCCTCTCTTCTGTGGTGTCACCTCCTTTCTTTGGTGTCACCTGGTGCAGTCTGCATCCCCCAGTGATGCTACAGGAGAAAGGTGAGTAGGGTGCTTTGATCAGCCACCTCTGCCTAAGGGAGGAGGAGGAGAAAGGGGAAGCTCCCTGGATCACGGTTTCTGGCAGGGCCCATCGCAAGCTACTGCTTCTTCTTCCCACCCCAGCCCCATTAGTGTGCTGGTTCTCAGGATGAGACACTTCTACAGCCTCATCCAGTGCACTCCTTAGTCCGATGTGCCCTAGATGCACAGCAGCCAAAGGAGAGCCAGTGTCCACAATGGCCCTTGGCAGAGGAGATGGCTAGCAGTGCCTATTGCCCAGGGCCACTGCCTCACCTGGTTCTGGCTGAGCTTCCTGAGAGGCAGAGGAGGAGAAGCTGTGGTGTAGCTATGTGTGAAACAATATGTGTAAAATTTACACATGTGTTAAGTATTGAATTTATTTAAATAAAACTCTTCTAATATGAATGATGTTATTTCCTTATAAAATGTTAAAATATAAATATACATGTATTTTGTGGGGAAAAATAGGCACACTAAGCAAAGTATTTTTATTCATATATTACATCGAGTGCGAGTGTATGCCATCCAGTCACAAGGGTAAAACATTTGAGAACCTCTGAGCTAGAGCATTCCCAGCAGGTAGCTGTCCAGCCTCTTTTTGAAGATATCCAGAGAAAGAGACGCTGCCACCATGCTAGGTAATTGGTTCCACTGCCGAACTGCATTTACCATGAAGAAGTTCCTTCTAATGTTCAATTGAAATCTGCTGTCTTATAAGTTAAAGCAATTAGACACAGTCCTATCCTCTGGGGCAGCAGAGAACAAATCTGTACCCTCCTCTCTGTAGCAGCTCTTTAGATATTTAAAGAGGGCAATCATGTTACACCTCAGTCTATACTCTTCACTAGGCTGAATATGCCTGACTTTCCTCATATGTTTTGTTCTCTATATCTCTTTATTCTCCTTGCTGTCCTTCTCTGATCCTGGTGCATCTTCACCATGTCCTTCTTAAAATGAGGCACCCAAAACTGAGTTCAAGTACTCCAGATGAAGTCTGACTAGTGCAGAATATTGAGGGATTATTACTTCCCTTGACTTGGAAGATATGATTGTGTTAATGCAGGGTAAAATATTACAGTATTTGCCTTCTTTGCTGCAACATCATGCTGCTGAGTCATGTTCAATTTATGATCATCAATAATCGCAAGGTGTGTTTCGCACATTCTGATGGTAAGTGCAGTGCCTCCCACCTTATACCTTTGCATTTGGTTTTTGTGGTCTAAATTTAGAGTTTGCACTTCTTTATATTGAATTTCATTCTACTAGTTTCAGCCCAATTTTACAGTTTATCGAAGTCCTTTTGAATTCTGTTCCTATAGTCTAGTGCAGGGACAAGCAACCTTTTTGAGACCTGGGCTGGTCTTCCGTAGCCCAGGTCTCAGCTGGGCCAAGGTGGTGGTGGGGAATGGTGG
>CM034708.1:84245714-84266303 GCA_020142125.1 Phrynosoma platyrhinos | reverse complement strand
TACCCATCAGAGATCTGTTTAATAGACAGAGTTATTAAAAAGGAAGTTTCCCAATACCAACATCATTGGCTGGATAGGATGAGATTGAAACAAATAGCTAATGATTGGTTCAAACAGCAGGGGCCTCCAGAGCAACTATCAATGTTTGAATTGATTTGCACTACTTCCAACTGGCAACAAGGGCTCTGATTTCCAAAATCTATAATTTATTAGTTAAAGAAAATAAAACGTACCTGAGCCCAGCCAAGATTCTTGGGAAATCTAAATTTAACTATTTCAGATGAAACCTGAGCAAACATGTAACCCTCCAGTCTGTGCCATCTCTGCCAACATGAGGGGAAATGCTTATAAAACTATATATAGGTGGGATTACTATCCCTTAAGGCTCTCTCTATTATGGATATTAAATCAACTTGCTGAAGGGGGTGCTGGGAATGAAGCATGCTGGTCCACATGTAGTTGAAGTGCCCGAAAGTGTTTTGGGACACTGTGCTTAAATTTATTCAAGAAAAAGGAAAATAATTGGACAAAGGGGTGAAGTACTTTTATTTTCTCTTTTTCTGGATATAAATGCTTTGTTATATAATAAATACTTAGTGTACATGCTCATATATAAGTCTAGAAATTTTAGTCAAAAAATTGACCCCAAAAAACTAAGTTGACTTATCCACGGGTCAATGTAAGTACTGTATTTTAACTCCTATTTAAAGAGGAACCATCTCCTGGTGAAATGCAAGTGCGTATCTGTCCTGGAAGCACTAACCCCCCTCTATTCTCTCATCCATCCAGCCTTTAGTGTTAACACAAACAGTTATGTCTGCTGGAATTTTGTAAGTCTTTTGCATTATTTTCTTTTGCTTCATCCTTTAAATCCTTTGCTTCATGCCCCTAAGTTTTATCCCCAACTTATCCATGAGTCATGGAATGCAGTAGCTCAAGTGGTTAAGACGCTAACTCTGTTGATTGCAAGATCGCCAAGTTGGCAGTTCAAGGCCCGGGTGCTGCAGGATGGGGTGAGCTCCTGTCATTAGTCCCAGCTTCTGCCAACCTAGCAGTTCGAAAGCAAGCAAAATGCAAGTAGATAAATAGGTACCACTTCGGTGGGAAGGTAACAGTGTTCGGTGCAGTCATGCTGCCCACATCATCCAGAGTAGTCTCTGACAATGCTGGCTCTTCAGCTTAGTAATGGAGATGAACACCGCCCCCTATGATTGGACACAGCTTGATAACCTTGTCAACGGGGAATACCTTTACCTTTTATCTTTATCAACAAGTCATTTCAGAATTTGTAATTTTGACCCAAAAACCTGCCCTCGACTTATACATGTGGCTGACTTATACTTGAGTATATACAGTAATTTTACAACTCTTTGTTATGTATAAACAAATCTACTGAAATAGGAAATATGTGGGTAACTTAAATTCCACACATAGTTCCAATGAGCTTTGGATTGACACTGTATGAGGAAATAAGCGTGAATGTATAGTAAAGGGGTAGGCAACCTTTCCCCTTTAAGGGCTGAGGGACTTCAGCTCTCAGAATCCCAGGAGCTATTGGCCAACATGGGACTATTGGCCAACATGGCTGAGGCTTCTGGGAGCTGAAGTCCTTCGGCCCTTAAAGGGGAAAGGTTGCCTACCCCAGTATAATATATCAGAGGAAAAACTAAGGAGAACAATTTCATTGAGAAATTATTTCACTTTATTGATTATTTGAACACCAAAGAAAGCTTCAGGACAATCCCAATGAAATGCTGGAAGTTTTGGAAGGATATCAGACCTTTTTAACACAATCTCTAAAATTCAAAGATATAGCCATATTAGCCTAGAAAATCAATATGCGAAAGGATCAGATCTGAGGAAGTAGGCTCAAGTCTATGAAAGCTACCAACTTCTTTCTTTCTTTAGTCTCAAATGTGCTACAAGATCCCTATGCATACAATCTCTAGATACTCCTGACCTACTAGACTTTGGCAGAATCTTTAAAAATGCATTTGTAACATCTATGTATCAACCACTTATTTCATTAGCTTATAACCTGTCATTCTTGATGTTTTGTTGTAAGGTGTTTTCAATAAAGCATTAAAGTTTTTCTTTTTTTAAAAAAAAACAAAACAAAAAAAATACTGCTCCGTTTTCCCACTTTGCCACTTCAAGTATATTGAAGTATGTCTGTCCCAGGCCTGTTGGAACTAATGCTGTTCATGCAGTCTCCTTTTCTGAATGGCTTCTTTAAGAGGGTAGTGCTGGTTTCCACTCCTTTTTCAGCCATGCATATGCCTTAACAGACACAGCGCCCTTTGGTTGTATCACCAGTTTAGAGGCTGGCTGAAAGAAGATGTGGAGTAAATTGTATTTCCACTCAGACTTTCAAGACTTTATATCTGTTAATTACACACCATGCATCAGATGGTGTGAGGATTTGGAAAATAACTTTGAAGCTGAGCAAAGTATTCGACAGGCTCACATCAGGGGAGGCATTTCTTAAAATGCCCTGGTCCTATAGAATAAGGGGATTTAAGATTGAAAACTAGAATTCAGACACAATTGGGTCACTGTATTAGTGTAATATGATCCACTCTTGATTAAATTCCTGGCAGCCACATTCTGAACCAATTGAGGCTTTGGGGGCTGCTTTCAAGGGTAGTCCCATACAAATCACAATGCAGTAATCTAATATGGAAGTAATCAGGTTAGGAATGACTGGAGGTGGATCTAATTTCTCAAAAACAGGGTAGATTTGTGTTCAAGAGTATGCCTGTAAAAGGCAAACCAAGGAGTTGCTTCCAGGCAGTAAACCTACATTTTCAGGAATATGTAACTTCATTTTAGAATTCCAAGCTGCATTATTCCATCTTGCCTGGGATTAAGCTTCATCTTGTCACCTGCATTCAATCCAAAACTGTCAGACATTGTTTTCAAACTTTCATCACTTCCCCAGAATTAGAGAAGGGAGTGGAAGTAGGGTGTCATTATCCTACTGTTGCTATGCTAATCAAGTTTACTGGATGTCTCCCAGTAACTTAATGGAAATACCAGCATGGGAGATAAGATGGAATCTTGCAGTATCTTCTATGCTGAAGGCCATGGGAGAATGGCAACAATTTTCCAGCACCACCACCTGGAAACTGTCCACCAGGAAGGACTAGCACCACCTCAGAACCTTTTTTTATTATAAGTTATATTTATTATATTGTGTGTTTTTAAATTGTCATTGTTTAATAGTATTTTAAGTGGGTGGGTGGGATTGTGGGATATGAATGTATATTTTAATATTGTAAGCTGCCCCGGTTGCATTACACAGAGGGGCAGGATAAAAATAAATTGTATTATTATTTTTTTTTACTTCATTGTTGTTGTGGCACAGTAGCCCAAAGGATACCATGGTCAGTGGAATCAAAACATACTGCGGTTAAAGGAGAATTACCTTTAAGGAGATCCACTAGGGACACCAAGGCAGTTTCAGTTTGAAAACTGGATTGGACTTGTCATGGGTTGTGAATGACTATCCTTGTTCCCATCCATTTTACCTGTAATAAAATACACCTTGTAATAATTATTTTTTTAAAAATTCTAATGTTTGTGGTATAGAGACTACCATTCAGTTGTAGATATGCACGGACCATTCATCTGCACATCACATTTTTTGTTGTTTCATTGCTTCTCCTTATACTGATTATCTTTGTCGCTATGGCTTTTGGGATGACTTTCATGAAAAGAAACCCAGTACTGGGACAGAGCACCACAGCAACAATATATCCTGGCTGGGTAAAATATACCTGACACAGATGTACTCTATACGTTTAGAACATAATTTTTTATACGGAGCAATTTTGGCAACAGAAGGACTGGTAATTTATCATTTGAATTACCAAACTGGTAAAAGCTGGTGATTCAAAAATACCCCTGTGACTTTGTTCTTGAGATCATTTTGTGTAGTTTCAAGTCTGCTGATATGGCTCACACAGGTGACCACCACTGACCATTTTGGAGTGGTAGAAAGGGGAAATCCCCTGTTTGAGTCCTACCAGAACTGGTCAGAAATGATTGCTTTTTTCACTGGTGGCAGCCTGGCGAAATCAAGTGATTCAGGAACATTGGGTACATAATAAATGCCTTGATGCTGCATTTGGCTCTCCCTCCCCCAAGTCTTTTGCATGTGTGAATGCGCTCATCTTTTGCTGTGCGGATGTCTTCAAAAACCAAACATGGAATGTTTGTATCTCTGATTGTTAATTTCCACATAAAATAATCTAAATATGAAATTCTTGTGATGACTCCTGTTGTTTAAGTTGGTTCCAGTGATTTTTTTGTTTTGTTTTGTTGGGATTTTCCTTAAGCATTGGGCATTTTTAAAGCAACAAATAAAATAACGGATTTAATAACTTTTTAAGGGGGGGGAGGGATTCAGATTTTACCTTTGTATGTTATATTTTATTGTTGTTAGCCGCCCTGATTGATCTCAAAGGGACGGGATATAAATAATTTATTATTATTATTATTATTATTATTATTATTATTATTATTATAAAAATGCCCAGTACTCATTTGCTTTTTCTCATGTTTCTTTGTTGGATACAATTGCTCCCTATCAGGAGAAAATCTGGAGAATGAAGTATGCCACATGACTTGAGCTTTATATTTTTTTTTCAGCTGGACCAATGAAATTTAGGTTTAAGATCTGCATCCCCTTTTAGTGGTCCTTGCTGGAAGTGCTAAGTTTAAGGAATATTCAAAGGCTAACATATTTTAACTGCCCAGACATGCAGGATGCTTCTAAAACTGGAGCGAGCGGCTGTTCCCTAGTGATCCTTGGCATTCATCGTCTGTTCAAGATTGGCAAATTACAGCAGCTGGGTAGGTTGCAAATCCATAAGGAGGAGAGGAATAGATGTGGGAGGATATGGCGGGGGGAGGCGGGGGGAGGCGGGTGGGTTTAAAAATAAAGACAGCCAAGCTGGTGGAATTAGTCATACAGACTTGCCAAGTAGTATCCATTTTTAACCAATGTAATCAAGCCAGCAATTGCTTACCAGTTCACAGAAGTTCATTTGCTAGACATGATTGTTCCCTCTCAGGAGATTTTCTTGAACCTTCCAAAAATCTGGAGAATGAACGAGAATGTATATTCTCTCTAAGCAAAAACAGGTGTAATTTTTTGATATGTGCATGTGTCATTATATCTGTAGCAAAAGCTTTTAAAACACTTTATTGCCAATTATTTTTTTCTGAGTTTCTTCAGCAGAGAATTGAAGCATTTTGATGCCGTGCTATTAGATTTTTAGATGAACAAAAAGATGTTTTATCAGATTAGCTTTATTTTTAAAGTAAGAATTGAAAGTAAGTAATACTGTATACAGTATATTATAACCGAGTCCTCTTCTATGTCTGCTCGGTTTTAATTTTTATGGAATTTGTGCTGTTTATTCTACTATTCTGGTTCAAAATTTTTCTGAAGCAGTCCCCCCTACATGAGTAGTGAAATATCTCTCTTTAGCTCTGTGTGGTGAATCACAAAATTTTATATTTATTTCTTTATTTTTTAATGTTATGATGATGTCTCAAAACCTGAATTCAGTGAAATTTAGTGGCATCTTTAAATTGTCACCAGCACAATCCAGCTCTACTTGGTTCTGAGGACTATTGTTGTTGTGTGCCTCCAAGTCATTTTTGACTAAGGCGACCCTAAGGTGAACCTATCATGGGGTTTTCTTGGCATGTTTCTTCAGAGGGGGTTGGGCATTGCCATTCTCTGAGGGTGATACTGAATCTAAATAAACCACTGAATGACTTTTTAATCTTGCCTTTTAACAATAAAGCTTAAAAGTATATACATTCTGTTAGCAAAGCGGTGTCAATGCCATACTTTTAATAGAATACATTATCCAGATACTGTACTTTGTAGATGGCTAGCAAACATTCACTGTTTTCTGCAGACTTTTTAAAAAATGCCATGTAACATTTGAAAGTTGTTGGTGCTGCTTAAAAAAGTTTTAGTGTTTTGTATGGAAAGCAAAGCAGTAACCCACAGATTAGAAGTAAACAATATATGTTCCTTTACATAAAAAGGAGACACAAAAGATTGCAGTAATTATAGGACCATTACATTAATTTCCCAGCAAGCAAAGTCATGCTCAAAATTCTGCTGTAAAGACTCCTACCATATATGAAGTGAGAAATGACAGACCTACAAGCTGGATTCAGGAAAAGAAGAGGCACTAGGGAACACATAGCAAACATATGGTGGATAATGCACTGCACTAGAGAATTCCTAAATAAAATCTATATGTGCTTTATTGACTACAGCAAAGTCTTTGACTGCACAGACCATGAAAGGCTTTGGAATGCTTTCAAAGAAATGGGAGTGCCACTACATTGAATTGTCTTGATGCATAACCTGTATTCAGGATAAGAGGCTGCCATAACAACTGAGTACAGAGAAACAGAATGGTTTCCAATTACAAAAGGGTCAGGCAAGGCTTCATACTATCACTCTATCTATTCAACCTGTATGCAGAAAATATCGTATGAAGACTAGGTTTAAACTCAGAGGCAGGAGAAGTGAATATTGGAGCAAGAAGGACATTAACAACCTAAGATATGCAGATGACACAGTGCTACTAGCTGAAAGCAGCAAAGACCTGGAACAATTACTAAAGAAGGTCAAGCTAGGATTAATGCTGAACATTAAGAAAACAAAAATAACGACCATGGAAGATCTACAAAAACTCATCCTAGATAATGAGGACATTTAAATAGTCAAGGAATTCTCATATCTTGGATCAAATATTGATCAAAATGGAAACTGCAATCAAGAAATTAAAAGAAAAATAGGAATGGGAAGGGCAGCTATGAAGGAACTGGACAGGATCCTAAAGTGTTAACTTTGAACACCAATGTGAGAATTGTTCAAGCCATTGTATTCCTTGTCATCATGTATGGATGTGAGAGCTGGACAGTGAAGAAAGCCAATAGAAAAAAAATCAGCTCTTTTGAGATGTGTTACTGGAGAAGAGTGCTGAGAATAACATAGATGGCCAAGAAGACAAACAAATGGATTCTAGAACAGATTACTCCCGAGCTCTCCCTGGAAACCAGGATGACTAAATTGAGATTGTTGTACTTTGGCCACATCATGAGAAGACATGAATCATTGGAAAAGACAATGATACTAGGAAAGGTAGAGGGCAGTGGAAAGAGAGGAAGACTACAGACCAGATGGTTGGATTCAATCAGAATGCATGAGCCTGCAGGACCTAAGCAGAGCAATGGAGGACAGGGAGTCTTGGAGATGTCTCATCCACAGGGATGCCATGAGTCAAGGTCAAATCAAGGGCAGTTAACCACAACAATGACGAACTCTAGGGTATGCAGAAAAGCCAAATCACTCATAAAATAAAACACACAAAATAAACAAAAATAAAATAAATTTATTTTTGGCTGCCTAAAAAAAAAAAGGCTCAGTGAGGGTGGAGTGTATTTAATGGTCTTTAGGAGCCACAAATGCTAAATGTTGGTTGGCAAAGAAGAACAAAAAACTGGGGAAAGAATGGAGAGAAGCTAAATTTACCTTCTTGCTGTTGTAGCATCATGACAGGGCTCAGCAATAGTATTTTTTTCAGTGACCATGCTGAGTAGGAGATTAAGTGAGAGCTGCAGTCCAATAAAGTAACTGCTTTGCATCCTGGAATAAGCCATGGCTAGCTGGTTGACTGTAAGCTTAAACAAGGGCACTTCCATTTCAGGGTAGGCATACACTGAGTAAAGGATACACAGTATATTACCCACAGTTTCAGAAATGTGCATTGTGCACTAAGCACTGATCTTGCACCTGTAAAAGAGAAACTCTGCTGTGAGTAGGGGACTAGAAGGGCTGGAGCAAACCCCTTTAAAATGCTTTGCACTCTGCTCAAAGGCCTTCTTAAAAACATAAGTAATTACGTGCCTAGCATGTCTAATAATCGGTTGGCTTTGACTTTTTATTTAGTTAACATTGTCCCCAGTAACAGTTATTCATTGGCATTAATAGCTTTCTACAGTCTCACTGCTTTGCTAACAGAACTCTGCACAATTAAAGTGCTATTTATTACAGCTATTAAAGCTGTAACTCTTCAAAAAGTAAACCATGATCGTTATCTTCATCTGGAAGTAGACCACCTAAAGTGGATTTGGAAAGTTCCTCTTTTGCTGAAGCATGAAAAATGTCAAACAAAACAGAAATGTCAATAAGAATAATTGCATTTTTCAGAATTGCGTTTGTGAACTTTGAACTGGGCATGTCTAACATTTCTTAATAGGAACACAATGTCATAGATGCATCGCTTCTATACATAACCTGCAAAGAAAGAAGAGCAACCAGATTATTGTCAGAATGATGCCACAGCCTCCAAAAAACTAAACCAAGCTACCTTTTCTGCTGAACTCATCATGCTTCTAGATCCACCATTTCTAATTATTGTCATTTTACTTCTTTTCCCATTTTGTTCATTGTTGAATTCATTGCATCTTTATATTGTAACATGAGCTTTGTATTTAAAGAAAGCCAGAAGGAATTTAAAACACCATCCTCTGTTTGTCTACTGAGAAGTAATTCCCACTGAATTAACTGGGAGTTATTCTCAGGTAAGCATGTATAAGGTATCATACTTTTAGTAATCTTTTCATTCAGTTCTCCTTCATTTAGGTTATTCAGTTCATTCTTGTTACCATCCCATGCATTATCCCCTAGGAAAACTGTGGTGGACAAACATGACATACTTTTTACTATTTCACAGGAGACATCAGGGCAGTGAGGGCTGGTGGCTCCCAACTCAATGGGGTGGTGAATTCACTCCAGGTTTTGATCCAAGCTGTAAAGGAGCAATCCATGTTGCTAAAGTCTTGTTGTTGTTGTTTTCGTTGTTGCTGTTGTTGTGACTTCAAGTCATTTCCAACTCATAGACACCCTGAGTTAATCACGAGATTTTCTTGGCAAGATTGGGTCAGAGAAGGTTTGCCGTTGCCTTTCCCTGAGGCTGAGAGCGTATGATTTGCCTAAGGTCACCCATGGGGGGGGGGTTCATGGTTGAGCGGGGAATCAACTCCAACTCAAAGCAAAGCAAAGCAGTTTCATTTATATACCGCTTCATATCGCGCTATGGGATATCTAAGCGGTTTACAACTGTAAGCTCATTGCCCCCCAACAGTTGAGTACTCATTTTAGCGACCTCGGAAGGATCACCCAGTTTCTTAAAGATAGTCATATGAGGAATGGATTCAGTGCCCACCACTGGCAGCTTCTGTAGCAGGGATGTTTCTGTACCTTTTTAACATATGCCTACACTCCTTTGCAAATGTCCCATGTTGCAGAAAGTAATTCACTCATTATTCACTATGTCCATTAATTCTGTAGTTGCTTGTGTGGAGCTGACTACTGAAGTAGGTATATTAGTAAATGGAGCAGAAGAGTTTCCATTAAAATAACAAACACACACACAGATCCCAAAAAGTAACAGTCTAAAGTATTCCATATGTTTAACCTCCCAGGGCATTTAGGTTTGCTTATTTATAAAATAGTTACTAGTCAAACTCATTCAGTAAGATTTAATGCCACTTATATGGCGTGTCTAGCCATTGTATAGCTATGGTTAATGCCTGGCTTCAGTGTTTTCTCCCCGGCAGAAAAGACTGGCAGATGTGCTTTTTAATGTTTTTGGCCTTTCTTTCTTTTGCTGCTTTTCTCTCAGCATGGAGAAGGACTTACAACGTACAAAGACTAAAACCAAAATTAGCTAAAAAGTGATGATAATTTTTGTAAAAAATTAAACAAACATTACATTAAAATGCCAATGAATTTTAAAAATATATAAAATTCTTATATTTACTGCTATTAGTCACTGGTGGTGTAGTTCTGCCTTTTAATTGTGTTGTCTTCTTAAACCTTGAAGTCTCTGCATGGAACTTTTACCCAAGCAGACAATACAGAGTGGCAACAAAGAATGATGGTGGTGCTGGTGGTGGTGAAGAATTGTGGTCTTCCTACCTACTCACCCTATCCCTTGGATAAGACTAGCTTTTGGTGAAACACGTCTGATCCTGGAATATGTGGAATATGCAGCATGTGAGGGTGCTTTGAGTAGTACCTCCAACATCCAATGGAGTCATATTTATACTTCCATATGCTCCCAGAGAAGGAGGCACTGGTCTTTTCAGTTGAGCTGGAGCACAGCTCTGCAGCCAGTGAAAGGGAAAGCTAGTTGTCAGCACACAGGAAAGATACAGAGTTTTTGGTGGGAAGGAGAGGTTTCTTTAGAATTTTTCTGTTTTGTCTTCATACTTTTTATAAAGGCAGGAAATTCTTGATATGGAAGTGAAGTTAAGATTCAGGAAGTTTCAACCAGTGTGCCTATATTTTCATCATCACTGGATCAGGGAACTTGGTCTAAACCAGTGTTCCCAAACGTTGGTCCTCCGGGTGTTTTGGACTTCAACTCTCACAAGCTCCAGTGAGCTTGGCCAACAGTCAGGAATTCTGGGAGCTGAAGCCCCAAATATTCAGAGGATCAAAGTTTGGGTATCACTGGTCTATACTGCAGTCTGAATTTCCTTCCTGGTGTGGGGAGAAGATTGTTCTAAAATATTTTGCTTTAAAGTGATCTTCCTTCCCTTTGGCAATTGCAGTAGGAGTAAGTCATCTCTTGATCTGAAGTTGAAGGCTTTAATGGCCAGCATTCATAGGTTTTTGTGGGTTTTTCGGGCTGTGAGGCCGTGCTCTAGAAGAATGTATTCCTGAAGTTTCACCTGCATCTGTGGCTGGCATCTTCAGAGAAATGATCTGAAGATGCCAGCCATAGATGCAGGTGAAACATCAGGAATATATTCTTCTAGAACATGGCCTCACAGCCTGAAAAACCCACAAAAACCTATCTCTTGATCTGTTTGTTATGAACTGCTGCTGCTGCTGTTTGTGTGTGTGTGTAGCTTGATCAATATATAAATAATGAATTCAAATCTAAAATAGGGAAATGATCTGCTGGTATTTTATGTTTAGGTAACCAAGAAGAATGAAGAGCATAAATTTGAGTCTGATCACATTATTTTAAAGCAGGGGTAGGCAACCTAAGGCCCGGGGGCTGGATGCGGCCCACCAAGGCCTTTGGACTGGCCCCAGGCCAGTCCTGCCGCCGCCCCCCCCGCCGCCCCCCCGCCGCCCCCCCGCCATGATGATATTAATTATTGTTGTTATTACTTGTTCTTGGGGTTTTCTTGGCAAAATCTCCACAGGGGTTTTGCCATGGCTTTTCTGGGGCTGAGAGAGTGTGCATGCATATTTTTTTAATTTTTATTTTTTTAATTTTTAATTTTAATTTTAATTTATTTGTTCATTTGTTTATTTATTTTTGGTGCTTCGGCCCCCCAATTGTCTGAGGGACAGCAACCCGGCCCCCAGCTCAAAAAGGTTGCCTACCCCTGTTTTAAAGCAAAATGTGTTGTATTTTTAAAGAATTATCCAGTGGTATATTTTTATATTTCACTTTAGAATAAATCTCACTGGTTACAACATATGTATAATCCTACAGATTAAGACCTGCTTTTTTTTGGTCTTGTTTATGAGTTTAATGTCTGAAAGCAGTAGTTCTGAAGTCTGAAAAATCTACTTACATTGGAAGCCTTTCCCCATGACTTGTTAGTCTCCTTTACCATTTGGGGTGCTTGCACTCAACATGCAATGAGATTTTGGTAAATGTGACAGTGTATTTATAATACCTCTTTGGGCAAGTAGTTGCTGACAGCTCCTTTCCTTCCTTGGTCAGAAGTCAAGAATGACTGCCACCATACCTGTTATCAGCTTCCAGAACTCTTTTCCTGTTCTTTGTCTTTAAATCTGTCTGTAGTTGCGTTGCTAGCTCATGAATGTCAAAGGAATATAAACAGAAACCTAGACGCAAACAGTCTGCAGAAACTGCTGATGCTGTCTTAGGAAATGCTCTCTTATCTTCATTTCTTTTGCCAATGGAAGAGTAGTAATCTGTTTATTTATTGCAGCTGTGTTGTGGTATGTGGTTTGAGCACTGGGGTTTATTATTCTAATTGGATCGGTTGGTGATCGTATCTAAGGTATGCTACAATGTTGTTAGAAGCAGTATCAGTTTCCATTCTGCATTTTCCTCCTTATGAGGTCCTAGAACTTTGGGGCCTTTTCACATCTCACAATTATAACACTATGATTCTATTTTAAGTGCCATGGCTGCATCTAAGGAACCATGGTGTTTGTAGTTTAGTGAAGCACGCACTAGTGCTCTTGGGCTGAAAACTCTTAAATGCCCTGACCTGAGCTATCAATCACAAGATTCCAAAGGATGGAGTTGCAGTTGAAGTGGAAGCATAGCGCTAAATTATGTAGTGTCATTTGTGTAGTGTAGTTTCAGCAGGTGTTGTCTGTTACCTGGTTATGTGACAAGCAACACCTGCTGAAATGCCTTCTTCTATACAACCATTAAAGCTGCAGGAGCCCTCTCCAGTTTTTAATCTCGCAGCTCTGGTGAAAGAGCTCTGGATAAGTTAAAATACAAAACTGCCTAATATTGAATGCTTTTACATAATGCAGTTTGACATCACTTTAAGTGCTGTAGCTCCAACCCATGGAATCCTGGGATTGTAGTTTTACAAGGTCTTCAGCCTTCTATGTCAAAGAGTGCTTGTGCTGTACAAAACTACAAATCCCAGGATCCTGTAGGATGGAACCATGCCAATGAAAGTAGTGTCAGATTGCATTACCATATATATTCGACTATAAGTCAACCTCATGTGTAAGTCGAAGGGAGGTTCTGGGGCCAACGGTATGAATTTTGATATGACCTGTGGATAGGTCGAGGGTAAAACTTAGCAGCCTGTAACAAAGGATGTAAAGAACAAAGCAAAGGAAAACAATGCCAAATAACTTACAAAATTCTGCCTGGCATAACGGTTTGTGCTCACCTTAAAGGCTGGATGGAGGAGGAGGGCACTACAGTAAATCATGGATGTACAATGTGTGGGGGAGGCAATGAGACACAGGTGGGGCTAAGAAAATGCACACGTATCAAAAGGATGAAAAGACAAAGCAAAGAAAATTGTGACTATATTAGCAGTGATTAAAGCCTTTATCTTTAATTTGGTAACTTTGCCTGATTTTAACCCAGAAAAGCTGACAAGCACACACAAATAAATGTCTTATTCAGATCCATCAAAAGCTGATTCCTCTTGGCACTCCTTTGAGAGCAACATGGTCAGCACGACTACCATTGCCATTTTCCCACCCAGACATTCAAATAGGTCAGAAATGGTGTCCTGGCAGAGAGAATAGAGTGGGGTCAGTGCTTCTTTTAGGACCTAGATGGACTAAACTCTCACCTTTTGCCACTCTACTCAGAGAAGGGAATGGTTCCTTTTTTTGATAAGCGTTAAAGTACAGTACTTACATTGACCTATGGTCAACCCAGGTTTTTGGGGTCAATTTTTGTCTACAATTTCTAGACTTATACATGGGTATATAGAGTATTTCTACTGTATAGATGCATTCTTTGAGTCAGGCTATTGGTCCATCTAGTGTAGGCATGGGGAAATTGTGGTCCAAGAGCTGTCTGTGGCCCCCAGTTATTTTTTTTTTAGGTAAGGGAGATAGAAAGTGAAACAACACAGAACAAAACTAGAAGGAGCAGGAGAGAGGTGGGCCTCACCCACATGCAAGAAAGCAAGATAATCTTTGCACTTTTGAATTAACAATACATTTATTGCATCATTATGAATGTTTGAACTGTTCTATGAATAGTTTCTATTATGGTTTGAGACTTCCGCAGGGACACTAAAAAATAATAACTTCTTTTTCTGTGTATATATGTATTTAAAATATGAAATAATAAATCATAAATGAAAATATATAAAATGTGGTGCTACATTTTTTTTAAAAAATGCTCAAAATATTTCTTGAATTATGTTCATGCCATATGTAAGTTAATTTCCACATTTTAGAAACCAGGTAGCAGGATTCCACAATGTCAGCCTTCTTTGGCAGAGATAATGTGTGCAACACAATCCGTGTCTTTAATATTAGCAATTTTTGTTTACTTTTGTTTTCAGTGTGCATTGGATCTGCATTCTGATTCTTGTAAGCCCTGTACTCCATGAGTAGCTAGGATAATGCTGCAAACCTAACCATGTTCTCATGTCTCTAGGATCAGATTAATTGCTCTAATATAGTGAAACACATGGTGCATTTGTAATTTGAGACACCCAGATTAAGATAGACCAAATACAAATATGTTGTAATGACATTATGTGAGCCTACACCAGGGGTAGGCAACCTTTCCCCTTTAAGGGCCGAGTGACTTCAGCTCCCAGAATCCCAGGAGCTATTGGCCAACGTGGGACTATTGGCCAACATGGCTGAGGCTTCTGGGAGCTGAAGTCCCTCAGCCCTTAAAGGGGAAAGGTTGCCTACCCCTGGCCTACACCATACTGAACAACTAGAAGGTGAACCTAACTAGAAACAAGACAGAAAGAGCCAGTGCAGACTGTTTTGTCTACATGTGTAGAGGTGTTATAATGGTGTGGCTCCTATTACAGCTTGGAAAGGTTATTATTTTATAAAAATCTTCACAAAATCCTCCCAGTCTGAAAAGTTCAGTGCTCCCTGATTGCATTATTTCTGTTCCACAGGCTGGAGGACAATCACCCTTCAAATAGTTCATTTTATGCATGGAAGACAAAGGAAAGAAATACTCTATAGGCACATCTCTGTTAACAAAGCCTCTGACAAAGAAGCTCCTTTTTACAAAGGAGCCCACCCACCCACTTTCCTCCTGGTCTTCTATGTAGCTCATTATTTTTTTTGAAGTAGAATCAGCATTGAGAGGATGATGAAAGTGGGCTGGACAAACAGACTTTTGGTGTCAGGTTGCAGTAGTGCAGAAGAATGAGATTCTTGTCTAGCCAATACTGCTGTCACTGTGCATAGATATCTACCTACAACAAGCAAGGTAAAAAGCTTCTTGCTTACAAAATTTCTTAGTGAGCATGTGGGAACAGCAAAAGAGAAAGAAAAGTGGAAATGGGCCTACTTTTCCAGGTTGTCCTCAACATGTTAAAAAAACAAACCCATAGGCCTGTATGTTTGGGCATCAAAACAGATATAATAATAATAAAGATGGACCCTGGTGAAAGCAAAAGTCATCCCTGGATGCATTTTGGGAACAGCCTTCAAGTAATCTCAAGAAGATTCAGAAGATTTTTTGTTTACTGATACAGGCCTTATGTTACCTGGTTGTTTCATTTCATACATGCATATTGTTAGTTTTGAAGGGAAAGTTTGTTGAAACAAGTTGAGCTGTCTTTTTTTTTTTTTTTTTTTTTGTGGTGCAAGAACCTATCCCTGTTCTTTCCATGTTATTTCTGTCTCTGGCACCAAAGTTTCTGTTGAAGAAGTTACCTGTAAGACCCAGGAATGCATCTGCTTTGTTAACCGAGATATACTGTATTTGAATTTTGAATTCTGAAAGAACAGCAGTAAGATTTGATTAGCAAAACCAGTTTGATTAGCAAAACCAGTTTGCATTTCTGTTTTAGATAAATCAGCTTCTTTAACTATGGAAATCTATGATAGAACTCAAGGGAAATGCAATGTAGTGCAGTAGCTAGGAATCATAGAATCATAGAGTTGGAAGAGACCACAAGGGCCATCCAGTCCTTGGAGTGACAAGATGAGATGAAGAAAACCCAGGTTCATCTAGAAAACTCACAGTTGTCCTTGAGGATTCATATATATTACTTGGTGACTGCAGCTGCAAAATGGTGGTTGGTAGGTACATGAGAGAGCGCATGCATGGCATAGTGGTTTGAGTGTTGGACTATGACTTTGGAGACCAGAGTTTGATTGTCCACTCAGCTGTGAAACCCACTGCATGACCTTGGACAAGAGACATACTCACAGCCTCAGGGGAAGGCAGTGACAAATGTCCACTGAACAAATCTTGCCAAGAAAACTTCATGATAGGTTTGCTTTAGGGTCATCACAAGTTGGAAATGACTTAAAGGCACACAATAATAACAACAAAGGTACATGAGAATGAGCCATTAGTAATTACATCACAGATAAAACACTCTTACAGTGGCAACTGGTGTCTCCCATGTCATGTGGAATAATGAATCCACTTTGGATTTTTATCTGAATTTTAAAGGAGTTATCCTACGCGATGAATCTGTTTTGAGATATCATTCAGCACCCTGGATAGTTCTTTTAAGGTTCAAACTGAAATATCTTGTCTTTTCACTGGAATTACTTCAGACATTTGGCAGTTGTTTACGTTAAGTGATGTACTTGCATCTCCAGAAAGTGATACACATATGAGATAGGCTCTCATAACCATAATGGCAGAACTAAAAATCATTTAAATTGTTGTAGCTTTTAAAGTTGTTTTTCATGGGGGTGAGGTGAGGAAAATGCACACAGATCATTTTCTTGTCCTTGGGAATCTACAATTTATGTTTATTTGTCTTAAAATAATCTTCTGATAGTCTTCTGATACAAAGCTGAAATTGGAAAGAATGTTTTGCTAATGAAGCTTCAGTTATTTGTAAGACAAACATTTAACCTCAGGCTGTTATTATCAAGGTGATCTTTAGCAAGTTTGGATCTTTAGAGTCATATCAGAAACCTTTTTCACACTCTGCTGATGCTTTGAGAGTAAATAACCCACTCCTACTGAAAAGCAAGATGGGTAGAATGGTTTTGACATTAATTGGGCATTTTTTTTTTTTACCGGTTCAGAAATCTTGTACACAATATCTCTCTTCATCTGGGCCCTATTTAGGTATTTAAAAAGCTAGGCTCAATACAATTGTTTGAAAAGGAGAACCTTTGCTATGCACAGGACTCTCTGAGTCAAAATCCTGAAAAAAATAGGGATTCAGATTGTTTAGGGCACCTTCATAGAGAGAACCTCATTTTCAGATTATTGGTTCTCTCTTTAAAACTCTTCCGCTTGAAATTTAATGCCCTTATTAATACCATTGGTTGTTATAAAGAGGCCTGTCATAGAAATTAATTCTTTTGCTTATTGCCACAGATAAACAATAATTTTAGCTTCTATTTTAATTGGGAAAGATGAAGTAAGGAGATTTATGTGTGCTTTTTGTTGGTTGTTGTTGAGTCTTACCCTTTCTGAGTGGGAGGATATCAAGATGCAATCAATTAAATTGTCTGGATTTTTTGGCTGGAAATTGGAATGTGTAGCTTAATAGATCAAAATGGATCTGTTTATGAGGAATTTGGACAGAAGATTAGAGATGGTTGAGATCTGTTCCATGTCTTGAAGACGTTTTCAATCTGCTTCCTGTCATGCTCTAAATCTGCTCTATGTTTGTTTCTGTGGGTCACTAAGGTGCTGGGTTTATTAAAATGGTATGGATAGAAAGTGCTGGTGTCACATGCTTACATATCCAAAACATAAAGCTGGAAAATAGGCTGATGTGACACACAGCAGAAGTATCTGATATAAACTACAAATTAATGTTGTAGATTTTTTGGAATAAAGCACAATCACTGGCTTAAATGTACTCCCAAATCTCATACGTTATATCTGTCTCCCCAGTTCTTTAACCTTCAGGGTGTCAAGAGACATTTTTATTCTGTTAGTTAAATATTTGACAGGCTTAGTGGTGATGAACAACAGACAACAATAATAAATTGATATTTTCTGTTTATAATAAAATTTGTATTGGTTCATGCAACATATGCAAATCATCTAAAATGTGCCATAACACATATTCCATTTTGGTCTGATCTGTACTGCAGAAACAATGCAGTTTGACACCGCTTTAATGTCATGACTCCATACTATGGCATTCTGGGATTTGTAGCTTGCTGTGGCACCAGAGCTCTCTGACAGAGAAGGCTAAATATCTCAGAGAACTGCAAAATCCAGATTCCATAGCATTGAGTCATACCAGTTAAAGTGGTGTCAAACTATGGTACATTATTTCTGCAGTGCAGATTAGATCTTTATGTAAGACATAGAGATGTAATGGCAAAACTATACAGGGTGTATTAAAGGTGAGCTATTCAACTATTTAAGACAACAAATAATTGGTTAGTGGTAGGATGGAAAAGTTAGTGAATTATGCTGGCTTTTGTTTGGCACAATTACAGCTCAACCTAGATCTAATAATTTTGAATGGGGTGGCCCTTCAGGAAGTCTCAGGTGAATTTACCTTTGTTGCATCATTCCAGCCCAGGTCTGGGAAGACCATTTCAGATTCATTTTTACAGATTTAAATTTAAAACAATTAGCTTATACAAATTTCCAGGACATTACTTTCTCCTCCCTCCCTTCATGGAATCCTGTCTCCAAGGAGGAAGTGAATGAATTAATCCATCTGCTCAAGGAAGGTAAAGCACCTGGAATAGATTTTGTTCCAGCTGAATTTATCAAAAACAATCAAGATTGGCAAACCCCTCTCCTAGCTGTCCTTTTTACAGTTATAAACCAATTTGGAAGAATTCCTATCAGCTGCCATTGTGGTCCCAATTTATAAGAAAGGACAGCCTAGTGATCCAGATAATTTCAGTCCCATCAGTTTGCTTTCAGTTATGGATAAGGTTTATGTAGATATCTATCTAAAAGGTTGATTGATTTCCTGGAAGCCAATAATGGTATTACAGAGATCCAGACAACCTTTAGAAAGAAAAATTCTACTTTTGATCACTGCTTGATCCTTTTTCACCTAGTGGAGAAACATCTCAAATTTTTGTGTAGCAAACTGTATGCCACTTTTATGGATTTAAAATCTGCTTTTGACTCTGTCCCTAGATTTAAATTATGTGAAAAGCTTGATAAGATCCTGAGTGATAAAAGACTTCTCTATTTCATTATGGCATTACATAGTGACGTAAACTGCAAGTTAGATGTGGCATAAAGGGACAGCTTTCTGATGAAATCTCTATGTCCAAAGGAGTCAGGCAGGGCTGTATTCTTGCACTTACATTGTTTAATATATATTTAAATGATCTAGAGGAGACTGACCCTGAAGGTCATCTGCTCAAACTTGGTACTGGAAAAGTCCCCCTTTTGTTTTATGCAGATGATGCTGTTATTTCACACTGGCATTAACTTCTTTTTGAGTGAAAGTGTGCTCTAATATCTTACCCCCTTGACCCCTGAGTTTGCAAAATAAATCATATTGGTGACTTTTCATACCTCTTGAGATGATGCCTGGAAACAATAGCACTATTATCGTAGAGGATAGGGGTAGAGCACAGGTTCCTAAAAGAGGAAGTAAGGATGTGGAATTAACATTTGGCTACAGCCTTGGGAAAAATGTTAGCAGTGAAGGTCCTTTGTGCAACTGAACTGAAATCGGAGAAGTTTTAAGAAGCACTCGCACAAGGTAGCTTTGTGCTAACAACGGAAGATTATGAAGAGAATGGGGCTACCCATGTGATAGATACACAAGATATTGATTACCACGCCTTACGCTTTTTCTCCTTGCCCCACCTTAGCATCTTATAGGGAGAAAGAGAATGTGAAAGATTGCCAAGAGTTTTCCTGTATATCTGGCATCAAAGTATTGTGGGAAGAGGTCAGAAACAAAGCTTAAATATGAGGTGTCACATGCACTCCTGCTTGGGTTTAGAAGGAATCTATGATGATACTGGTTTCGACACTGGTATTTGCCTAAGTGGATGCCCAAAGCTGGAGGATTAGGTAAGCAGAGGGTGATGTCTGAACGCACCCTTTCTTTTTCTTTTAATCCAAGTACAGACAGTACACTTTCAGAACTGTTTGAAGCAGCTAAATGACACATTCAAGCAAAGCACAGTTTAAAAACAGATGCCACATCTTGACATTAATTTTCATACTTTGCTTAATCAAGTATTTTATACCTAGAGACCATTCCTGTTTTGCCCAAGTAAAATAGGGAGGTTCAACTATCAGTGAAACTTGAATAACTGTTACTTTCTAGTACCCATTTTACCTGGCCTGACACCCATGATGCAATGAATTCTGACCTAATTCTGATTATATATTTTTTTCTAATTTCAGGGGCAGCCTTTGTCAGGGCCACAGTGAGGCTGTTGGCAGACAGGTCCAATTTTAGTCTTCATCTCTCTGAGCAGAGTAGTTTCACCAGAAATGTTGCAACCAGGACAAACTGTTCAGACGGCCAAACAAAGGGAGGCCTCCGGCTCCTTATGTTTCAGCTGGGCAAGTCCAGAGGCTTTAAATTGCCTGACAGTCAAAGGGCTTAAGGTGTGCAGATCCCTTTCCACTATGTACATCAACTTGTATGTGTCCAGGCCTCAGAACCCAGCCTACAGAAGCTGACCAAGCTGATAAGCTTATCGCATGACACTTAAGGAACTGGAACAGAAGGGAAGGGAATGGAACAGAATGGGGCAAAAATGCATTACACTGGACGGAAGAACGCCACTGATGCTGCAGGGAGTCCCTAAGGCGTTCCCAAGCCGTTCCTGGCAGCAGATTTTTGAAGGACAGTTCAAAATCGTTCTTCAAAATCGGCTACCAGGAATGGCTGGGGAATGCCCTGGGGACTGTTGGAATAGTAACAAGCTCT
>CM034708.1:84212095-84222687 GCA_020142125.1 Phrynosoma platyrhinos | reverse complement strand
GTCATTGAGCCTGCTTTGAAAGAGACAAAAATATCTGTTTATATTGAGTAACTTCTCAAAGGATAAGGTATGGTATTTCTTTTCCTAGCTATATATATATTCTGGTTGTCCCACAATGTTACAGGAGCCTGACAGTTGTAGCCAGCTGCCTCTCTTTCCAGCTGCATTTCAGGCTGTTTGTGGAAAGACGGCAAACAATCCCTTTCCTATTATCAAGACACTTTCTTTCATGGGTTTGTGTCGGTCAGTGTTTTTGGTGCTGATAATAGAAGACAACCTTGGAAACATGTCCACAAAATATTTTAGCTACTTTTGCTGTGCTTTCCCTACATAATGTTAGTTAAAAGTTAAAGAAACAGCATTTATAAAACTTTCCTGTCTGATTGTTTGTGTGCAGATTATTGCAAAAAGCTAGCTCCTTGTGGTGAGTTCCATCTTGATTAAAACCACTAACTATGGTGCCTTTGGAAGGAGATTATCCCACAATAATAAAACTGGCTTACCTAAGCTGGCTTAAAATTTAAAACGGGCGACATCCTAATGTTATCAGAAGGATTTAGCTGTCGAAATCGCCACCCGGGTCCAGCCCAGGTCCAGCCAGGAGTTTTCTGGCTTAAGGAAATGACTGCCAGAGCACCCCTGGGAGCAGGGCTGGACCCGGGTGGCAATTTTGGTGGCTAAATCCTTCTGATAACATCAGGATGCTGCCCATTTTAAATTTTAAGCCTGCTCAGGTAAGCTGGTTTTATTATTGCTGTGATAATCTCCAGAGGTAGGCGTCAGGATGTAGCTATGGGGGGAGGCAAAATGAAGGTACTGCCCCCTGCAAGAATATTGCCTCCACAAATGATTTTTTTTCAGTTCCCGAATATCTAGCATTGCAGTAACCTAAAACCTCAGCTCAGCATTTAGAAATACAGTCTACACATCCAAAGGAAAGAGGCAAGCAAATGTACCATGAGAATGTGAACAAAGCAAATATAACAGTTCTTGGTGTGAATTATTTTAAATGTCTCACTCTCTGGAATGTTAGAAATTTGGGAATTGAAAGTCAATTTTCCTTTTGGAGAACAGAATTTTTATGGGGAGGAATGTCCTCATTTCCTCCTCTTCCCTGTAGCTATTACCAGTATGCCTTCAGTTTTTTGTCTTATTCATGGCAGTTCTTTAGTGTCTTGATGCACATGAAGAAAGGGTTTTAAGTGTAAGGATAACAATGCCACACTCATCTTTGTTGGTCGGGGGGGGGGGTTGATGCAGTTGCCAGCAGTATTTTTAAATAACTGCAGAAGTGAAAATAGGCTCACCATGACTAACATATTCAGGCATCCGAAGACTCAAGACTGGTAGACAGTTGGGAGACTGTGCTTGTCGTCAGCAAAAGTCCTGCACGTCACATTTTGGCCACGGGTGGAATGAGTAGAATGGCTTGCATTTACAACAGACTGGCCTGGGAGATGTGAATAATAATTGCACAGCAAAAGTTTCTAGAACCGTTAAACTTCTTTAGTAAAAAGGATCTGATTCCATTTCACTTTAACAAGGTTATGGTTGGAGAAAGTTGGAGGAAGATAGATTCTGCAGAGGCAAATGGAGTTATTTGCCTTTCTGGGGAATTCCGAATCATTACATTGGGAAAGACATTTTCTTCTTGAGCTTTTAAGAAATTTACTGGCAACTCAAGAGGAAAGAAAACTAAATAAATTTAGAAAAACATTCCATGCATTAAGTCTGCTCAGCTTCAGTTTTACTGAATACCATTGTACCAATTGGTTATCTAGGGGCTAAATCATGGGAAAGCCTGCCTGGAATTCGGAGAGCTATTCTAGTTGCACATATGCCTAACAGTTTAGACACACCCAGTGGGATGTTTGAGTTGAAAAGCAAACCACCAAGATATGTTGCAAAATTGTTTGAGACAGCCCAATCCAGAACTACTTAGGTGCACAGAATTGAAAACATGAGATGGGAAGGAGTTGGCCCAGAGTTCCATTTCCCAATGTCCTCTATGGAGATTATCACACTGGGGAAAGTGATGGGAGCATACCGGGATGCTCCCGTCACTATTGCGCTAGTGTGCTAAAATTATCAGATGACGTTGCATGACATTGCCATAATCCCATTGTTATCGTGCGAACAAAGGAATTCTATGGCTGTTTTTTATCCACGGGAAAGTCCTGTGAATAAAAAGTGGCTGTAGAATCCTCTTTATTCACCCGATAATGAGGGAATTATGGCGATGTTGTCTGATAATTTTAGCACACTAGTGCAATAGTGATGGGAGCATCCCGGTATGCTCCCGTCACTTTCCCCGGGATGGTCCCATCACTTTCCCCAGTGTGATATTTTCCTATGAGTGAAGCTTTTTGATGAGGGGATAAGCTCCATCCTGGTTCATGCACAGAATAATGTTTACATTGCACATTATTTCCTACATCTCTTTAGCACTGATAAAAACTCTTTTGGAGAATCCCATGATATATGTTGCCTACATAAAAGCATAGATTTTATGCCATGGAGTATGGTGCAGCTTGGAGGCTAGAGGCTATTCAAGTGAAATATTGTAGAGGTATCAACCAGTTAAAGGAATTTTGTCAATTCCTCAATTTGAGTAATCAAACTGTATTTAAATAAATGCAATAGTTTTATTTATCACTGGTTTAGTTACAAAACGTAGTATCTACTTTTCATTATAAAACAATGTCAAAACAGGATATAGTAAAACACAATAAATACAATGGACGCTCCACATTTGCTGGGGTTAGGGGCACAGGATCCCTGTGAAAGTGGAAAAAACACAGAAAAAATTATTATTTTTTTACCTGAGAGAATGCTGCTCTAGGAATTTCTAGGTCCTCCAGGGCAATTCTATGTTCAAGATCTGCCAGAAGGTGACCATGAAATTGCCCTGGAGGACCTACAAATGCCTAGAGAAGTGTTTTCTCTAGGAATCTCTAGATAGATCCTCCAGTGTGACTTTTGGCAGAAGCTGGCAAAGGAGTCATGATGAAGGACCTTGAAATTCCTAGAGAGAACATATTAATCATATCTGTGAATAATCAAATCCACAAAAGTCAAAGCCACAAATGTGGAATGCCATCTGTAGTATAATCTGAACTGCACAATGTGTCAGTAAAATCGGGCAACAGCACACTCAATTTATGAAATAGCATATTTACAAAACACAGATTCAATCAAATGCCTGGGTGAATATGTGGGTCTTGAGTCTTATAAGACTTGGCATAAGCAATATCAGACGGGGGCAATTTCACAGTTGGTTGCCTGAACTGAGACCTGAACTGAGAGTTAGGGGGGTTGCAGACTGCCAGAAATAGTGCAAATTGAGTCCACTTTTAGGGTTAGGGTTAAAGTTAGGTAATAATGGGAACTGTATTTTATTGTGGCACCAGAACTCTCTGACAGAGAAGGTTCAATGTCTCAGAAAAAACACAATGCCCATGATTCCCTAGCACTAACCCTAACCCTAAAAGTGGACTCAATTTGCACTATTTCTGGCAGTTTGCAACCCCCCTTAGTTGGCAAGAGGGTGGGGTCAGAGAAGGCTGCATTTTAGCATCCTAGCTGTTTAATTTATATTCAGAACACATCACATATATTTGAAAAGCAGGGGTTAGATTTGGAGGAAGGAAATGTGAAAACTGGAGGAAGAAACATCAATAATTTAAGATATGAAGATGATATCATATTACTTGCAGGAAACAGGCAAAACTTGTCTTGACCACTGAGGAAAATTTAGGAGGAAGATGCAAAAATAGGGTTACAAATGAATATTAAGAAAACAAAATTAAACAATTTTTAACATTATTTTAAAGTGGCTAGTGCAGACATTGAAGCCAAAATGCCAAGACTGGGGCTATTATACTTTAGACATATGATGAAATGGTATGACTCTAAATAAAAATAAATAAATAAATGACTGCTTCGAAAAGTTAATACTGCTCAGTAAACCTGAAGACAGTAAGACAATAAGATTTCATTACAGATGGATTGACTCAATCAAGGACACCACAACCCCAAGTTCTTTTTTTTAATTTAAACTTTATTAAAATACATTCAACACAAACCATCTAACAAATTATCATATAAAACCCCCACATATAAACACCCAAACAAGACTCACAAAACATCTCTTCCTTACCCACATTGTATCTAGTCTAGTTTCCCTTTTAAATTTATTTTACTCAATTACAAGTTAACTATTCGATCGTAAAATTAGTACAACCCCGAGTTCTCATGATCTTAACATGGTGAGTGATAACAGTATATCTTGGAGTTCTCTCATTCCTAGAATCACCATAAGTCAAAGCTGATTTGATGATATATAATACAAAATTAAAACTGTCCAGAAAATTAAAACCATTTAAAACAAATCCATTAAATACAAAGGATAAGTTAGCAAAACAGCACATTGTTTAAAGCCCATGCATTCAGTTTCTAAAAGCCTGTTGGATTTGGGGGAAGGGGGGGAATCACTTGCCAGCAGAGGGAGAGTAAGGAGGGAGCTATCCTGGCCTCCTTAAGGATGGAGTTCCATAGCCTGGGAATAGCCACCAAGAATGCCTTCTCTTGTATTCCCACTAAACATGTCTGGGTTGGCAGTTAGGCTGAACTAAAGGGTTCCCCAAAGATCTTAGGGGCTGGATCATTGAGACCAATTCTTGGAGAAAACATGAGATATAAGTAAACTTAAGACTTCTTGGCCCAGCCTTTCTCACTACTGCCTTTTCTTCAAAATAAGGGGGCAAACTTTACATAGTGTGTGACATATAATTTGGTCCTTTATTTGGGTGGTTTATTGGATGGAGGGAGACCCTAGATCAGGGGTAGGCAACCTTTCCCCTTTAAGGGCCGAGGGACTTCAGCTCCCAGAATCCCAGGAGTTATTGGCCAACATGGGACTATTGGCCAACATGGATAAGGCTTCTGGGAGCTGAAGTCCCTCGGCCCTTAAAGGGGAAAGGTTGCCTACCCCTGCCCTAGATACTCTAATGGTACCAGATCTTGTCTGATCTTGGAAGCTAGCAGTCAGTTTTGGTTAGTACTTGGAAGTAAGACCATCAACAAATATCAGGTGTTGTAAACTATATTTCAAAGAAGGAACTGACAAAACAACCTCTGTAAGTATTCCTTGCCGAATACCCTAGTATTCCTTGCCTATACCCTATGAAATCCATAGGGTCACCATTAGTTGACAGGTGACTTGGAGGCACTCACACAAACATGCACATTGGATGGAAATATAGTCTTAGAGCAGCATTCTTTCCTTCTTATATGATTGGGATGGAGGACATATTTTAGATCAGGGGTAGGCAACCTAAGGCCGACGCCGTCCGCCACGATGATATTGATTATTGTTGTTATTACTTGTTCTTGGGCTTTTCTTGGCAAAATCTCCACAGGGGTTTTGCCATGGCTTTTCTGGGGCTGAGAGAGTGTGCATGCATATTTTTTAATTTTTATTTTTTTAATTTTTTAATGTTTATTTATTTATATTTATTTATTTGTTTGTTTTTGGTGCTTCGGCCCCCCAATTGTCTAAGAGACAGCAGTCCAGCCCCCAGCTCAAAAAGGTTGCCTACCCCTGTTTAGATGGTAAGGCAACCTTTGCCATCTATACAATAATTATAAATACTTGTATTAGTAAATTGACAGTCTGAAAATAATAATTTGTTGTTTAATTATGGGCTCATTTTTGTCAATCCCAGCTGTAATCCTACAAATACTTATGTGGGAACTTAATGGTACTAACTTCTGAGTAGATGCATAGGATTACACTGTAAAAGTCTTAAAAACCTTTTTCATGTACCAGTCAATTCAGTGTTGTAGCCAAGTTGTCTGACGCATGAATCCATGCACCTATCCAACACCATAAACTGTATTATATCTCTTTCATTTCTCTCTCTTATAAGCAAACACTTTTAAAATGGTCAGCTGCTGAGTTATGAAGTATCACAAATATAACTGTTGGACAGAGAGAGGATGTTTTTTTTCCAGGAAGTGATTTAAATGAGCTGTGGCAGATGAATGTTGATATTACACACTTTCTTTTTTCTTTTTCTTTTTCTTCTTTCTTTTTTCTCTTTGGCTAGGCAAATTCCCCAGAGAGATGTGCACCACAGGAATATTTTTTTTCTCATTTTACAAATAAAGTATACACTGTGCTTCTTGCACTTCATCTGAGTGGAACTTCACAAGTTTCTAAACTTAATAACTCGAAAGATGGGATGGCAGTTTCTGAGACAGAATGCCCCTGTTGTACTGGGAGTACCCATTTAATGCTTGTTTGCTTGCTTTCAGCTCCATCAAGGATCTTCAGTAGGATACAGGTTTTCACTAGAGAAGGGCACACACACTGGTTGTAGAGGACTTAGTTCATTGCATTATTGGCCGGTGGTTCTTGCTGGGCAATATGAGGGCAAATAACCCAAGGATCTGTTAGATTTAAATTACATATACACATAACATAATACACTGAAACATATTGCCATAGTAATACAAATGTGTGTATATGTACCTTCAAATTGCCTGTCAACTATGGCGACCCAATGCATTTCATAGGATTTTCTTGGGCAAGGAATACTCATAGGTGGTTTTGTAAATTCCTTCCTTTGAAAAATAGCACCTAGTATTCGTTGATATTCTCCCCTCCAAGTATTAACTAGGGCTGACCCTGCTTTGCTTCCAAGATCAGATGGGCTCTGGGGCATTTATGGCCTAATAGTAGAGATTTTTGCTGTTAACTGCCTTTGCGTCAATCTCAACCCATGACAACCCCATGGATGAGACATCTCTAGCCCCCCGTCCTCTACTGTTCTGCCCAGCTCCTCCTGCAAACTCATATTCGTGGTCTCTTTAATAAAGTCTATCCATCTAGGATGTGGCCTTCCTCTCTTTCTACTTCCCTCCACCTTTCCTAACATTATTTTCTTTTTCAACGACTCATGCCTTCTCATGATGTGTCCAAAGTAAGACAGTTTAAGTCAGGGGTAGGCAACCTTTCCCCTTTAAGGGCCGAGGGACTTCAGCTCCCAGAATCCCAGGAGCTATTGGCCAACATGGGACTATTGGCCAACATGACTGAGGCTTCTGGGAGCTGAAGTCCCTTGGCCCTTAAAGGAGAAAGGTTGCCTACCCCTGATCTAAGTCTTGTAATCTTGGCTTCTGGGGATATCTCTGGCTTGACCTGTTCTAGGACCCATTTGTTTGTCTTTTTGGCTGTCCATGGGATCCTCAGCACTGTTCTCCAGCACCACATCATACCTAAATGCAATGTGTTATTCTTGTGTTTTCCTTGTGCATTGACATTGACTATCACATTTGAGTACTTGAGTAACTTTCAGGGTAGCTCTGAGTAGAGGAGATGCATTAAATTGTAAGGAGCAGGCATTGGAAGGAAATGAAGGCAAATCAGTGGGAAGGGGGGGACAGTGATTCTTCAAATAATGACACCTCTGGAATTTCAGACACAATCATTTTGTACATTTTTGAATGCCTTTGTATGCTATGAGCCTCATTTAGGAATTTTCTCACTGAATTCAAAGGACTTTCATTTAGCATGACTGTCAGTATCTTGGTATCATTTGTATATCTTGAAGGTTTTGGAATTTGATGGGAAATAACTGATGTGACAAGAATAGAAAGTGATAGGGAATGCAGTGATGACTCTGTTGCCAGGATGATTATGTCCAGGATTCAGAGTACAGCTTCTGTGCGCTGAGTTGGTTTGTGTATTATGGCCTTCCTGATAGCTTTTCTAATGGCTTCAGTTACTTTTGCTACTGCCAAAACGCTGAAAGAATTCCCTGACTTTCAAGAGTGGAATTTTATGAGAACAGCTTGTAAAAATTACCTTTTTGGACTATAAATCCAAAATATTGCCTGGGGAATTCTGGAATTTGTAGTCTAAAACGCTGGCCACTTTTTCTATTAATAAAGGTCTTGACAGATTGTCTTCTACCATCAAATGATACAAATAATTAATGTTCTCTTTTGTAGCTGCAAAGATCAGGTCCTGTCTAAGATTGAAAATCTACCAGATAAAGTAAATTTAGAGTTAATATTAGAAAAAACTGGAGGCACGTTTAAATTTTGAATCAGTGACATGTCATTCACAACACTCTTTTGGATTATGTCCTCTGTGTTAGAGAGCCATGGTATAAAGTCAACAGAGGAGTGCAAAGATGATAGAGTCCTTAAGTTCTGCCTTCCTACCAAGGATCTCATTTTGTTCATTTATTGGTGGCATTTTAGAAGAATATAGCCGCTGATTTTCTGTTGTACTGTGAGCACCACTCCTTAAGCTGTTCCTGTTTGAATGTCTCTTTAAAGCACTGCTGGATATAGAGTTATTCAGATAAGAAACCTCTGTGGACTGAGAGTTTAGAAACAGCTGTCGAAGACTGGGCTTAAAATGAAGGAGGCTTTTATGACTTGGAGTTACAACATTAAGGCCTCATTCCCACTAGGATTTAACCCAAATTGCTGATTGGGTTATATGACTGTCGTTCCACTTGAAACCAGTTCCTGTCCTACTGTGTTCAGTTTATATCAGGATGAAGCGAGGCAAACACAAAAGAACCACTCTTTCCTGACACTACTTTTTGGGCGGTTCTTTTGAAAAGACCCGAGTCCGAACCATGTTCAACAAGTGGGAATGATGGGTTGGATTCATATCAGGGGGCTGTGCCAGCTCTTGACAGCTTCTCTCAGCCAGCCCTGGTGCTCTGGTGCTGTTTTGGGCTCAGCCAAAGCTGGCAGGTGGGGCAATCCATCCTCCCTTCCTCCCCTCGGCATGGAGGGAGTTGAGAGGCTTTCTTAGAGCCAAGGCAAGCCAGGAGCCTCACCAGAGTCCTTGGTGCACGGCTTCGCCTTCTCTTCCTTCTTCCTTTCCCAGCTTGGCCATGGAAACTCACTGGGTGACCCTAGGCAAGACCCAGAGGAGGAAGAGAAGGAAGCCGCCGCTGCCGCCCCTTCTTCGCTCTTGCTGAGGGCTGCTGAGGGCTCCATGAGGGGAGAAAAGAAGGAAGAGGAGGAAGAAGAAGAGAAGGATCCTCCATAAGCCCACACTCTCCCTCATACAAGCCTTCCTGCCTTGCCACCACCCCTCCTCTACTGTTGTTGTTGTTGTTGTTGTTGTTGTTGTGTGCCTTCAAGTGTGTTGTGGGATTTTCTTGGCAAGGTTTGTTCAGGAGGAGTTTGCCTTTTCTTTCCTCCTCCTCGGCAGCTGTTCTTCCTCTTCTCCCCTCAAGTGTGAACGACAAAGAAGAGTAAAGTGGAGTAAATGGCCCCGGAGAGATTAGATCACAAAATAACCCGGTTTCCACATTGGGTTATTTTGTAGTGGGAATGAGCCCTAAATTTACTTTCTTACACAAAGGGACTGTGGTAGGAGGAGAGTCCCCAGAGCAGACACACTTTCTCTTGGCAGTATAATGAAATTTCACCATCAGTGCAGTGATGTTCAGATTTTATTGAATTCTTTAAGTGATTTTAAAAAAATTAGATAAATCATTCCATGTTCTCTTGTGTTGTGAGCCCTTTATTATTAAGTCCATTTCAGACATTTGGCTTTGGTTTGTTTCACCAAGTACCACCTTCTCCCAAGTGGCTCCTTAGATGTCATCGTTAGACTTACGAAGACCCCAGTATGTTCCTTTTAAGGCCTGTGAGACACTATCCCTTAGCTTGAATGCATTGTCCCTGTACATCTCCATGTATTAACCTAAGGGGAACTAGCTAATGCTCTGTAAAACAAGTATGCTTCTCTTGTTGCTGTTAACTGACATCAAGTGGACTTCTACTTATGGTGACCCTATGAATATATGACCTCCATATATTCTTAGATTCGTCTCTTCACATGACTAGTCAGGTGAATGCGGCTGTCAGGAGTGCCTGCTATCAGTTTCGGCTGATATGCCAGCTGCATCCTTATCTGGATATGAGGGATCTGGAAACTGTGGTACATGCTTTGGTAACTTCACATCTGGATTACTGCAATGCACTCTACATGGGGCTACCCTTGTGCCTAACATGGAAACTGCAATTGGTACAAAATATGGCAGCCAGGTTAATTACGGGAACATCCAGGAGGGAGCACATAACACCAGGGCTCTGGTGTTAATTCTGTCTTATGGGGTGGGAGGGATGAGTAGAGGGACGGGGATACTTGAATGTATTTTAACTATTGTATTTTAATTGTTGTAAGCCGCCCCGATTGCTATGCAGAGGGGCGGGGTAGAAATAAAATTTTATTATTATTATTATTATTAAATCCCTCCACTGGCTTCTGATTAGTTTCTGGGCACAGTACAAGGTGTTGGTTTTAACCTTTAAAGCCCTACATGGCTTGGGTCCATCTTATCTTAGGGACCGCCTCTCCCCATATGAGCCCTCCCGGGCCCTTCATTCCTCTAGGAGGAAACTGCTACAGCCTGTGAAGACCAGGCTCTCGCAGACCTCCCAGAGGACCTTGTCTGCGACCGCTCCCATGCTGTGGAACAGCTTGTCGGACGAGATCCGTCTTAGGGCCTTATCAAACGCTGGCCAGGAAGCGAAGAATAAGCGAAGGCTAA
>CM034708.1:84178151-84204815 GCA_020142125.1 Phrynosoma platyrhinos | reverse complement strand
CAATTTAATGTGCACTATTTCTGGCAGTCTGCTTAGGCCCAAAATTGCACCTTAATTGAAGGAATGTAATTAATTTACATTACATTTTTTGTTATGCAAATAGCAATCCAAGAAAGTTAAAGAATATTTAGGGATACAGGATTGGGAAGGTTAGAATTTTTCTGTCTTTGCTGTGGTTCAATTAAAAAAATGTCCTTTTGAGAGGCTATCTGCCTTTCCTTTGGTGTAATCCATATGAATGTCTCTCCAACTATGACCAAAGTGGAGGGAGAAAGAGATGAACTACATAGTGTCCTCCTTGTGATCCTAGGTTATGGTACCATTTCCTTAATCTCTTTACTGAACAAGCAAGTCTTTCCCACCCAAGTCCTCATTTCGAGTTCAAGGCAAATAGCAATTCCTCCTTGCAAAACGTGGATGGTGCAGGTTTCAAAGTGGCCATCTGGTGACTATAAGCTTTCTTTTCTTTTTCTATTTTTAAAAACTATCATGGTTTCCAGACTTACAAAGCTTGTTCTGTGCCTCCACTGTTTGAGGGTGCCTGGAGTGAAAACCTTCAAGCCAATAGGGAATAGTTTATTTGGTAAACTGCTGTGCGAGCCTTACTTGGTTGAAGAGCTGGATGAACCTCTTTCAAATAAATAAAGCTGAAGCCAAGCTTGATCTAATACATTCTTAAATAACTTGCCTTATCTGATCCAGCTTAAAATTAAATTTGGACGGCATCTAGACCCTACCGCAAAGGTTTTGCCACCGAAATCGCTGCCCGGGACCATCCCAGGGCCATCCCTGCGCCTGAAGCCACTCCAGCAGCCATTTTCTCAATCTGAAAAACTTCCAACTTCAAAAAGAGCTGTGCTGAGTGGCTCTAGGAGTGGGGATGGCCCGGGCTGCATTTAGGTGGCGATTTCAGCAACAAAACCCTTGTGATAGGGTCCGGATGCTGCCCAAATTTAATTTTAAGCTAGATCAGGTAAGGCGAGTTATTTAAGAATGCGATAAGTTCCTGAGCCAAAGAAGGCCAATGTGTTGTAATGGTTTGATTGTTGGAATAGGACACTGGGAGACCAGGTTTCGAATCCTGGCTTCGCCATGGAAACCACTGGGTGACCTTGGGCAAGTCACACTGTCTTACCCTCAAAGGATGGCAATAGCAAATCTCCTCTGAAGAAACCTGCCAAGAAAACCCTATGATAGGTTTGTCTTGGGGTTGCCATTAATCAGAGCCATAAGTCAAAAGCCACCGAAATTACTCAAAGGCATGCAACAACAACAAAATGGGGGCCAATTTTTTTTCTTCCAGCCACTGTGTGGACCATACCCTCAAAACTGCAAATTTTTCAAAACAGGAAAAAATATCCACAACTAATAGCAATTACATGGCAGTTTTGCAACCTAGATCTCATCAAGACTTGTTATCAGAAGTGTTGACTAGGTCATACCCAGTTAAGGTGAAAACTATGGTACATGATGTTTACCAGGTATGCTCCCAATTCCTGTTGCCACCTAAAGCTGGCATTCATCCCCAGGTCTCTTTAAAAGGGCTTCTCAATCTGCTGTTGGTGTTATTCCCTAGACTTTTGTTGGTAATGGAATTGTTTAATGTTTAGATATTGGCATTGTTTTATTATGTATTCTACCTATGATTCATTTGAAACTGTGATTTCTTTGGGGTTTTCTAGATGTAGTGTTTTGGAGATGATTGTCAGTCTGAATTACTTATAAGCCACATATGTAGAAAGCTGATGACTGGTGTTTTGCAGCATTTGCATGCTTGTGATAGGAACAACATGGCATCAAGCTGCTGTGTAATAATCCCAAGAATCGTGATCCAGCCAAAGTTAGGGACGTGCGAAATCCTGTTGATTTCAGTTAGCTAAACACCTTAACTCTCTGTTAGAGAATTCAAACAGACAAAGAAGGGGTTCATTTTGGTATGTGTGAGTTAAAGCCCTTTGTTAAATACCAGATTTAAGCTCACCTATATTTTATCATTCATCTATTTGTTGATGATATATATTGTTTAAAAGGAATGCATTTTTAAAGTTCAAGAAGAATCTTAAATAATTAACCAACTGCCCTTAAAACTGCAATTAGATTTTTTTTAACAGTTGTTTAATGTACATGCTGTTTCGTTCCTATTTTTGGAAAGAAATGTGAACAAAGGGGTGAGTGGGTGGGATACTAATGTGATTTATTCTGCTATAGAGGATGATCCTCTTGATACAAGTTTCTCTAGGGAAGTTTTATAGAACTCTTAACATCTTCCATCTATGCAATGTGCTAATGGGCTGCTGGGTCAAGTTCACAAACTCACTCTAGTGATTGTAAATAATTGTAAACCAAACTAAAACTATAAACTTGGCCATCTGGTGCCTCTAATGACTTTAAAATGGTGCTGAGAGCTTTGTGGGGAACGTCAACATCTGGAAGGCAGCACTTAGCAAGGGGTGGCATGTCTTACATTTGTGGCTTCACCATTGTTGTGTAACATCCGTTTGAAGCTGCTTTCAGATACGTCCAGTAAATTTCCCTTAGCCTAAGACCGAAGCAAGCAGAATAAATTGAATGGGCATTAAAACATAAAAGAGCTGGAGTGGCTCAGTCTTAAGCTTTATCTTGAATCTGGCATCCTTTTTCCCAGCATGGCCAACCCAATGCCCACAGGAATCCCACAGTATATCCTCCTCCTTGTGCTCTCCAGCAAGTGACATGGCCATGCTAGCTGGGAATTCTGTGAGTAGTAGGAGATTATTACAGCACTAATGAAACCGGCTTACCTGAGCCAGCTTAAAATTTTAAATGGCTGGCACCCTGATCTTATCACAAGGATTTAGCCACCGAAATCACCACCTGGGTCCAGCTCCAGCGGCCATTTCCTTAAGGTGGAAAACTCCCAGCTTCGAAAAGAGGTGTGCTGAGCGGCCTTGGAGTGGGGCTGGACCTGGGCTGGACCCGGGTGGCAATTTCGGTGGCTAAACCCTTGTGATAAGATCAGGGTGCCACTCATTTAAAATTTTAAGCTAGCTCAGCTAAGCCAGTTTTATTAGCACTGTGATAATCTCCTCAGTCCAAAAAGTATATTTTCTAAGCTCCAACTGAATGGTGTACAATCTTTGATCCTAGAGGTAATTTAAAGCCATCATGGCTGGTAGACATTGACAACATTTCTAAAACATCATTTATTTCCTGGATGAAAGAGAATTTCATGGATCTCCAAAAAGCAGTTAGGTGGCATTTCATCTTTGAGAAATGACATAGTAAAGAGTTGTTTTACATCCTTGCCACATAAACTTGCATTTTCTAGTTCCAGATTTCCCACTTAGGCTCAATGGAGAGAAGAAGAAGGAGAGAGAGCTTGTTGGTAATCAATTGCAGGATGTGATGGGGAGCAGCAGTGCAAGAAGCACTCCAAGCAGAACATGTGGATATACTCAATCACATTCAGAAGTGCATTTAATTCATCCAAATCTGTTTTTGTTTTGGCAAGTTGTAAACTTCTTGACATAAAACAAACTTTAAAGAAATATTTCTCTTTGAAATGGTGACCAAAGACCACACCATAATTTCCTTTATTAGCCTTGGAGTAAATATCAGTGTGTTCTGGCTTGTGGCTTGGAAATTCAATACAAAGAAAATGTTTTGGCTCTTAGCCGTTTTTTCGATATGATTTAAGATAGTTAAACTGCAACTCTGTACCCACTTTCCTGGGAGCCAAACCCTTTGAACTTTTAGTACAGTTTCCCACTGAGCAGAGATATATAGGACTGTACTTTTACAGTACAGTCCTAAACATGCTTACTCAGAAGTAACTTCTGTCTTCAAGGGAGATAGGTCCTTTGTGGAACCAAGTAAGTGTCTTTGGGATTTCTTCCTCACTAATTGTTTTTCATCATCTGTTATGGTAAAATGATTTTATGCAATAAACCTAAGTTGTGGTAATATTCTTGATGTATGGTGAAAGGATCTCTAAGAGTATCTGTGGCTGTGAGAGGCAGATTCCATAGCCTCCAACTGTCCCTATTTGGCAGCCACAGATGTGATTAATCCTCTGCCATCCTACTTTTTCAGCTGCTTCTAAGATAAGTTTTTCTCCCTACCTCCCACATTTTCCTTTTGTGCTTTTGTGCTTTGCTGACTTCAGTCATTGCAAACTGAGTTCATCATGCAAAAGCAATTAACTCGGGGCAGATCTTGCCCTTCCCAGTAGGTTAGGGCAAAGCAAACTGTTGCAGCCTCTCTTAGCTTTCTGTTCTTCCTCATTAATAACTTTTGTCATCATTACCACAATCTGATGTGATCAAGATGCTCCTGGTTTTCATCTGAAATGTTGGGTGGTATGCACACACATGTCCCATTTTTCATCTGTGTAGTATTGGAGGGCGTGAGATTCAGAAGTAGGCACTCATTAAATCTGTAACTTGGGAATGTGTTAAGTCGTCATAACAATCTTCTGAAGATTTTAAATATGTACTTGGAGAACCTTTGTTGTACAGAGGCGGATCTACAACCCATGAGCCTTCCTAGTCTGGCCTTCATTTCTTCTGCACATTACATTTCTTCTACATACCCCATTTCTGCTGGTATCCCCGCTTCATTTGGGAGAGGGTTTTGTTGTTTATTCATTTGCTTTTTATCTTTGTGCTGTTTTTTTAAAAAATTATACATCCTGATTAGGGATGTAAACCTTCACTAACTTCATTCCTGCATACAGGAATGAATAATTTCAAAGGTTTTGTCCTTATCATGTGGAAGTATGAGCATTTCTGATTATTTTTTGCACTTCAGGATGTTTTTTTTTGGGGGGATCATTTGGATGAAAACTTGGGTGTTGACACCAAAATTGTTTTTTTCAGAACAACCAACATGTTGTACATAAAATGTGCATTTTACACATAAAGCACACTATTTTGCATACCAAAAAGGTTACTTTTGCAGATGAAGCAGGCCTCAGTGTGTAAAGACACCCTTTCCCGTTGGGAATAAGAAAAATTTCAGGCATTCTTTACATCCCTCAACTTCCCTTCCAAAACTAATTGGCTTTTCCTTAGTGGTTTGGTCTCTTTTGCTTCTTTCCAGAGCCATCTGAAATGTAGAGATCACCTTTGGTATTAATCTCCTTGTTATTGTCCTTGCCCTCCTCCATCACAACTAACAGCACTCCTTCTACATGGCACTGCACAGAGACTTTGGGCCTTTGCAGACTGCTAGAAATCATTTGCTCCTTCTGAGCAATTTAGGGCAGCAAGCGAAAGGAAGGCGGGGAGAGCAAGACTGAGGACCTTATCACACAGGGTCTAAAGCAGAGTTAATCCAAAGGGTACCTGTAGCTAAAACGTATTATTTCCCCGTGTTTACACACGACGTTGCACCGAAACTGGAGAGAACCCGAAGGAATCCCGTAGCAAATGGAGAGCTTTTGACATTCGGTTTTTTGAGGAAGTACAAGTGAGCCTCCGGAATAGCTTCGCAATAGCCGCGCAGGCGAAATGCTTATGATCACGCAATGCGTGTTGTGAAGCCTTTCCCTGCCCCGACCCATGGTTCCCCGTGCCGCTTCCCATGGATCCGTGGGGAAGCATCTTATGGCGCGCCCATCCTGTTTGGATCGGGCAACAAACGGGACCGGAAAACATGGTCCTCTCTGGAAATTTATGGGATTTTGGAACGTGTGTGTGCACGGAGGATACGTTTCCAGGATCCGTGTCCTGGGAACAGCAATAAATGCGATATGACGGTAATTGCGTGTGGTGGGCATTTACAGCTCATTCAGTTCATTTCGGTATAGAACTGAATTTACTCTTATTTTGGTTACTTTTCGCTTCGTGGCCAGGGTGTGATAAGGCCCTGAGCCCTGGATAGGGAGTGTTCACTTGTAACAGTAATAGTGTGCTCCATTAAATGACTCTTTTAGGACTGATGCTACTTTTGTGTCAAGAGGTTGTACATTTATGAGTGGCAATGAAAGAATTATAATTAGACTTGCACAGGTCTGTGATTTGTGCATTTTAGAGTCATAGGTCTGAGTCTTTGATTTTGGAAAATCCCACAGTCTGCTTCAGAACTGTCCTTCATTAATCCCATGGCCAATGATGAAGACTGATAGCAATTGTCGTTCAGCAACACCGTAGCCTCCCCATCCCTACTTAAAATGGGTAAAAATCATATTGTGGCCAAACCCATTGCTGGAATGTTTCCTCAAAGACTATTCTGAGATTGAAATGTGGCTCTTGGGCTGAAAAAGCATCCCCTGTTCAAGACCTTTTAAAGGACTTGCACAATCAAAAGCTGGTCATCACAAACTTCAGGTCACTTCCTATAATTTCTTGTCAGTACTGTACCAGTATACATCTGGATTAGGAATAAAAAACTAAAAATAAAATTATTTGGATTAGATTTAAGAACAAATGGTATGTCCTTTACTTTGCCCCATCATTTAACATCCCCTACCAGGGATGCTTGGAAAAAGGAGAAAGCAAAAACTACTGAATGGCAGCTCTTACTGTAGTCTCAGTTCGTTAATCTGCTCAATATGAGCAATTGTCGAGTTATAAATTAAAGGGCTACATTGTCAGGTGTTGCATGGTTTGCAATTCATCTTCAGTTTATGCAAGGCACAAAAATGGGCCAAAAAGATTTTGTCTACTGCAAATATTTTGTGTACCCATAGAAATGAGAATAAATATGACAAGTGACTGCACTGACATTTGTAGAAAGGGCTTTTTGGAGTGCTTCTCTGATAATTCCTAGAATGTTAAAGGCAATATGTACTTATTATTACGGTATACTGATGACACATGTGATGGCTTCACTGGAGATCAATCAGCTGTTGGAAGCTCCTGGGCTTGCTGGTACTGGCTAGTGTTCAACTGCCAACTGAGAAGCAATAGTGGAATATAACAGAACAAAGAAGGATTAGATGTTCTTACCCCCTACAATGGTATAGTCACAAAACAACTCTGCTCAGAACATGATTGGGGAACTATTCTAGCATCCAGGTCTCATGAAGGTCCGATCCTGGATGTATTCCACAGATCCCTGAGTGGTCATTAGGATCTGTGGAAGTGTAACAGCCAGTGTGGGGGAATTGCAGCTGAGACGGAAAGATTAACCCATCTCTCCCCATGTTCTGATCTCCATCTCCCCAAAAGACAATTAAGCATAGAAAAAAGTTGAATGAATTCCACTTGAAGTTTTCAGAGGCTTAATTGATGAGGAAGGGGATAATTTTTGGTGAAAAAAATTGAGTTATTGAGAGATAAATTGACCTTCCCTCCCTATATGCTCTGCCCCCAGATTTCCCCCCTGTATGTTAATTAACATGGTGTGAGAGAGGCCTGGAATATTTCGTTGGAAGAGTTTTTCCTAGCCTTGAAGAAGGGTACTTTCTGTTGGGTAATATGAGAGATAGTACAGTTTCTAGAGTATTGAGTATTCATAAGCAGAAGGTGAGCAACAACTAGTCCCACTCCTTCCCTACAGGATCTAACAGAAAAATAAAACAGGCATACAGTCTTCTTTATAAAAACATATAAAATAAGTTTACTTACAAATATTAAGGTTTCATAACATATAATGGTGAGAGGCTCATGTCCCCTTCAGACATGGAGGAGGGAGAAAGAAGGCACACTACAGTTGGAGGATAAACAAACTCAGAATAACTTCAGGCTAATTGATGCAGGAAAAGTTTTATTATGAACTTGATTTATAAAGGTAATGGTCGTCAAAGAATGTGAACATTAATTGAAAGGGAATTCCTTAAATTTAGGAGTAGGATCTGAATGAAATTGGGAGATTAAGTGTGGGTGACCTTGTGATTTGCCTTTGGCTAATTTTTGGATTGGCATACTGTCAGATTTTTGAACACAGAAGTAATTTTTAAAGGTATGTGTAGACGAGAAAGGTTTTGTGCAGAGAAAAGAAGAAATAGTAGACCCCACTTTGTTTTGTATTTGTCCCATACCCTTGTAAAATATTTGTAATAAAAAAGAAACTCCTGATTTGGGATGATCTGGGGTTGATAATATAAATTAATTCAGGAATTATTTTATTTGATATGATTTGGATGGTAGATTAGTTGACTGGCTTTGTGCTGTGTGGTTTAAATAAATCTTGGCATTTCCCCCCCACAATTTGCACATTGAAGTCTAAATTAGAATATGAACATTTTATGCAGATTAGTGTCCTGTGGGGCTGGACCTAGATTCTTTTAAGTGACTATAGAAGTGAAGTATATATTTCTGATCTGTATGCTAGTTATATCTGGATGTTACTTAAAATATTTTCTATGATCTCATTCCCTTTGATGTTGGAGCCGGTTGCTATCAAATTAATTCTATGAGCTGAACACATTTTCTAAGCCCACCTTGGATTTATTCAGAAAGCTATCCTCAAGATTTTCTCCCTTCTGTTATCTGTCCACACACCTTTGTTGTTAAGCATTCTTGCACATTGCTAGCTAAGAAGAAAGAGGGCCCACTTTCCTTTACTGTCTACATTCATTGCCTGGACTCCAAGAGCAGATTCTTACTGGATCAAAGTAACCTGGCAAATGTTCATTTGCAAGCCTACCTTGGTCACATGTTTTGTAGCTCATTTTAAAAAATGATGTAGCCTGAGCTTTTTAAAAATGAAGAGAAATGGCTACATTTTAGCCCTTTTGGAGTGCATCCCAACACAGCACTGAGCAGAATGGAAGTTCTAGTATTTTACTAGTGCAGTAGATCATGAATGGTACCTGATCTAAACTTCGATTCTGTCCTTGTGATACTGGGGCAATAGAAACTATAGCTCACGTACTTTTGTACTGTTAATTTTACAAGGACATTGGTCATCAGCTGATTACCCCTCTTCTAACCAAATTTCCTGGACACCCTGATGTTTTTTATCTAAGCTATTTGCTGGACAGTCAAAATCAAATTGTTATATTTAAGGTAGCAAGCTTTTGTTACATTATATGTAAAACACGCTCTCAGATGATTGGTAACAACTGATGTTAGATGGCGGAGACCAATTCTGATTTCCTTATCTGATTTGTTTTAATAATTGTACATTATTTCTTATATATTTTATATTATATTATTTTTATATTGGTCAATGACCAAAATAAAATTTGTACCCGATCTATTATAAACAACAACAAACCAAACCAATTCTGGAAATTTCTTATAATTTTTTTTTAAAAAAAGAGTTTGTTACTGAGCACAAAGCAGCAACATAAATAGAAATTAAGGAAAACAAATTCTCCTTAAAAGTAAATTGTGACATTATCCTTTGTGTATCTTTGCATTGACACTCCATTTTCAGAATTACTGCTTGTGGTCCCATCCCCACTAGCGTGTTGCATAATGGATGAGTCTGTACTGATAGAGGCAGCAGGTGTTCTAACAATAAAAAAGAGCAGATTATTGTTTGAATCAGCCATCTCTGCACTCCATGTCTTGCAAACAAAACCACCCCTGTATCTAAACCAGCAGGAGAAAATAAAAGCAGTGGAGCAATTGCCATTTTATAGCATTGCAAACAGTTTGGATTGGATGCGCCAGAAATAAATTGGTGTGTCTTTCCATGCCTTGTTATGTAGAAATGGATTAGCAATTCCATTTTCTCCAGAACTGCATCACTGGCCACAGATAGGTGTAAGAGGAAGACCAAATTAAAAAAAAATTACACCCAATTATTGCCTTGATTGTAAAATTGTCGTCCCTGCGGAGAAATCCACTGGAAGGTAATTGCTTTAAGGCTTATTTTTCTAAAGACGTTGATAACCTGCTGTGTACATGAGTACAACACTGAAAACAAAATATGCTGAAAATGATGACAACAGGATTCCAGACTGGGCATGGCTGTAGTTGCAAAATGAATGGTGAAACTAGATTGTTACATGGGTTTACCCTAAGGACCATTTTATATTCTTCTGTCCACAAATGCTTTTAAGCATGATCATATGGTAATATGAGTCATGTATGCAATTACCTCTGTCTCTTTCAGTGGGAAGAATTGGACAGATCTGTGGACTCCATGTGTGTAACAATGGTTTTGGGAACTGGTCATATAATTCTTCTCTCACTGTACTTTCATGATTCCCTTTTAGTGAATTGTGGCTGAGCCCTAGGAAAAATGAACATTTTGAGACCAAACTTGGGGAAATCTCAAAACAGTTTTCCATGACCCCCTCCCTTTCTATTATCAGGAAAATCTTTATTATTATTATTATTATTATTATTATTATTATTATTATGGTAGTTTTGAAAGCTGAAGGATTTTAAAAGAAGGACTTTAAGAGTGTGTTGCAGTGTTTAAATTGTACTGTTTTTAACTGCTCTTTTTCATTTTAATTGTATGTTTTAATTTTTTTGTTGCTGTTAGTAGTTTGATTCTATTTTAATGTTATTGTTTTTTTCTATTTTTTTTTAACTATATTGTATTTATTTTAATTTGTTAGCTACTTTGACTTCCAGGTTTGAGAAAAGGGAAGGTATAAATAAAGATGATGATGATGGCGATAATATATTTTTAATTTTAAAACTCACCCTACTTTTATGCCCCAAAATGAGTGTAGGTTTTGTTTCCTGTAGTTTAATGTAAATGTGTTATTTTTTTCTGTTGATATTGGTGGTAGGGGTTTAAGGGAACACCAGAATTTATATTAAGTTTATGGCCTGGCTTTGAGCCTAAATTAAAGGTTTTTGTACCTTAGCACATGTCTGGCAATCATTTGCAGTGTAAAGTCAGTGTGAGTATAAAGTCAATGTGAGTATAAAGTCAGTGTGAGAAATGTGCTCTGAAGATGGAAAAGTTTGGAAAACACTAACATATGGCATTGTGTGCAGAAGACTCTTAACTATATTGAGGGCTTAGACTGCTAATGCTACATTGTCATTCACATTGTTCCCCCACCCCACTTTTACTAATGTTGTACCTTGGTTACTATTTGTACCCTTCTCTCTGTTTGCACCAGACATACCAGACACAATCTCTCTCTCCTTAGTGTGTCATTTTCAATTGTGGATGAGTGTGATCTGCCTATTATACGTTTAGCTGTGCAGATTTAGAGCTCTGTGAAGTACGAGGTGTCCTATTCTTTCACTGATGCAGTGAAACAAAGCAAGGCACGAATAGGCTTTGTGGGGCTCTGGGATGCCCTCATATCCATTATAGGTTAGTGGATGCATGCAAGTTAACGTCAGATCTGCTTAAAATGAATGTGCAGAGGCATGCATATATTCTTCACTGGAATGGGGCCATAGTTCAGCTTTGCATATAGAAGGTCCCAGGTTCAGTCCCTGGAATCTCCAGTTAAATAGGATCAGGTATCAGCTAATGGTAAGATGTCTGTCTGAAACGGTGCAAACACCTTGCAAATTAAATCCAGCACATGGAAACTTTCCCCTTTAGGTCTGTAACTTGCATAACTCCCAGGCAGTCTAGCCAGTGACCATGCTGGTGGGAAGTTTCTGGGAACTGCAGTCCAAAGAATGACTATTCCAGTTTCTGAACCACTGGGCTAGTTAGTCTGACCTTCCTATGTGAACCCTCCAATTACTCAAGACAGATTATGATCAATCAATATGGAACCCATAGTGGTTATGATGGATACCCAAAGGTACATTGCAGAACACTGCCCGCTATTCTGTGAAGTTATTTGCAATGATGTATTTCAAGAGAAACTATCAGCTACACAGTAAGTTTTTATCCTGACATGTTTTGAAAACATAGCTGTATATGTTGTTTGCCTAAAATCCCTCACTCCCCAAATTCTCTCTCCCCTCTCTCTCCCAGGCCCAAATTCCATGCCTATTCTGTAATAAGAATAAATTATACAAGGAAGGAAATTCATATAACTTCTCTTATTCTACCGATTTCTTTTTTAGGTTTTGTGAATCGTATGAGGGGAAAGACATTAAAGTGTAATCAGAATCACTTGACATCTTATTCATGCACTTTTTAAAGCTTTTTTTTTAAGATTTAAAGATGCTTTCTTTTCTCCAACATTTAATAGCAGTCATAAAGTCTAGAAACTTGCTTTTTATTTAAAGGTCATAAGCTAGTCAGCCTTCCTGATTGCCTGCTTGCTTGCTGGATCTTCTTTGAATCCTCCACTGTTACTGAATGGAGGGACACCTCACCCTGTTACTGTAGGGCAGGGGTAGACAACGCTTTTGAGCCGGGGGCCGGGTTGCTGTCCCTCAGACAATTGGGGGGCCGAAGCATCATAAATAAATAAATAAATAAATAATTTTTTAAATTAAAAATTTAAAAAATCTTCATGCACACTCTCTCAGCCCCAGAAATGCCATGGCAAAACCCCTGTGGAGATTTTGCTAAGAAAACCCCAAGAACAAGTAATAACCACAATAATTAATATCATCATGGCAGGTGGCGGCGGCGGTGGCAGGACCGGCCTGGGGCCGGTCCAAAGGCCTCAGGGGGCTGCATTTGGCCCCCGGATCTTAGGTTGCCTACCCCTGCTGTAGAGTGAAGCACCTGCCCCCTGTATTGAACAGTGGGCAACTCTTACATCTTTGGAAGTGAGGTGGGTGAGGAGCTAGGAAAGTTTAATTTTCCCATTGTGGCACAGTGATTTTGGAATCATCTCCCCTCAGGAAGGCTAGTTTGGCTCTGAGTCTGATGCCTTTCCAGAGCCGAGCAAACTTTTTATTTTACTTGTTGAGGCTTCTTATTCATTTTTAAAGCACTATTTTAATTTAAATCTCACTCATATTGCTGCTTGATTTTTTTTTAACTTGTGAGTTTAAAAAAAATGTAATTGCTGTGTTGTAAGTTATAAGCGAAGTACAAATCTGCTTCATACAGCAGGATAGCATTTATTCCCCAAAACCTACGCACCATAGAATACATACAGCAGAATACTGATACTCATCGAGTCTAAACACTGCTTCAGCCATCATAGTTTTACACACTGCCCTATCTTTGAACTATAAAATAATTGTAAACTATTAAAAAACTATAAAATAGTCTGACTTTAACTTATAAAATAATCAGAGAAGTCAAATGTCTGACAGCATGTGTAGATTAATGAATTTGAAAAACACAACAATCCTGCTGTCTCTGTTTCTTTCTAAGTCCCAAAATATAATTTGTTCACCTCTACTTTCCACCCCAGTTGGATGCGGTGGCTTAGTGGTTAAAACATCAGTTCTGAAGATCAGAAGCTTGGCATTTCAAGGCCCGAGTGCTGCATGATGGAGTGAGCTCCTGTCACTAGTCCCAGCTTCTGCCAACCTAGCAGTTCAAAAGCATGCAAATGCAAGTAGATAAATAGGTACCACTTTGGTGGGAAGGTAATAGTGTTCAGTGGAGTCATGCTGGCCACATGACCACCAGAGCAATCCTCAGACAACGTTGGCTCTTTGGCTTAGTAATGGAGATGAGCACTGCCCCCTACAGTCAGTTACAACTAGGCATTCATGTCAAAGGACTACCTTTACCTTTACCCTCCACCTCATTGAGATCTGCATGGTGTCTTCCTATTTCCATGTGGTAGTGGTGGGGAGTGACACGCAGACTCCAGTTTAGACATTATAAACATAGATGGATACACTTCCCCTTTCCAAAAATGAGCAAATGCTTTTTTCTTTCTGCCTACCTACCTCAGTTATATGGAGTGAAGTCTCGTTGAGAGCTAAATTACTTGATAAGTTAAAGGCACATTATGCAGCTGAGACTTCTCTTCTTGTCTTTACTCGTGTGTGAGTATGATCCACAGCCGGACAGCCTCTCTTTCCCTATTAACTCATTTTCCTAGATTTGTCTGCTTCCATTGCCTGGTTGCTAAAAAAGAGAAAAATTGATGCCAGTGAAGCTAAGTAAGTGAAAGGAGGAGGAGGCTGGAAGTATAATTTGATCCATTTTAGAAGATAAAGCAGAATGGTTTCTGAAAGATTACATACAGTGTTTGCGGTAATGATGATTTATGTACCAAACATTGGTTTCTCTGTTTCAAATCTCACTCTTTAGCCAATGTGTGGAACAGCTGTGTGGACCAAAAGAGGGTTTACTTGGTAATCTGAAATAGTAGTGTATCTCATCTACTTCTTAATTTATTTATTTTTTGATCAGGTGACTTACTTTTTGCTAACACTTCTCTGTGGTCTGATATTGTGGTAAATACAACTAAATGCCTGTAGCTATTAACATAAAACCCTTCTTCCAGTTGAGTCCTTTTGAAGTAACTAGAACAATTACTGGACATATAACTTGGAAGCTACATTCTTTCCAGCAATACTCTAGAATTAAACCTGAGCAAGAGGCCTGTGGTTTTCAGCCTCCCAAGTCTTTAGGATAATCTTTGCAGCTATTTTAGTTTTGCTCTAGCATTTTTGACAAAAGAGACTTTGCTTCAGGCCCACATGCATGTTTTGACTATTTTTCTCTAAGCAGAGCAATATGAAAACTAGTGCAAATAAACAACTAAATGGATGCTTTGTCAACCACAATCCTTGCATCCTTTTAAAGATAAATGATCTCTTTATGGCTGCATTTCACATAATACACCCCTAATACATTGAAGGAAATAAATGCCCCTCCTTGCTCTCTATCCATCACACATAAAAACCATGTAATCACATCAAGGAGCAAGCCAGGGTTTCATTAAGCTTTGGAATTGCCCAGTGGGTTGGCTTCCGAAATCTTGTGGAAGAGGAAAAAATTCACCTGGGGACAGCATCTGTTTCATTATTTGTAACCTTGTGCTCCCCCTCTTTTTAACTGTAAGCTGTTTGACACCTGGGGCTTGTTAGCCTAATGCAGTGGATCATGTCAAGCCTCAGTAATATGAACTGATGCATGCTGAAACAATTGTGTAATATGGCTTTGTTTTGTGGTCATGCAACAGCCGCTTTTGGCAGTAATCTGCCAATTTACATAGGAGTGTGTATTCTATTGTCTGTGCTTCCACACCCACCTGCGTATATATGTGTGAGTATATATTTATGTTTGTACATGTGTATATGCTTATACATGTGAGTATATGTATATGTTTGTACATAGATATGTTAGGGGAGAGACAGTGTAGTCTGGAATTTGTTCTTCACACTAATCACTGGTTTTCCAAAAACACATTTAAGTCATTTAAATAGGGTATACAGTTTGCAAAAATAACTTAAATATACAGCAAACTCTCTGAAGCTTTATTTGGCTTAACTGCTAGAGGAAAACAGTTATTACAGAAGAGGGGGGAATCTAGTCTACAAAGGGAAGGATGCTGATTCCTCTCCATATGGTCAAGTCCTAGCTTGTTTTGTTAACTGAGAGACCTCTAAGCCCTGCTCAGGTCCTGCAAACTCAGGGCTGTGGCTCCCTTGATTGAGTCTATCCATCTGTAATACAGTCTTCCTCTTTTCCTACTGTCTTCCCAGAGTAATTTCACCTAATATATCCAAAGTACAATAGTCCAAGCTTAGTCATTTTGGCTTTTAGGGAAGATTCAGGACTGATTTGCTCCCAAACTCGTTTGTTAGTCTTTTGGATGACCCATGGTATTCGCAGAACTAGCCTTCTTCACCACATTTCAATTCAGTTCCCTCTCTGCTATATGAAACCTGCTGAGTGACCTTGGGCAACACACTCTCTCAGCCTCAGGGGAAGGCAATGGCAAAGCCCCTCTGAAGAAACTTGCCAAGAAAGCCTCATGATAGGGTTGCCATAAGTCAGAAACAACTTGAAGGCACACAACACCAACCCCAGCCCCATGTCTTACCGGTGTGTATGTGTGTGGCTTTTGCGGCCAGCCCTTGTAGCAGCCCTTAGCCAAGTCTAAGGAGAGGTCCATGGCTTAAAAACTTACCTTTCCTTTATGAGACAGAATTTCTGTGCCTCCAAAGTTAATATCTAAGTTTATTCTATTTATTCTAGTTGGGCTTTTAAAAGAGCCTCAGATAGGCTCTTGGAAACTGAAAGGTTTATCGCATGGCACTTTCAGGTATGGGAACTGAGCAGAACAGAACGGCATGCAGTGGTGCAAGAACGCACAGGAGGATGCCACCGATGATGCCAGGCGTCCCCAAGCTGTTCCCCAGCAGTTCCTGGCAGCTGATTTTGAAGAACAGTTCAAAATCATTCTTCAAAATCGGCTGCCAGGAATGACTGGGGAACGGCTTGGGAACAGCTGACAGCATTGACGGCATTCTCCTGCGCGGTAAATTGCATTCTCGCACCATTCCATTCCATGCTGTTCCGTACTGTTCAGTTCCCGTAGTGCTGTGCGATAAACCTATGAAAGGAGAAGGCAGGGTGACAGAACTACAGGTACTGTCCAACTTCTCTTGTTTAAGTTAGAAGAGTAATTATGCTCAGTTTTGTCTTTCTGTGCCAATTTCTTTTATTTATTTATTTATTTATTTATTTGGATAAAAGTATATTACATATAAAGAACCATTCCATAGTCAAAGTTAGATGTAATCCCATTACTGGTGAAAATGTTATCAGGATAATGAATTCATACCATTTCTTGTGCAAAGGTAGATATGATTGCAAATTATATTTTGCTTAGGTTCTTGATTTTAATCATGATATCACACAAAATACAGCCTCTTCCTGTTTTTCTGAGCTTATCAAAGACTTGGCAAAAAACCCCAAAAAGACATGGAATAGAGCATGAGATATTATTGCATGTTCCTGTGCATTTTTTTAATTTTATTGTTTAAAAGAATCTCTTACAAACATAAAAAACACTTATATATCCAACAATCAACATATATCCAACATTCAACTGTGTACTTGCAATATTACATTACATAACCCCCACCCACTTACCCTCCCACAAAATACATTCATTCATATTCCAACAACCATACCCTAGATTTCATTTTATAATTACTTCTATCAATCTATTGAGTTTTGGCAATATTTAATCTATTCAACTCTGAATTTTATACCAGGAACTTCCTTTCAACATACCTATTCTACTTTTTTGTTTGATTTTCCCTTTAATATCCTGTGCATATTTTAAAGAAAGACATTTCTTGCTGGATTATCAAGCTGAAGTCTCCTCTCCCCCCCCCCCCCCCCCCCCCCATTGATGCAAATTATTGAATCATTTCCCGCTCTGCTTCTACCCAAATTCCTATACCCCCCAAAATAGCAGCCTGTATTGGCGAGTAGAATAAGGTGCATTGATGTTAGAGCAAAGAGTGGAACTTGCAGTGTGCCAGGATTTGAAGTTGGGGATGGGGATGGAATGGGGGGTGGTAGACATTGGGAGAAGGGAAGTTGAATTACAGCTAGTTATATCACTAGTAGTTAGGTCAAATTCTAATTGGGTTGGAAGGTGGGATGTAAAACATTTATTGAGGGGCAATAGTAGGGCATTTAAACACTAAATTAATGAACGTAACCCTATTGGAAGTGAATGTGGTAGTCCTGTCCCTTATCCAACAGATAATGCAGCTTGATACTACCCAGAGGGGTGCTGTTGCACTAGACATCTCTTATCCATCAGATAAAGGGGCCTGGTGAGGTTTTCAAGCGGCAATAATTTTGCTTTGAAAAGGTTTTCAAGTGACAATAACTTCGCTTCTTCCTACTATCAAATGATTCATGTAGAGAGTGATAATCTTGATATCATATTTATGTAAAATGGTGGACCTTGAGCCATCTGCTTGTGGGAGGATTTGCTTCTCCAACTTGGCTTACTCCCACCCTTTAATTACTTCCACCAAATGCAAAGTGCTTTAACAACAGCAACGGCAACATTTGCTCAGAAATAGGCCTTCCTGATGTGTGTTTGTCAATTGCACTTTGTATTATGCTGTTGTACAGTCAGCCCTCCATATCCACGGATATTTTATCCACGGATTCAAGCATCCATGGCTTGAAAATATTTCAAAAATATATAAATTCAAAAAGCATACCTTGTTTTTTCCATTTTATATTAGAGATACCATTTTACTATGCCATTGTATTTAATGGGACTTGAGTATTCATGGATTTTGGTATCCACGAGGGGGCCTGGAAGCAAACTCCAGTGGATAACAAGGGCCCACTGTATAATTAACTCCAAAAGGGAACCTCTTTTAGTTTCTTGTGCTTTCTTGTGCAGCCTAAACATCAAACAGCCCCTCATGGCATAATTTCTCATAGTGCAAGAGCCTGATTTATTAGATGCAAAAACAAAGCACCATCAACATATGGAGATTTTACATAATAAAAGGCATAAAGACAGTTCTGCAGACGACAGTCCATTGGTGCCAATTGATGTCAATAATCAATTAGTTAGAATTAAGCTGTATTCTTTCATAAAAGAAATAGGTTAGCAGACCATCTTTAATATTAGCTATTAAGTCAGAGGCTGAAAATAGATCTGTAGGCCTTGGTTGGAAAAGGCCAAGGCTACTATTCAAGAATAGACATAGATGTTGGACTGGGATGTCTTACCATACAACAAACAGCATGGTACTCTCCAGATGTGTTGATCTATATTTTCCATCATCCTCAGCCAACTCGGTCATTGTAATCATTTTTGGTCAAGACAAAAAGCCAAAACAAAACACATCCTAATTTGGAATTTCTCCTCCCTTCTTTTACAGCAAGTAACAGGAAGATCTTTTGGTGATAAAGATTTTCGGTCGGGGCTGGAAAATGGTGTTCTGCTGTGTGAGTAAGTAATTTTACATGCTGACTTGCTACTTTTTGTTCACTTTGAGAAGTCTGCATAATGAACTGTCCGTAGCTTTGGAGATAACATTTATGGTGGATCCGCAGTACCATTTCTTAAACAAAGTTTGGTTTGCTGACCTGGCCATGGAAATGTTTCACCAGCTATCTAGATAAAAATACTATAGTAGGACCGCCTACTGTTGTAGAGACTTTCTGCTAGGAGTCAATTAACCTCAAGCCAAAGAAACCTCTTGTGTGGAGCACCTCAAACTTAAATTATTTTTTCCAAAGCAAACAACTTAGGCTAATTATCGAGATGTTTTACATATTTAGAAAATCGATGTTCATGGTCTGTTCTCAAAGCATTCCCAAAGTATGCATGAACATCTGGTGGAAACTCTTCCATTTCTTATGTAATATATCCTTTGGATAGTTCACAGGGGAAACTCTTAAGTATTATCCAGTATTATTTAATATGTAAGCTTCTCTTCTTGCTAGCAGGAATCAGCTGTAGTATCCCCAGATTTATCCAGGATGCTTCGCTTTCAGTTTTCAAAATTCTCTCTGGAATCAGTTTTGAGAGTTCTCCTGTACTATCTCATCAAATTAAGAAAAATACAAGAGGAAGGTACAAATAGGAACTGGTTTAGTTTTCAATAGGAATTTCAAGAATATTTGCATATTCTTGTACTCAACTACAACAGAAAGGGTGCCTCAGCACATCAAGACACTCCTCTGAAAAATTGATCAGTAACTAATTTTTTATTATTATTTTTTTTACATTTCGGGACTTGTTTTGTTAAAAATTAATTTGCATGGGATACTATATGTTTGCACAAAAATGATGTCTCCTAACCTAAAACACTGTTTTCAGCACAAAAAATGTTTCTTGTAGAATACCAAAGCCCTAACTGTTTTTGCTCGCTCAAATGTTAGCAAGTGTGAAAAAGCACTGAAAAGTCCACAAAAATGTCTTGTACTCTTGCCCAGTGTGAAGGGAAAAATAATTTCAATTATTCAATTTTGAGTGGCGGGGGGGGGGGGGAAGAGAAATTTTGTATCCTTAGTGCCTTAGAATTTTTATTGAGTTCTGTTGGGTGAAGTAACAGATCTGGGAGGAAAACATTTTTGACAAGAAGTAATGTGTGTTTGATGCTCTGTTAACTGAAAACTTCAGGGTAGAAGGCATATTCAAAAGTACTGTGGTTAAGACTGACTCTCGTTCATTCATATGTTAGAAAACTGAAATACTGTTGCAAGGGTGTAGTGATGGAGGAGGGGACAAAATGAAGGCATTGCTTTTTCCATAAGAAATCTGCCCCCAAAAGAAATTTTCCTTTAGTCATCAAATTTTTAGTATTACAGTAACTGAAAAAGAAAGGACAGGCAACATACCAAGGGAATGTGTATATGGCAAATAAACAATTCTAGATGTGAACAATTTTCAGTGTCTCACTTTCTGCAATCCTGGAAATTTGGAGAATAAAGGAAATTTTTGTTGGTGGGCAGAACTTTTATTGGGGGACAATGGCCTTATTCTGCCATTGTAGCTACACTACACACAATAAGTTGACCGCATGTATTAGTAGTGTGCTCTGTGATGTTGTTGTGTATATCTGCAGCAAAACTTTCCACAGGTCTCCTGGCAGTAGCATCACTGGAGGGGAGGTGCGGGGGTATGGGCTGGACCGGGTGACACCCAAGAAGGGGGGGTGACACCAGGTTGGCTCCCAGCCTCCCCTCCCCGGTACTGTTTCAGCCCTTGTGAGAGCTCTTTGGGGCTGTGATGGGTGCTCTTGAGAATGTCTGGCCAGTTCTGCACTGTGGTGGGTGCTCCTGAGCTCCACCCGGGTGCTCTTCAGTACAACGGGGGTGCTGCTCCAGCATGCGCCCATGCCCAGGAAACCCTGCCAGAAGTCTGGGGCCAGAAGTATTCCCCCCCCCCCCAGAAACCCTGGGGCTGGAAGTCCTGTCCCCCGGAAGCACCCTCCCTGCACTGGATGTCTCCAAACTTCCTGGGCACAGTTTCTTGAATGGCCCTTAGAATAATGCTATATCACCATGGTACCATTTCCATGGAATTCCAGGAAATAGCATGGAGGCTGCAGAGAGCCTTGTTTTAGAGAAAAGCAGCTTTCTTTTTTCAAATGAGGGTGGGGTCATAAACCTGTCCCACAAAATTCTAAGAAATGTACCTCCCCCCCCCCCCCCCCCGAAAGCAGGTTGATTTTGCTCATGTTCCTGTTTTAAACGGGAGGAACAGTTGGCATACCTCTGTGCCAGGGAGGCAGCAGTAAGATATTGGAGAAATGAACTACCGTATATATTCGACTATAAGTTGACCTCAGGTATAAGTCGAGGGCAGATTTTGGGGCCAAAATGATGGATTTTTATATGACCCATGGATATGTCAAGAGTAAAACTTAGGTGTGTGTAACAAAGGATGTAAAGAACGAAGCAAAGGAAAACAATGCCAAAGAACAATTCCGGCAGGCATAACTGTTTGTGCTCATACTAAAGCTGGATTGATGAGAGAGCAGAGTAGGGTCAGTGCTTCCAAGACAGATTACACCCTTGCCTTTCACCAGGGGATAGTTCTTTTAAAAAACAAACAACTAACAGTTAAAGTACAGTACTTACATTGGCCCATGGATAAGTTGACTCAATTTTTTTGAGTCAATTTTTAATGTAAATTCCTCGACTTATATATGAGTATATACAGCATGTGTGATGTGGTCTGCCCTTTGCCCCATCCCACTACAACTGTTCCCTTTAGGTGAAGTGTAAGATGCTGTTCCATCTTCAGAGTTAAAGAAAAGATTAATCTGCAGCTTTTACAAGTGGAATCAGAGTAGGTGTCATCATTCTCATTGGTGCAGACAGACAAATATTTTGGATCATTACTGTACTAAATTAAGTACTGCTTTTAGTATTGAGTAGTTTTCACTTTCCCTCCCATCCTCATGCTTCCAGCATTCTATCTCATCTGTTTTTTATGGCTGGAGAAAACCCCCATGGTGCATTTATGCAATTAAAATTTTATCCAACACTTTATTGGTGTTTTAAATGGGGAAAGTGAGGCTTCCAACTGGACTTTCATGGCCCTCAAATCTCCCCTCCCCAGTAGCCCAAAAGTTTGTGAAACCACTAGTTTAAAATAATTGATGTGATTTTTGGCAGATATTCTCCTGAAAACCATGCCAAACTGTCTGAAGTCATGTGCAAATGCAAAGGTTTGCCTTCCACCACTTGAATCTGACCCATGCTATTCCTTTGGCCAGAAATGGGAACTGAAAGTGACTTGATGTCTGTATGCATAATTGCAACCTGCAGGGGAGTCTTAAAGAAGGAGGGATTGGACAAAAAATGTAGCAGCGAGAACAGTCGCTTTCCCCTTATGCCTACTAAAGAAGTAGCAGTGTTTTTAAAAGTAAGAGAAACTCTCCACTGCAAAGTAATGTATATTAGAAATAACAGGTGCATATGCTTAATTTTGGGGTTGCTTCACTTTTGTGCCAGTGTTTGTTTGCACCATATATTGGCTTTCTGTTTAGTTATTAGAAAATAATCTCTTCGTATCCTGTTGATCGGAGGAGATAGTGCTTTGTTTGCACCATGCTGAGTGAGCAGAAGTGATATCATGTTTGCAGCTGGTCTATGAGTGGGAGGTATACAAGGCCTTGCAATCAGATGAATGTGGCATTATTATATGATATTGGCATTTCCAGGCAGAAGTTTTGTTTCAGGTTTGTCAAGCTAGTTCAGGGGTAGACAACCTTTTTGAGCTGGGGGCCGGGTTGCTGTCCCTCAGACAATTGGGGGGCCGAAGACCAAAAATAAATAAATAAAAATAAAAATAAAAAATTTAAAAACAATTTTAATTTTTTTTAAAAAAAAAAATATATGCATGCACACTCTCTCAGCTCCAGAAAAGCCATGGCAAAACCCCTGTGGAGATTTTGCCAAGAAAACCCCAAGAACAAGTAATAACAACAATAATCAATATAATCATGGTGGGTGGCGGCGGCGGCAGCAGCAGGATCGGCTTGGGGCCGGTCCAAAGGCCTCAGGGGGCCGCATCCGGCCCCCGGGCCTTAGGTTGCCTACCCCTGAGCTAGTTGAACTCTGGTTTCATACATCTGCAACTTGCTTCTGTTTAGCATCTCTAACACTGTAAGGAAAAGACCAATGAATGATTGTGTTATGAATTCTAGTCTGGTACATAATACATGAGTATTTAATACATATATACCCAGATACCAATGGCTATGCTGGCTGAAGACCAGATTCTGATATTGAAGACTGCACATATGTAACATTTTACAAGTCCTTCTAAAATATTTGAAAATGGTAACTGGGAAAATAGTGTGTGTGGTACTGCTAATACAATGTTGGCTAAGTGAAGGTGTGCCTAGATCTGCAAGTGTGAAAACTATTTTGAAAGGCTGTTCATTTTGGATGTCTTTTAAAAACACTTTGCCTTTCACAACATTAGTAGCTTCAATTGCTAATACAGCTGTGCTTCAGCTTGAACCTCTTTTATTTTTTAAGGAATGATTTCATGGTTTCTGGCACAAAAATTTGGATTTACTTTTCCTGCATACAGAAATTTTAGCAGGAGCTGTCCTTTTGTGCCAGACTGAAAAGAGGCAGTTCCCATTATGGTGCAGTTAGTTTGCCTTGTGTTAGTGTTTCTGTAGAAAAGATCACAGCTGCCCCAGTTCTTCCTGCTCTTTTCCCCATGCTGTAATTTTGGCAGCATTTTCTTTCCCCTTCCCTTTTCACAAATTGGCAAAACTCTTTTTTCTGTCCAGCACTTAAGGGGCACATCTACACTGACCAAAAAATAATAATAAAAAAATGGGCCCCATCTTGCATTTTTTCTAGTCTACAGAGAGCCTGCAATGAACCCATTAAAGTCCACACACTCAAAGCACTTTGAAGCAACATTGGCACAACTGGCCACAATTTCTCCGCTCCCCCCCACCTCACATGCATCAACACAACAATAGTCTTTATAGTTTGTCTGTCAATCTAACAAACATCTTGTCCTCTGATTGGATGCCTCTCCATCCAGTCCCCTTTTCCCATCTAGTGAGTGAATGAGGGAATTGTAAATGCACACATGAATGCACAACAGAGAAAGAAAAAATAAAATTATATTATAGTTGACATTCGTGGATTCTTTATCCACGGATTCAACCATCCACAGCTTGAAAATATGAATATATTCATACAGATTTATATAGATTCCAAAAAGCAAACCTTCATTTTGGCATTTTATATAAGAGACACCATTGTATTTCATGGAACTTGATCATCCAAGAATTTTGGTCCTGGAACCAAACCTCAGCAGATACCAAGGATCCACTATATCTGTTCTTTATGGAATTTGCAGTCTAACAACATCTGAAGGGCCACATGTTTCTGAACTATGTACTAGACCAATAACTTCCAAAGTTTTGTCCCCAGATATTGTTAGACTACAACTCCCAGAAGATCTAGTCAGCATCCAACTTGGTTTCCTGATGTCATTGGACTAAGCCTGGAGCACTTTCCACACCGACTAGATCTTCTGGGAGTTGTAGTCTAACAATATCTGGGGATGAAACTTTGGAAGTCATTGGTCTAGTACAGGGGTAGGCAACCTAAGGCTCGGGGGCCGGATGTGGCCCCCCAAGGCCTTTGGACCAGCCCCAGGCCGGTCCTTCTGCCGCCGCCGCCCCCCCACCACTGCCGCCCCCCTCCATGATGATATTTATTATTATTATTATTATTATTATTATTATTATTATTATTATTATTATTAATTATTAAAGTTTATTTCTATTGTTGTTATTACTTGTTCTTGGGGTTTTCTTAGCAAAATCTCCACAGGGGTTTTGCCATGGCTTTTCTGGGGATGAGAGAGTGTGCATGCATATATATTTTTTATTTTTATATTTATTTATTTATTTATTTATTTATTTTTGGTGCTTCGGCCCCCCCAATTGTCTGAGGGACAGCAACCCGGCCCCCGGCTCAAAAAGGTTGTCTACCCCTGGTCTAGTAAATAATTTAGAATCATGTGGCCCTTTAGATGTTGTTAGACTGCAAATCCCAGCAGCCCTAGTCATTATAACCAATGGTGAGGAGCACTGGGAATTAAAATCCAACAACCTCTGGATCCTGGTATAATTGCTTGTGCAGTGATACATAGCAAATTCCTCTGTTCAAGCTGCAGGTTACTGGCTGTCTCTGGTGGGATTTGGGAAGTGTATGATGTCATGAAATCATAACATTATAAAGGGGAAGATCATTACATGAGAAGGATTTTTGCTGGCAGCTTCATGTTTCCTCTATTGTGGTGGTCCACTGTGTAGTACATGAGGGAGACTGCTTGGTTTGGACTGGGGAGCTTCAGATATATGAAGCTTATTTCAAAGTTTTGGGGAAGTAGCTATTCTGATCTCTTTCACAGGTGTACTGTGAGTTCAGAAGGTTTAATAGATATAAATACTGGTATGGCAGCGGTGGTGGTGGTGATTGATGATGATTAAATAATATACTGAACCATTACTATTTGTAGTTCGCACACACACTGTCAAAAGACAGAACATAAAATAGACACAGAAGAAGGATGGAGGACAGTTTGGTGAGAAATCCAACGATTTTAAGAAAAAATAATTTGAAATTAAGAGAAAGGCTTTAGGATTTGAAAAGGAGTATTTGATGGTATGCTTTTGTGTATTTAGGTAAATATGTTAGTTTCTAGGCCAGATCTACAGAATCAACAACTGTGTTGGAATAGACCCAAGAGCACAGAGCAAAATGGTTTCCCTAGTACTAGAGCAAACTTCCTTCAAGTTGTTCGTGTTCCAGAGGGGCTTATTCCCTGAATATGGAAAAATCCATCTCACAGGTATGTTGAGACACATGTGTTGTACAGATCTTGGGAAAGTTCCTTTTTTGGATTGTAACTCTTAAGGATTCTGGAAGTTGTTTTAAATAGCAACTTTTTCAACCTTTGATCTTAAACAATTGAGAGATTATCACACAAGGATATAAACCGGTTTACCTGAGCTGGCTTAAAATTAGAAGCAGGCAGCATCCTGATATTATCAGATGCATTTAGCTGCCGAAATCGCTACCCGGGGGCAGCCTGGTTCCATCGCCACTCGAAGGAGTGCTCCTCATGCCTCTTTTCGAAGCCTGGAGTTTTCCAGCTTGAAAAAATGGCTGTTGGAGTGACCCTCTGAGCAGCAATGGATCCGGGCTGCCCCTGGCAGCAATTTTGGTGATTAAATGCATCTGATAATATCAGGATGCCATCTGCTTCTAATTTTAAGCCAGCTCAGGTAAGCCAGTTTATATCCTTATGCAATAATCTTTCAAGAGTGATACTACACTTGTTTAACTTAGGAGGGATGCAGACGGGAGGCCCTGGGCTGCCCTGGGAAGTGGAGGATTGGGGCCAAGGCTGCCCCATGCATGGGGTTGCGACGCCCAGCATGCGGCTGCCCCTCCCCATCTCTGCCCTTAGAAACCTTAGCCTTTTTATAGGTTGCTTGTTTGTCAGAGTAAGATGGATACTTCTCTTGTATCTAATATGAGTAGCCTGCAGCAGCTTCAAGATGGTTTTAGAGTTATGTTATATATCTGTTTCAGGCACCTGGAACAAAGTGAAGTATATTGAATAAAGTTTGATACCAAGCAAGCAAACTTGTTCTGCCTGATCAGTGCAACAAAACCTTGCCCAGTATTGTGGGAGTCTATCCAAACTGTTTTGTGTCAGCTTTCCCTGTCTCTTTCAAGGCAGTTGTCTGAGCCTACTTGCAAATGTTTGAACAGCTGTTTGCAGTTGTAACAGTTAGTTTTAAAGCAGCAACTCAGTATTAATGTGAAGTAGTTTCCCTAAAAACAATATTTAATAAGTGATCCAAACAATCCTTTAATAGGACTTTTAAAATGACCATTGAGAGAGTTTGAATAGAAACAGCTAGAAACAAATAGCCAAGCTAGAGTCTAGTGTGATCCTTAAAACCAGGGGTAGGCAACCTTTCCCCT
>CM034708.1:84154902-84170050 GCA_020142125.1 Phrynosoma platyrhinos | reverse complement strand
GCAAGTACTTTTCCTGCAGACTGGCACCTGTGCCTTCCCTGGAACCTTATGAGGTGGAGATTAAATTGTGAGTGACTTGTCACTCAGTCATTCTTGTTATCAGAGTGCAAATTTAAACCCTTCTTTTTTTGAGATGGTGAAGTTTATCCTTTCAGATTATGCAGTTTTCATCTGTCGTATGGTATTTCTTCAAAAAGAACAAAACACTTTTGTTGTACAGGAATTACTGCTTTAATGCTCAAGGTTTCCAGTCCTCTAAGCATAGCCCATATAGATCTTTTGTTGTGAGGATGAGACCTGCACTAGTGTGATGCTCATGACATCATTGTAAGGCAGTTTACAAGTCCTTCCAGTTGTTATTTTGAAATGACCTGCCAAATTTCAAGGTTGATCTTTCTGGAAACTGTGCAGTCGTCATCTTCATTATTCTACTGACATGCTTGTCTAGTCAGAACTAATGGACTAATACATATCTTCTTCCCATCACAGTTACATTGCAGTGCAGCTCAGTTGGACCGGAGTTGGGACAGATGTCAAGACTTGGTGGAAATTACAATTTAATTCCAGTTGCTAGTACATAAGAGTTGGCTTGCCATTTAGTAACTGGTTCAGTGAGTCTACTGTGGTTGGGACTAGAAATGAATTTAGGCCTAAGCTAGCAATTCTACAGTTTCAAAAATAAGGGTGCCCATTACTTCAATTTTTACTTGATATATTTCCTCTCTCCCTGTCATTCTCTTTGAGAAATAAGTTGAACCCAGTGTTTGAAAGGTAAGGGAACCAATGTGTGCAATGGCTGAATATCTGACCCCAGTATTCAACTGGGAGAATGAATTGGAAAATCTAGCAATTTAACTACTGGCTTAGGGTTTTTAAATGGCTTTATCTGTGACCTGGACAAAGCTAAACCTTGGTTCTCTAATCTTGGGAATTTAGCTTAAAAGGATATTAAGCTTACAGTCAGTCTGTCTCTGAGATCTTGAAGCTTTGGAATTTTCCAACAATGTCCATTTTGTTACATTCACATCTTCGGAGATGTGCCCTATCTTTTTCATCCTTCATATTCTTTTGCTTCCAATTTTCTAGCTAATTTCCTATCTTAACAATATTTTGTACATTCCTATTTTCTCATACTTATTTCACACTCATCCTTTATCCTATGTCTCATCTACACATCACCTACAGAATGTTAGAAATCCAGAAATGGCTTCTATGTGATGAATTCTTTTCATCAAGATAGTGTGACTTGTAGCATCATCAGTCATCATATATTTATGTGTGGTAAGAGGAGAACATAACCCTACCACCAGGCCTAGTGCTACACGTTGTGATGTATAGAGACAATTCCAGTTTGATTAAGGTAGTCCATATGGTCTGTTCCTTTCTCCTCATAGTTTCTATTTGTCATTTTGTTCCCCAACTATCACCAACTCTTCAGTTCCTTTCAATTGTAGCCTGGTGAATCTAAATTCTTGAGAATTGATGGTGAGACATAGGATAAGGAAAGGGAGCAAGTGGACAATATTTAAAGTTCTAAATAGCTTGGGATCACAATCACTGGAGGAGTGTCTCCCCCTATATATGCCTAGAATCAAGGTTTCTTGGAATAAAACTGACCAACCCTATTGTGGTATCCCAGTTATGGAATAGTATCTCTTTGGAAACTCAGTGCACTCTGACAACGGCTTCATTGTGGAACCAATTTAAAACACAGCCTTTGCTGAGTAAAGATTTTTTTCCCCAGTCTTGTGTTGTTGTTGTTGTTGAGTGCCTTCGAGTCATTTCTGACTTATGGTAACCCTAAGTCGAACCTATCATGGGGCTTTTTAGCACTGAGAGTGTGTGACTCACCCAAGGTTACCCAGTGGATTTCCGTGGCTGAGCAAGGAATCAAACTCTGATCTCTAGAGTTGTAGTCCAATGCTCAAAACACTACACTATGCTGACTCTCTAGTCTTATGTATACATTAGATAGTTTAATGTAAATTGTAAATTACTTTTTATTGTTTTACATTTTAAATTGTTTAAATTGATTTTATTGTATATCACCCTGAGATCTTTGAATATAGATGAGGATATAAATATTTTAATAAATAGATTTTAATAAATAAATTCTAGAAAATAGCATGGGGGGAATCTTCACTCTTGTGGAGAATCCCTTTGGTGTCCAAGGTGTCTGTGCTTTTTAACATCTGAAACCATTGGGAGAGGTTTTGTAATGGAAGAGGGTGAGATGCCATTGATAGGAAGATGACACTTTATGCCTCTCCTCCTCATAAAATTATGGTGAAGCAGTGATTATCCTAAACCAGTACTTTGGTTCAGTAATGGCCTAGATGAGATCCTATATCCGGTGAATCAAGACAAAATGGATGTTTTATTAATAAGACAGTTTTGTTTAGCCAGTCAGGCTTCACTTGCCCCAGTATGAGGAGGTTCTTAGTCTGGAGGTACACCCAGATCCAGCTCTGTCACTTGAGACCTAAGTGGCCTCAGAGGCAAGAAGTGCCTATTATGAGCTTTGTACATACAGGAGCAATACTTACAAGAGCAGACATTCCCAATATTATGAGTGGAAATTAACAGCCTCTCTTTCCTTGTAAGTTGCATTTGTTGGGACAATACATAGTATGTTTGTCATGGATAACCTTTGCCACAGCTCAGAGAGAAAGAAGTTGCAGATGACTTAGACAAGCTGCTTAAATGTCTATCTTTTCCTCACATAGTCTGGCTGCTGTCATCTATGCACTGGTAACCTCTTGCCTGGATATGCACCTTTGGAGAGTGCAGAATTTAGTTAGTGCAGAAATCTGAAGACTTAATTAGTGCAGAATAGAGCAATAAGAGTGATCACAAGTGCATACTTTGAACACACTACTCTAGCACTCCACCTTTTGTCTTGTTGGCAGTCAATTTTGAGGCTTGGTTTTTAAAGCCTGAAAGGAGTTACAACCAGTCTATCTGAAAAAGCACCTAATCCCAGGTGTTCCTGTCCAAATCTTAAAGTCTTAAAGTCATCCTAAAAGGAACTCCTCTGGGTACCATCACCCATCATCATACGTTAGGCAGCTATCAAGGAAACAGTTTCTCTCATGTGGCCTTACTTCAATAGAGATGTGCCAACCAGCCTCCTTATAGAGATTTTGATGCCAAGCTCTTCAGGTAGACATTTTATCTTTAATTTGCTATTTTTTAATGATCAGCTGTGTTGGTAACTTTTTAAAATCTTTAAAAATTAGCTCCACCATGCCTAGGCCCAGAGGCGGATGAAAGGCCCTCCATCGATGCCAACTGCCACCACCCTCATCTTGGAGGCAGAGAAGAACCAGCAGTATCTGCTGAACTTGGTCTCCTTCCCCACTGCCATTCCCTTTTCTTTTTGTGTCATGGATTTTTAGATTGTAAATTTGAGGGCAGGGAACTGTCAAATTAACAGTCTGAGAGCCTTTGTGGATGAAGAGCAGGGTATAAATACTCTAAATAAAATAAAATCTTAATAAGGAAGTTGACTAAATTACTGTTGGGTTGTTTTAAAGAGTTTTTAATTGATTGTAGCCTGCCCTTTTTATGCTGGTCTATGATTGTAATACAGGGGTAGGCAACCTTTCCCCTTTAAGGGCCGAGGGACTTCAGCTCCCAGAAGCCTCAGCCATGTTGGCCAATAGTCCCATGTTGGCCAATAGCTCCTGGGATTCTGGGAGCTGAAGTCCCTCGGCCCTTAAAGGGGAAAGGTTGCCTACCCCTGTTGTAATAAAAGAGCTTTGTCTTTGTTGGATTGCTATTTTATTGACTGTCTTGGGGTTTTATGATTGCAAAGCACCCTGAGGATATTTATTAGTGGAGGGGTACATCAGTCATAGAACTCTCTCTCTCTCATTAGCCTGTTTTATAATTTTACATATCTATATCTAGATAACTATGTAACAAGAGCATTATATATTATATATCATATATTATGTACTATATAATAATATTATATTGTTATACCCAGCAGCATATCTGCACATAAATGTGTAGTTCCTCTAACTGATTGGGGTAAATAAGTTTCCTTTTTGATACGGCTGGTCACCAGAGATTCCTTAGATAAAGCTGGATAGTGGTTCACATGTTGGATCTGTGCACCAGCACATTCCTTAGGCTTCCCATTCAGGGCACTCTTAACAAAGCTAGAGATACTGATCTGAAGTTAGACAATGGTGTTGTTTGTTGGCTTATGTAATTTTTGTTCCAAGTCAATAGCCTTAAGGGTTGGTACTCTTTTACCAAGAACAAGCAATTTGCAAATCAGATCTCATGACTAATTATTTACGTGCTGCACTCCTTTCTTGTGACAGGTTGCTGAATTCCATAAAGCCTGGATTGGTCAAAAAGATCAATAGATTGCCAACTCCCATTGCAGGATTGGTGAGTATGTCTATCTGAGATGTTTTAAGTGAGTTGTTTACATCCTAGTAAACAGTGGTGGTAGTGTTCCTAACATCTGTTCCAACAAGGTAATGTGAGTGAATATTATTAAACCTGGGCAGCATCAGGGAAATTCATACTGAAGTTATGGTATCTCAGGAGAAATTCCAATTAGGACTGTCACCTGTCCAATTTTAGATTGGCCTGAGCTTTTTCTATCACATAGACAGATTTTTTTAAAGGCAAGATTTTTTTTGTGTGTGTATGTGTGAAAATCTGTGCTCTAAAAAAGGAACTGAATATAAGGACAATTATATTTTTGTAAATAAGCAGCATATAGGCTTTTTCTCTGAGAGATGCAAGAACACAAATTCTACTCTTCATTTTCTTTAGTTTAACAGAAACACTTGGGCATAGTGAAGGCTTTTCTGTTTAACATGATGGGGGGCTCTGGAGTATTCCTCCTATCCACACCAATACAGTTTTGAGCAAAAATTTCCAAATTATAGTGTATTGCTATAAAAAGCTCTGTTGTAACATTCCAGAATCTCCAGAATTATTTCATATCCTTAATTTTCAACCTGATGACTTTCCAAAGTATAATAATTCTTTCATAGTGAAAGATTCCAGTGGCTCAACTGCAAAGGGACTAAATTATCTAGAGAAAAAAGGGTGTAAATTGATCTTGTAGCACCTCTGAGACAAACTGAAAGAAAGAAGCTGGTAGCGCGAGCTTTCGTACACAAGTCTATGCTACCAACTTCTTTCTTTCAGTTAGTCTCAAAGGTGCTACAAGATCCCTTGCAAACTGATTTTCCAGACTCCAGACTAACACAGCTATCCCTCTGAATTCTAGGGAAAGGTTAGATTTATAGGCAAGATATGTAAAGTTCACCTTTTCTTTTATTAGCTTTAACATGTCATTTTTAAAGAATAATTGACTAATTGTAAATATATTACAGGTGGCCATGTATCTAACTGGTTGTTGTTTCCTTTGTCTCACATCCAGTAAAATTTTCAGCATGTGAAGGTAGTAGCAGAAGTAGGTTGACATATCATTGTATTTGTTGATGTTCAGTCTTAGAAACTTTTCTGCAGCATTTACAAGAATGGCATCTCTTGACCATCAGATTCTGGGTTGTTAATATCTGTTAGGGTCTTTTCTATTTCACCTTCCTTCTGCAGTACAATTTTAAATGGTGCCACAGTATAATAACAACATAAAAATATTCAGATGATCACTTTTAACATGTGGCTACCATAATGCAATTTAAATACATAATGTCCAGGTTTATTTTTAAAAATGGGGTGTTTGGGTTTTTTTTTTTTACTATAGGGTTCTTTTTAAAAATGGAGGGGTTTTTTGGACTATAGCTCCCACAATCCCCCAGCCAGCATGAGGCTGTGGTCCAAAAAAGAAATAAATAACTGTTCCAAATGTTTCTTTGGAATAGAAGTTATGCCCTGATTTCTAGGGAATCTTAAATTAAAAACTGTTTTTAAAATTTAGGAATGAACATAGCTTACCCAGATATCCATATAGTGTACTAAACTTTTCACTGTATACTTTTAGTTATTCATTTCAGTTATTGCCTATTCAGTGTAAAAGAAGACTTAGAATGAAAGTTATGGAATTATTTTTGTTAAATTATAAAGATGAAAGTTGAGTCATTCACTCTGGAGGGCAGGCAGATATTGGTCTTTCATCTTAATATCTATCACCAGGGATGTTGGAGATGCAGTAATATTGGAGGTGGCACTAGTGGACATGGTCTTCATTTCCACCTCCAAGTGTTAATTATATTCCTGAAACATAGAATGCTTGAGTAAGTTTATGAAAAAGAGAGTTACAGAAGCAGTTCATGCAGGAAATTGTCAAAATGTGGACTCAGTCTTTTTTTAGCTTGCAAAGGCATTTTGGCTGCCAAAAAAAATGTAAATAACACTTTATATATCACTTCTGAATGTATAAAAAAGCTAAATTACTCTCTCTCTCTCTCTATGCAAAAGTACAGTAAAAGCTTATCTTTCAATATTTTGATTCTTAGATGCCATTGTGAATATAATAAATACATATGTAAGTATGAGGACTGTATTATAAGCACAGATGCACTGTGCATAATTTCTAAGAGGAGCATTGCAAATAACATCTAAAAAAATTAGCAGCACATGGTCACAGATGTGTGTGGAAGGTCGTGGAAACATGATGAAATAGGAAGAAAGAGTGGACCACAGGTTGAATGTATGGGTTCTCGTTATAATTGAAAAGAGTTGAAGGAGCAGATAGTTGAAAAGCAAACCTTCAAAAAGCAGGGAACTTGGAGCAGATGATGCAGTTTCAGGAGAATAAATTAAACATAAGGGAATGGCCACGGGGAAGCACATCTGGATTGATGAATTAAGTCATAAGGTACCAAAACTTTGAGCTGACATGATGTTGCATGACTCAGGTTTTAAAATTCTGAGATCCAGTCAAGAAAATTGTGTTGATTCCTCTCTCTATCACCTAGTTTTGTCCTGAACTATCAAGCCCAGGCCCCTGGCCAGCCAACCACATCTCTTCTGCCTAGGTTTATTTTCCCACTTGAAGCCCAGCTGGAGAAATGTAACCAGGTGAACATTTGGAGAGGACAAAAGTTCAGCTCCTTTCTTCCTCCACTTTCAGTTGTTTGCTCCTATATCTTTTTCAGAAAGTCGGCTTTCTAACATGTCAAGTTTCCACCATTGTGCCATGTTTGGGATCAAGGTTTTCAACATTGTAATTATGGTGGGAATATAGAATCTTGGAGGCTGATTCTGTACTAACTAAATTGAGCTTCTCAACTGCTATTGATGTATTAACAATATTAACTGAGTATGAATTATAAGTACATAATTTCCTCTGCTCCTGCAATACTATGTTGTATGCCTGGGGAGATAACAAGCCACGTATTAACAGCTGTGTCTCTCTCTAGCTTAGCTGCCTTATACACCTGTGGGACATTTCTTTCTTTATTTAGCAGAAGATCTTGTTTATTATATAATCTACAGTTGGCTTGGCGTAGCAATATATAATCACTGGGGTGAAAGTACTGGAAAGAAATATGCATGACTCACCGTGTTGTGTGGAAATGGAAATGGGCCCTGGAAAGTTAATATTTTTTCAGCCCCAAATGTGGGTTGATTTTCTCAGCTCTGAAATTGCTGAAATTTGGAGGTCCGCTTTGGAAGAGCTCTGAAAACATCCTTGAAAAATAGGAATCTATGGTCAGTAGCCAAGTCCACCAGGAATAATTAGCCATTTTGTCTTGATCATGCATGGTTACGAATAAATATTAAGTAGTGAAAAGCTATTCAGAGCAGCTTGTGGACAGGTGTGTGTGTGGGAGAACAGAACTGATACACAATATGATATTTTTTAATATGAGCGGGGGCAGGAGGCCAACTGGGTGTCATTCTCCCCTTCTGGGGTTTCCCCCTTCTGGGGTGTCACCTGGTGTGGCCCGCACCCACCCCCTCTGATACTAGTGTGTCACAGGACTTTCATAGACTGAAAAGTTAAATAAGGCCTATGGAGAGAGGAAGTTATTTAATCTTTGTTGTCTTCCATGAGTATGAACTGGTCTCTCTTCCTCAGCCCTGTGTGAGATTTTAGTTTGTGAACATTTTGTGACATCATGGCAACTCTGATTGCATCCACATTGCAGAAATAATCCGGTTTGATACCACTTTGTCCGCCATGACTCAGTGCTGTGGAATTCTGGGAACTGTAGTTTGTTGTGGTATCAGAACTCTCTCTCAGAGAAGGCTAAATATCTCACAAAACTACAGTCCCTAAAATTCCTTTGCATTGAGCCATAGCAGTCAAAATGATATCAAACTGGATTATTTCTGCAGTGCATATGCAGCCTTAGTCAGCCCCTTTGGATCGGTGTTATAGGGGGGTTGCAGACTGCCAGAAATAGTGCAAATTGAGTCCACTTTTAGGGTTAGGGTTAGTGCTAGGGAATCATGGGAACTGTTGTTTTTTTTCCTGAGACATTGAGCCTTTTCTGTCAGAGAGCTCTGGTGCCACAATAAACTACAGTTCCCATGATTCCCTAGCCCTAACCCTAACCCTAAAAGTGGACTCAATTTGCACTATTTCTGGCAGTCTGCAACCCCCCATAGTCTGTCCCCTTGAGTTTTTTCTTATCTTTCTGTCTCCTCCCATCCACTACTTCCTTGGGTTCCATCCATCCTTGGGCCTCATTTTTCCTAGCAACTTCCTGAACCCCATTTATTGTCACACAAATCATATTCAAATGTGAAGTATCTTTGTATAGTGATTTACAGGAAGGAGTGCTTTTTTTAATGTTTGCTTTTAGGCAGTAGTAGTAGCTTTCAGTCTCAAACAAATATGTCAACTTGTTTGTTACCTGAATTTCAGAGGATGTTTTATTTTTGAGACCAACCATCTAGATGTGATATGAGGTTTCAGATATTACTTTAGGCCAAATGCTGATGCCTTGAAGCCATGAGACAGCCTTTCTGTAGGGCGGTTTTCTTCCCCACACCCCAATTTCCTTCCTGTATGAATAGTGTCACTCCGTGAGAAAAAGAATTCCTTGTTTTAAGCTTATCTTCTGTTTGGCTGGGTAGAGTGGCATTTGCAGCATTACTGCAGTTTCTTACACTATTCCGATGGGAATTTAGACATTTATTTCAGAGGGTGTGAGAAAAGGAGTCAGAAATAATAGCAGGAAATGGCAGAGGCAAAGCCGAGTGGCTGAACTACAGCTGCACTTTGGCTTGTACTTCTGGGTTTCAGCTCGAACGAGGAAAACCCGTACACCACAATATTGACTTGTAGACTTGCCTTTGAAATATGTTGTATACAGAATAGGATGGGAAGAAAGTTCTCCATAAAATACTCAATTGTTTTCTAAATGATTGGAACTCCAAAAGAAATAGAAATATGTCATCATGGATAATAAATGGAGGGTTTCAGGAGAAATTAGTTGCTTATAGGATTATTTTCTTCGGAAGTTTACTTTGGCCCAAGAATGTACAGGAAATTTAGAATCTCCATTTACAAGATGGAGAACTGCTTGTCTGTGCAGACTTGTTTAATAATTTGAACAGCTGCATAGAATATCCCTCCACACTTTCTTAACTGAGAAAACAGCAGCAACATCTTGACAAAATGCCAACCTGTGATTAAAATTATCATTTTTTTTCTCCTGTATGATTTTTAACACCTTTGCCTGATGAAGAAGCCAGTGGAGCTTTGAAAGCTTGCAACTTTTATTTTGTGTATTTTGGTTGGTCTCATAAAAGTATCACTGTTTTGTGGATTTTGGGTGTTATTGTACTTTCTTATGACAATGTTGATTTTATTTATTTCTCCATTTATTTTTACCCAGATCTACTCTGACTACTCTCATGGATTTCTGTACAATTGAATTTGTCTTTGACCTATAATGCTACCCCCCTCCCTTTCTTCCACATCTATTCTTTTTTAACGGTTATACCACTCAATTGTAATAGTCTATTCATGGGAGTCATCCTACCTGTCTCTGTTATGTCTATAAGTCATACTTTCCCTCCCACACTAGGACTTCAAGCCCATCTTGCTTGTTTCCCAAACTCTGTGTGTTGGTGTATAGACATTTGAAGCTTTGTTTGTTCTCATCTATTAATTTACTGTCAGTTTTTCTGTGGACTGCATTCTCTCCTTCAACCTCTCTGCTAGAATTCACATCCTTGGTTTAGAACTTTCCTTTGGGATGACATTTGAGCTATCTTTTCCTACTCCCGAAAGATTTAATTTAAAGCCCACTTGATCAGACTTGGCATGCTACTACCAAAGACATTCTTCCCAGTCCTCGAGAGGTGCAGCCCATCTGTAGCCAGCAGTCTTCTCTCTAGGAAGTGAAGACTATGGTTCCAGAAACCAGACCTCTCTCATTTACACCATCTACATACATTCACTTTTAGTATCTTCCTGTCCCTGTGTAATCCTTTATCCATCACTGGCAATATGGACGAGAATACTATCTGTACCTCAAACCCCTTCAGCTTCCTGCCAAAAGCTTCATGGGGGGGATGCAGACAGGTGGCCCTGGGCCGACCTGGGAAGCGGAGGATTGGGGCCGAGGCTGCCGGACACCTCGGCCCCAATCCTCCCTTTTACTGGCCCAGAAAAGAGTGGCAAAATGCCACTCCTTTCAGAGCCAGCAAAAGGGCACCCTAAGAGCCAGCACACAGCTCTTTAGCACCTCTTCTGGTGCAGCGCATCAAAACGTTGCACTAGAAGGACATCCTGGTGCCGGTCTGTAGAGGCCCATAGTCAGAGGTGATCTGATCAAAGATGTTCCTAGCAGTGTCATTGGTGTCCAGATGAACAAGGAGAAAAGGGTACTGATCTGTGTTCTTGACGAGTTTTGGCAAGTTGTCCATGATATCCTGGATATGTATGCCAGGAAGACAGCGCACTTTCCGATTCATTTTGTCAGGTTGGTACACAGGTGCCTGAGCAATGAGTCCCCAACCACCAGCACCTTTCTTTTCTTCTTATTGCAGTTGGTGGCTACTTTGACTCCTTCCTTGGCATGCGGTATCCCTTGTTGCTGGTTTCCTCTTTGAGCATCTTCACAGCTGACATTCTTATGAAGATGTAGGAAGTCATTGCTTAGCTGACGAGGTTTTGAATCCTTTCTGTATGGTCTTCTCCTGGCAGTGACTGTCCTCCAGGGTGTTTCCTCGCTGTTACAAGCCTCTTCACTTTCCTTGCCATTTTCTTCCATTTGGTTCTATAGGATCAATTCTCCTTGTGTTCTATCCAGGAGGTCTTCATGTTCTCTGATACACAGAAGGGACTCAACACATAGCAGTAGTGCACTGACCTTTTCTTCCAAGAGAAAGTTTGCACTTGCTGCAGGTTTAGTTGATGATTTTTCTAGCAAGAAGACAAATAGCAATAGCAAGCACATTTCTATACCATTTATCAGTGCATTTAAGCATTCCCTAAGTGGTTTACATTGTGTAAGCTAATTGCCCCTGACAAGCTGGGTACTTCATGACCTACAGAAGGATGCCAGACTGAGTGGACCCAGAAGCCCTGCCTGGGATCAAACTCACAACCTTTACGCAAACAAACATTGCACATATATTGCAGCAAAAAATTATGGATCCTTCTATCTCCTTCTCTGCTGTTATTTCTCTTCCTTTCTTCCCTCTAACATCTATATGGGATATAACTGCACATGCTGCAAAGTTAAATCTCATTCCTTTAAAAGTGATATTTTTATGTGATAGAGATTGAGAACTGGTTCTTTTTTCTCCTTTCAAAGTAGAATACATTTACATGATACTTAAAAAGAAATCCAAAAAATCTAAAGAATTTGTATGGGTGTAAACGTTGGCAATTTTTGAGGACTTTTTTCTTTAAAAAAAATATTTTTACAAGGATGCTGGGCTGGCATAAAGCAGATATATTTTCGCCACATTTGGAACATCTATTGTTTTTCTAATGAGTAATTATTGCTTTGCTTGCATTTTCACTTCACAGATTCTTCCATTTTTGTTAATGTTGCTCTCTCCCACCTCCTTGTCCTGTGAAATGAAATGCAATAAAAAAATAAATATGTAGCAGCCCAAGTTGAGCCCTGTTATAGAAGATAATTAGCTTTTGTTTATTTTACAACACATTGTGTGGCATTCCTTCGTTCTTTCCTGTGCATCATATTTCTTTCCTTTGTTTTTTAAACACAAAATAAAGAAGAAGAAGCTATTTTATTCCCCTTTAGCTCATTATCAGCATTCCAAAGTGCTTTTTCGTTTATTAGGGCTGGGATGGTAAAGGAAAGCTGGCTATATTTTTTTAAAAAAAATTCAGTGGGTGAAACAGCTGATGCTGAACTGGAAGGAACAAAAACTCCTCTTTGCAACCCCCCTGGTCCAGTGTATTTTGTACCTCAACCAGGTTGATTAGGATTTAAAAACACAAAAGAAAGAATCGCGTTGTTCTGTGTAATGTTTAAAGTCTTTTTTTTTTTCCTTTTTGGCACTGATATTCCATAGGCATTTCTGTGGGTGAAGACAAAAGGTGGAATGTTAAACATCTCAACCAATGCATTGCAACAGTTGGCTCTGGATTCTGTGGTGTGGACTCTGTTGTTACTAAACAGTTATTTCCTACTGCTGACCCCAGTGTTAACCTCTAAAAACTCAGCTTGAAATATGATCTGTGGTTTGGAACTTTGAAATAAATTTTGACTCTTTAAGTCAGGGGTGAGTAACTGCCCTCACCCAGATGTTGCTAGACTGCAACTTTCATCATTCCTTGCCATTGATTATGCTGGCTAGGGATAATGGGAGTTGTTGGCCAACAACATCTGGAGTGCAACTTTTGACCATCCCTGCTTTAAATGCTGGAATAACAGCTAGACAGCTGTACTGGACTACAGCTTTTCAGAGAACTAATGGAAGGGAAGGGGTTAGAGCACATTCCCTTTCCAAATAAATTCTGTTTTGTATGTGTGCCTACTCATTTTATAACAAAGGTTTGAGGACTCATTGCACAGATTTGTTTTCCATTCCTTTCCCCTCTCTCCTATTTCTATTTGAAATGAATTAATGGCTCTTGGTGGGACAAAGCAGTCTCACAAGCAGATTCCCCCACTCTCAGTTTCTCAGTTGAGCCATACATTGTGTTCATACATATTATATGAAAAGAGGAAAGTGTCCAGAAAATGTTCTTACATTATTGTTTGGAAATAAAATCTGAGATCTTTTTCATTTTTGAGTTTTTATTTCAGAAGACTAAAGCAATTGCAAAATTTAACAGTTGTTTTTGCAGAGATGCTCAGGGTGAAATACAAGGAAATGGCATTTTGAGGGTGAACAATAAACTTTAATTTAGTAGACTTGAAAAACTGGCAGATCCCTTTGTCTGAAATCTTGCTCTATAAAACTTGTTTATCCTCTTCTGCAAAATTGAAGTAAAGGACCAACTTGTGCTGATGGAAATATGTTTAGCACTACTAAAGTAGCTCACCAGGTCTGTATGATTTACACAAAGGCAAAGAGGTACACCTTCAGGACACAGTAAAAGGAACTAGCTTCTTGGAGGGTCTACCCTCGGCAGGGTGGGCCTACCATTTTGGAGAGAGATGCTTTCCTGTTGTTGTAGCTTAGTAAAGAAGCATGGAACCAGGAACAAAAGCAGCTTCTTTTTCTTAGCATTCCTTGCTGGACTCATGATACTGGTCCAGTAAGGTATCACCTTTCCCATGTTTGGTTTCACCACAAGCAATGAAACAAGCAAAAAATGCAGTTTGAGTAAAATCAATGAGAAGGAAATCCCATTTGAGTAGTAACAATAGAACACTTTGTCTTTGCCTGTCATTGTCATTCAAATAACTGAAGATGGCATGATGTATACAGTGTGGCTTAATTTGTTTGTGAATCTAACTTATGCTTGTGACAACAAATATTGGTCTTTTCAAATGAATGTTTTTGAAAGATAAAGGCACAGACTGCTCTTATCGCTTCCCCCAGTATCTCTTATGTGCCCATTTTTATTTGAAATGGTGCTTTCTGGGATGTTCCTAGGGGTATCTTTTCCTTTCAGGTATGCTATTGTGTAAACCATGGCAAAATGCCTGTTGGTACGTTCCATAGTGATTGTGTTGGTGGGGGCGTATTGATGTTTCTTGGCTGTTGAAAAAATATATATCTAAAGCCAGTCTTGTGAGCATGCAGTTCCTCCCCACATCCCCTTTGTTCCCTGGAAACAATTTCCTACACCCGCCTTCCAAGCCATGGTTAGTAGTGTTGGTGTAGACCAGGGGTAGGCAACCTTTCCCCTTTAAGTGCCGAGGGACTTCAACTCCCAGAAGCTTCAGCCATATTGGCCAATAGTCTCATGTTGGCCAATAGCTCCTGGGATTCTGGGAGCTGAAGTCCCTCGACCCTTAAAGGAGAAAGGTTGCCTACCCCTGGTGTAGACCATGGTTAAAGCTAATAAGGATTCCCTTAAGTTAGGATCTGTAACTATGATTTGAAGAGTGTTTCAGGATAGTAGTAGTAGTATGTGCCTTTAATATGACTGTTCAATTATGGCAACTTCTTCAGGAGGGAGAATTTTGAAGAGATGAGAATGCACATGCCTAATGCTTTGTTCATGGTATTTTCTAGGGAACTACTGTCTGCATTAACTCATTCTGAAATGGCATTTGTCCCACCTTTCTTTTTAGTTCCTTGCAAATAAGCAACAGCAGAAAGAATTCCTTGAGAACTTTTGCTTATCATTGCCCCTGAGCCCTTTTCTGTTTCCATTCCTCTTTCCAACCTTGGCCTTTGCCAATCAATGACAGTATGAGGGGACAAAAAGAAAACCCTGAGCAAGAAAAACACACACCCTAAATCCTCCATGTAGAATAATTGCAAAATATGTAAATATGTCGAGATAGGCCTATTCTGCAGAATTCTGATCATTGGCTTCAGGCTTTCTTAATACAGAGAGAAGATTAAGCATGGAGTACACAGTCTCTGAATATACAGACAAAGTAAAGGGGTTGCAGTCTAACATGTGGTTATGCATACTTAATCCCATTGATTTAACTAACCCAGTGTTGGATGCTAGCCAGTGTCTTTCACTTTGTTGCTCAGGACTGAGCTTATAGACACAGATGAAAATAGAAGGAATCACTGAGTCATCAGATTTAAGTTGCTTTGAGCAGAAAAGAAGCCTTCATAGAATGACTCCTCAAAACAAATT
>CM034708.1:84121575-84135996 GCA_020142125.1 Phrynosoma platyrhinos | reverse complement strand
AAATAAATAAATAAATAAATCTAGATATAGATATGTGGTATTATGGTTTCAGTGTTGGGGTAGGACCCTAGAGACCGGAGTTATGGATGGAAGACCTTGGGCAAAGTCCTATTCTCTTAGCCTCAGAGGAAGGCAATGGCAACCCTCCTCTGAATAAATCTTGCCAAGAAAATCATGAGTTGATGTGAAGACATATAACAGCAACAACTACATACAGACAGATATGTGGATAGCAATATAAAGTAATCATTATCTTAGAAATGCTTACCCATAAGGTATGCCAGTGTTGTTTTCATTTTACAAATGAAAGATAAGCCTCTGAGATTTAGCAAGGTAAATGGCTTGAAAATGCATTTTGGTAACCCAGGAATTCCCAGAATTACAGCAGCTAGCTGAGATGCTTTGGCATCTGAAGTAGAATACAGTAAGAAGCAACACTGCCCTGCTTTATTCATGGAGAGCATAAATGAAGGGTAGGCAAAGTGTAACCTCCAGATTTTATTGTATTGCAAGTCCCAGCAGTCTTAACCAGCAGATTAAATGGTGAGGAATGCTGATGCTTAAAATCCGATCCCCACCCCACTCCATGTGTACTGAATCCCTGCAACTATCATTACTGGTTCACTTTGCTATAGAGATCATGAAGCTGATATGCACTGTGATGTTATCTTGCAGTTGAGACATATGAAAATAAACCACATGAAAATGGTTTGTGGTGAAGCAGTCTTACCCACAGCCTTTAATGTCCATGGGGCCCTCAGATGCATTTCTGTTGCTTGCTTCACTTCCTCAGTACCTTCAGACTCAAACATTATTGAGAAAAGAACCTTCCAGTCTCTTGGAAGGAGTACTTTTAAACTTCTTTGAGGGTGAGGGTGTGCCAAATGTTAGCTTTTCCTTTAATGTTCTTTCAGGCGAGGGATGAGAATCACACAACTCTCCATTTTTTTATTGCAATTCCCAGCATTCCTTACCATTGGCTATGTTGACTAGAGTTTGCACTCCAACAACATCTGGAGGGCCACATGATTTTATATATAAGATCCCATGGATAGCCAAAAGGACAAGCAAATGGGTCCTAGAGCAGATCAAGCTGGAAACCTCCCTGGAAACCAAGATGACCAAACTGAGACTGTAGGAAGGCCACATGCCAGATGGATGGACTCTATTAAGGAGGCCATGGGTATTAAGGGGTTGCAGGATTTAAGCAGAGCAGTGGAGGACAGAGGGTCTTGTCTCATCCATTGGGTTGCCATGAGTCGAGCTCGACTCAAGGCAGTTAACAACAAATATTACTTGATAACATTCCCTCCCCCCATCTATATATAGATCCAGCATGGTGTGGTGGTTTGAGTGTTGGATTATGACTTTGGAGACCAGGGCTCAGCCAAGGAAACCCACTGAGTGACCTTGGGCAAGTCACACACTCTCAGCCCCAGAAGAAGGCAAAGGCAAACCCCCTCTAAACAAATCTTGCAAAAAACACTCACCCTGTGATAGGTTCTCCTTAGGGTCACCATGAGTCAGAAATGACTTGAAAGCAAAGGTTATGCCCAAATTTCTGTATACTCTTTTAGCCCTCACCCTCTCCCACCATTGTAGTAGAGCTAACAAAGGCTACTTGTAGTAGTGACTATATGCTGCCTTCCATATCAGACGGAGTATCTCTTTCAGCACCAGTTGCTGTTAAGCAGTAGTGGGATAAAGTTGTCATCTCTCATTTTCTCCTTGTAGACATCCCCATCTGATCGAATCACTTATTTTGTAGACTATATAGGTCTTTGAACTGAACAAAAAGGCACGTTAGGTTCAAGATTCCAGATTTGTTTCATTACAAGAGCATAAAGTATGTTGTTCCTTTTAGTTGTTTACAGTGGCAGACGGTGGTTCCCCTGTCAGTGGGGTGGTGACTCCATTCCAGGTTTTAGTCCACACATGAAAGTAGCTATCCATGGTGCTGAATTTTATTTCCAAAATAGTTAAGCTCCTTGGAAAGCTTCTCCAGAGCTGTCCAAAACCCAGAGTGGATTATTCACTGTCCCATTTATACAAGAGTCACCAGCCACCATTTGTTTGTTTGCTTGCTTGATGGTCCTTTTGTGGCACCTGAACTATGGCAAAACAGTGGAGCTGTGTGAGCTAGTGGCTTTTTGCATTTTTATTGCTAACAGTGCAGACTGTACATGTGTGTGCTTTCCTAGATAGTAACTACTCTGTGCAACTAAATTCTGTTGAAATCAGCAAGACATACTTTTCAACAGTATATTTAAGTCAAGGGTATATTAAAGAACAGAACAAAACAAAAAACTCGACAGCAGTGTGACTTGAAAATCCTGTGAAGCTGCAATGTTTGACAAGACTTTGTTATGTTTGGCCAGTTACAAGGTTTCAGTTGCTTGAATCATTAAGTGTTTCAATAATAACAATAATAAAACTATGCTATAAGAAGGAAAATGGCAAGCCAAGATGTGTCTTGCCATTGGCCTGTAGTTACCCTGAATAGGTCAAGTTATCAAGGATAACAACAACATTGTGTAGAGAACTAAGTGGGTCCTCGCACTTGTCACTATATAGCTTTATGAATATATGTCACTGTTTAAGCACTTTTACATACACATTTTTGTGAAAGTTACCTTGAGATTCTTTTTTTTGAAAGAATCCAAAAAAAACCAAACAACTACTGAACCCTTTTCAGTTGTGAATAGAAATGTTGCCTTACAGTTCATATCTCAAATCTTCCTCATGTTGATGTTGTTATATAACAAAGCTACATGTTAGTTCCAGATCTGGAAGATTTAAGTAACTGGAAATGGTCCAGGTCATTTAGGTCAGCAAGGGAAAGAGACGAGTAAATGGAGATAATCTTCTGTGATAACCAAAGAGGTATTGAATGTGCTTGCTTCATTTCAGGACAACATTGCCTTGTTCTTAAGAGGCTGCAAGGAACTGGGGCTGAAAGAATCTCAGCTTTTTGACCCGGGAGACCTGCAGGACACCTCAAACAGAGCAGCAGTCAAGTAAGTGGACAGCTATTTGCATTTCTAGGATTACACCAACATGAATGTCTGCAGTATATTTGTAAATCGATATTTTGCCATGGGGTAAGGATTGTACAGATCTTGGGAGAAATACATTAAAAGTAATTATAGGCCTTTGCAGACTGCCAGAAATAGTGCAAATTGAGTCCACTTTAAGGGTTAGGATTAGTGCTAGGGAATCATGGGAATTGTTTTTTTTTTCTGAGACATGGAGACTTCTCTGTCAGAGAGCTCTGGTGCCACAATAAAATACAGTTCCCATGATTCCCTAACCCTAACCCTTAAAGTGGACTCAATTTGCACTATTTCTGGCAGTCTGCAAAGGCCCTTTGTTAACTGTAACATATACTTTTTGTGGCAGTGAGGGAGCAATAGAGGGGTTCCCCCCCCCAAAAAAAAACATGGAGAGCTAGCATGGCATAGTGGTTTGAGTGTTGGACTGATTCTGGAGAGTAGGGTTTGAATCCTTGCTCAGCCATGGAAACCCACTTGGTGGCCTTGGTCAAGTCACACACCCTCATCCTTAGAGGATGGCAATGGCAAACTTCTGAAGAAACTTGCCAAGAAAACTCCATAATAGGTTCTCCTTAGAGTCACTATAAGTGGAAATGATTTGAAGGCACACAACACACATAATATTGTTACTTTGTTATTGTTACTGTATGCATGCATTTCATGAGTAATATTGACTTGTTGCTCCTGTTTTGGGGTCATTTGGGGGGATTTGCATTTGTGTGTGTGTGTTAAAAATAACTAAAACAATTTCCCTATATAAAGAAAATTAACAGTCATGAATAATGTATCTGAGAAAGTAGACCAATATATCTAAGGAAGTAGGCCAAGTCTACAGAAGCATATGCTGCAACTTCTTTCACACAGTTAGTGTCAAAAGTGCTACAGATCCCTTTGCAGTCATGAAATAATATGCAATTTTAAAATCACTTTTAAAAATAATAATGTTCCAACCCCAGAATTGTGCTATAGGTAGCCAATGACATGAACAAAATTCAAAACAAAATTTACGAACTATACCGTAGCTATTTTTCTTTTTAGTTTGATTTCTTTAAGAGATGGAGGGGGGTGAAAAGAGTAGAAGAAGGAGGGGGGCAAACTAAATGTAGCATCACATTCATTTTTTCATGTAACATGCACATTTTTTAAAAAAGGGAAAGGCAAGGAGTGCATTTTCTTGATTTTCAGGATGGTGGGGTTGCTGGGATTCCTGCCCCACTACATTCCCAATAAGTACTGTTTGTCAGAAACTGCTGTTTTATTAGAAAGAAAACTCTTGTATGGCTTAACATTAAAAGTGAGTTGCCTCCTTCAGGCTGAATGGAAGGCAAGTCTCAGGTTCCATAGGAACAGAATGATGTTGGAATGATTTAAAACTGCAGTTAGAAATTTACTGGAATTGTATATCTTGTATTTTATGCCCTGTTTACCAGTATTCATGCTGTTCAATATTGCATATTGTCTGTTTTGTCTAGTTCATACGTAATAATAACTGTACAGTGGGTTTTGGTTGCAGCAGTAAAAGCTGAGTGGAGTTAGTCACCAAAGAGAACTCCGGTTTCGTTTTTCACAGGTGTTCTTCTTAGGTTTTTAGCAAACACCCAAGTGAAGGAGGATCCAGCCAGAAAGCTATTCCAGAAAACTGGCACTTCACAGAGTTGTCTGGGGGCAGCCCTCTTTTTGTAGCACCACATGGAGAAGGAAATTTCAATCAAAAAAACCCTTTTCAGTACTATAGCTATTTTTAATGTATTTTGGGGTGACTGATTTGAAAAATGCAATAAAAATGCCATGCCACACAGTTCTTTCACAAATTTAATTTTTTTTTATCAATTCAGTTGTTACTCAGCTTTGATTAAGTGTGGATGCTGATGTTCCAGTGCGATTTCTCAGAGTGCTTTTTGAATGGATTTTTACATTTCATATCAGCGAATTAAAGTGTTTGGAAATTCATTCAGTCACATATTACAAAACAGAAATGTCAAAGCAAGTTGTGAAAAACTGTATGCAATAGAGCAAATCTGAAGTCATTTTTGGATTCAGAATGCCAATTTCCTATAAAACCAGCATACATTTTTAAAAAGTTTTTTATGACCTTCCATTTTGCAGGCCTGAGTTATTTTCCAAGCCTGCCTTGGACCACATATATCTTCTGCTCAGGAACCAAAGGGAAAGAAAGAATAAGACAGAGTGAGTGTGTGATATTATAGGAAAATGTATATAGCAAGTAGAGGAATTATAAGCACTATAGGGCCTATTATACAGGAGCCATAAGAAGTGATAAGCAAGCCAAGTGGAGCTGGGTTCCTTGAGTAGGTGGCAGGTAATCTTTTTCAAGCCTTCAGCTTGAGAAGCTCCCATACAGATACAGAAAGAAGATTAATTTTATAATGCTATCAGTAAGTTCATGAAAAAGATTCAGATGGGACTTCAGAAAATCACAATGAGATGAGACAGGAGGACTATCAAGCTCCGGGACACCAGTATCTTGTGCAAAATATTTATAGTCGTTTGAATATTTTGTTTGAGGCACTGTGAAGACAAAATTCCACTCCTGTTGTTGTTGTTTTTAAATAACCTGATCCTTTAAAAACAAATGATTTGGTAATAGTAAGATGAAAGCATTTGGGGGGGGTGTTTTTTTTTAAATCAAAACTTAAATTTATGGCTCTTAATCATATTTATGCTATGATTCCACCTAAGTAGGCAGAAAAATTAAGTACCTTGTTGTTGCAGATTAAAGGGACTTTCAAGATAGTTTATAGTACTCATTAAAGGATCCTCAAAAGCTGATGGCCCTGTGATTAAACAATCAGTCTGTTTAACATCTGATGGAAACAGTAGACAGTATGTCTGTGTGTGCATAAGACAGAATTAGATCAGGCAAAATATCTCACCCACCTACATACCCTGAGCAATGAACACTGAGATGCTAAAGTGCTGGGAATGGAGAGGGCTGATTTTATTTGTTATTTTCTCTTCTCCAAGTTGGTCTGAAGGTTCCACCTCTATTTCCAAGATGATCTCTGGTTCAGAATCTGGCTGGTTCCAGACCTGTTGACTGTCAGAAGTGGAATTATATTAGTCCCTTTACAATTATTCTTTGGAACAATATCTAGCAAGCGTCAGGTGTGAAGTTCTTTGATTTCTGGGTACATTTCAATCTACAACCAAGTTCTACCAAGCAGGAGTAAGGGATTGCTATTTATTTATGTGTTTGTGTGTGTGTGTGTGTGTGTGTGTTTTGTTTTGTTTGTTTGTTTAATGTGCCACCTTTGGACCCAAGGCAGCTCACAAAGGATACTTTAAGAACAACACAACTTTAAAAACAGAATTTAAAATATCACATCAATAAAACCAATTAAAAATGCAATATCATTAAAAATATACAAAAACCAACACTCTAACAAAAAGCCTTCCTATGTACAATTACATATTAAAACCCTGCTTGAAAAGAATTTTTTTTACCTGCCAGCAAAAGGAAAGCAGGGAGGGGGCCAGCCTAGCCTTTCACAGGAGGGAGTTCTAGAGAGTCGGAGCAGCTACTGAGAAGGCCTTCTCTCATGTCCTCCCCAAGTGTGCCAGTGATGGTGGTGGGACTGAGAGAAAGCATTCCCCTGAAGATCTTAGGGTTCTGGCAGGCTTGTATGGGGAGATACGGTGCTACACAAGATTGGAAAAAGAAAACCCATATCTAGTGAGCCCTGAATCCTGCAAGACCTGACTTCAGTCCTAAGCAGTAAGTGAAAGTTGGCTGATAGTCATCCTTGCAAAGCCTCAATAATGATATGCTTCCTCCACTGAGTCTCTCTGTGGCTCAACTCTTGAAGCTGTAACTCAGCCATGATGTGGATCTTGGGGCAATGACTTGGAAGAGCTCACCCTACTTTTCTTATGTCTTCTCTTACCTCACTCCTCCCCATGCTTGTTCCTGCCTATCCAGGATTCAGCAGCATGATGAGCACATTATCTAGAAGTCAGACTGCTTATGCTCTGAGTCCTCTTTACTAACAGAGACGAGCAATACTGGATTTTGATGTGGCAGCCTATGTTACCAGCCTAGTCCTGATGCTGTACTTACCAGAAAATCCTATGTGTTACATTTTGGTTTCAAGAACCAAAAGCACAAGGCATGTCTGGATTCTTGGTTCCAGCAACACTATTTATTTATTTATTTATTTGGCAGATTTATGCCTCACTCTTCAGCCAAAAGGCTCTCAGAGCAGCTTACAAATGGTTAATTAGACATTTCCCTGCCCTCAGGCATACAATCTAAAAAGACAAGACACAAAAGGAAAAGGGAATGGCAGTGGGGAAGGGGATCAGGTCCAGCAGTTCTTCTCTCCCTCTGAAGCCTAGATCGAGGCAGATGGACTGGAGGGAGGTTCCTTCTTCATACTGTGGCTAGGTCCAATGGAGCTGGCCTGCCCTTCTCTCCCTTTGGATGATGACCCTTTTTTACCTCTAAGTTGCCCAAAGAACCATAGGTATATTCTTGGGCCAGCAGTGGATGAAGCAGGATGGGTGAAAGAACTATTCTCCCTAGTTTTCCTTACAGGTCTCTGCATTCCAAAGAAGTTTTGCTTTGTGAAAGCAAAAATGGCTCAGAGCCTTTTTATTTTATTTGTTTCTCTGTCTCCCCAGCAACTGCCCTTTTATTTGCTCATATAGCCTTCAGAAATTCATCCCCACCCATCGTTGCAACCACTGGACTTCACTCAGCAGTTCAAATGCTGTTATCTAGAGAGGGTCACATACTGTGTTGTTTATCTAGACTTAGCTCATGTGCTTCTGAGGAGCCAAAATCAAAGCAAATGGGCTGCTAGAAGAAGGTACATTGACATCCTTTGTAATCCTGGGTTCCTCATGCCTAGCTGTGATCTTGTTCAAAATCTTAAGCCAGCTGTTTACTGGATGATGAGCTGTCAAAGAACAGTAGTCTTATGTCTAATGCTAACATTTCTGACATAAGGTTCAAGACTGTGAACTTTTGTGTATGACCTAAATGCTGTAATGCAGTTGTATATTGAGTCCTGTTGAAGCTCTTGAGTTTATGCATGTGCAGGATTTTAGCCAACATCCTTTTCACTGAGCTCAAACATGGAAATATGCAAAAAAAGAGCACTTTTCAGAAGTGGACTAAAAAGGAACTCAAAGCATAACAACATAAAATGCATAAAGAAAATATACACAAAGTACTATCAAGATGATGTGGAGAATAACAATTAACATTTTTGGATTACTTTGATAAAATGTTCATTGACCTCAACATATACTCTCTTTTATTTCTGAAAGATCAGGCAGTATGTCTCCACACTGCAAATAAGATTGAATTCAAAGATATAGCCATGTTAGTCTGTAGAATCAGTATGTAGAGTGATCTTGTAGCACCTTTGAAATTAACTGAAAGAAAGAAGTTGGCAGCATGAGCTTTTGTAGACTAAAGTCTACTTCCGCAGATGCATGTGGTCCATAAGCAAATAAGACTGAGATTGCGGTTTTCGAGAGGCAGATTGACAGCATTTACACTCATAATCCTAATTACTATATTGGTGTGGCATTACTCTCGTGGCACCTTAAAGTATTACTTGTGGCATATGATGTTGCAAACATGAAAGCATGCACAAAATAGACATGTATGATGTAAACAGATTGTAGATAGCTACAGCTGGTGCAAGAAATTACACCACCTAAAGTGGGAGGAATATTGATTATCCAGCTCCTACCACTTTGCCCAATTTGTGGCTTCACTTTAATATCAGCAGCCACAAGGGTGATACTGCCCATCAATGCTTCACCATTCCTCAGAGTGATTGTAGCTAAAGTTGGCATTCATAGCACTGCAACAGCTAGTACTCTTTAAAGCAAGTCAGAGAATGGGCCACACACTCAGGAAAGTCTCACCTGGGCCCTAGAGTAAATAGAAGCACTCCACTTCAGGCAAGTATGCAGGCAATGTACTTGGCCTGCTGACAAAATGAACAGAGAAAGCATGGCTGTAGGCCACCCTGAAGCTGTATGGCAGTGATTCCCAAAATTTGGTCTTCCACATGTCTTTGACTTCAGCTCCTAGAGTTTCTGACTGCTGGCCACCTGTCTGGGGCTTCTGGGAGTTGGAGTCCAAAACAGCTGGAGGACCAAAGTTTGGGAACCACTGCTGTATGGGAAGGAGGGTGAAGAATGACCACTGGAGCCTAGTAGCAGTGTTAGAAAACATGATGCAAGCCAGGTGGGAAGGTGAGTGGTGGCCTGATGCCAGCAATGTGAGAAAGAGCAGAGCAGCAGACAGACAGTTATTGGTCTTTTGACCCTGATCCTCAGCACACACCACCCATTCTGCCACCTGAAACAAGGATCTCACTCTTTCTCATAGTAGAACTGGACATGCAGATGGTGAAGGTGGGTGTGGGGGTTTACATGTCTGTCTACAACTAAGTCCAGAGACACCCAAGAATTGGAGGCTAGGGCTTAGAGTGCAGGATGCCATTTGTAAGATAATTACTATTGTGTTTGTGTGTTTGTATTTGCGACTTCAAGTTCCCTGTCAAATGCATGGCACCCAATGAATTTCCTAGCATTTCTTAGGTAGGAAATTCTGAGAGGTGGTTTTGCCAGTTCCTTCCTCTGGAATATAACATTCAGACCTGGTATTTGTTGGTGACCTCCCATCCAAGTAATAACCAGGGTGACCCTGCTTAGCTTCCAAGCTGAGATGGGCTCTGATGCCTGTAGGGTGTTTACTGTATCAGAAATGTAGTAGTCGTGATAATGCCATGATAACACCTGTGAAACTTCTGTGGGACCTGCAGATCATTTCCAGATCAGTACATGCTTAACCCAGTTCTTAACATGATAGGTTTCATATCAGTCATATTAAAATGTTCTTGGGTATAGAAAGTCATATCAAAGTAAATGTGGATGTAAAAAAAGGAGATTAATCTAACAAAATATACTGACTTTGAGGATAATGCACCCCTATTTCTGTGTATCTTTTTGCACTGGCTTAAAGTCATCAAGAATTAAATTTATTTAATTTGTAGCTAAAATAAGAGCTGTGTTGCTTGCAGTAGCTCTCGGAACATGCGTCATGCTCTAGAATGAATGAATGATTGCTCTGTATCTTTGTAGTTGCCTTCATGTGTTTCTAACCAGCAGACACATCCTGCAGGCTTTTGTTAGGGGAAACATGTGACCTACTGCATAATACAAGCTCTTGGAAAGAGTTTCTGCTTTCTGATATTTCTCTCTCCTTTCTTTTTGTGTGTGCTGCACATCCAGGAATCATGACTGTACTAGGAAGCTGAAAAACGTAAGTATTCAAATTTGCACTATGCCTCTCCCTCTCCCCCCCCCCCCCCACCATAGTTTTGTTATAACAAATGAGGCTTGAAGCTCAAATGTAGTTATATGGATCAAAAGAACTTTTGTGTATTGGCATGCACTTTGTCTCTTTGGGATTCATGATCTGTGGTGCTTCTGTGGAAAGCTATGTTTGCTCCAGCTTCAGTTAGGAAAGAATGTAACTCTCATAGGCACCAGCAGGGTTTTAATGTTTGGCAAAAACAAAGCAATCACTTTAAAAAAAACCCTCTCCTTTGTGATTTTGTTGCAAAGAGGAACTTGGATTTCTGTTAGGCTAATAGATTCTTGCCTGACACTTCAAGAAATGGCATTGATGTTCTAATCTAAATTATGCTGTATGAATTTGGCAACCTGTCATTCTTGATCAGAGTTGCACACTTCCCTGTGTGTCTGTATTTTCCATATGGAATAGTAGTTGCAAAACAACCTTTTCTGCTCCCTTTTTTTTTTGGCTGATTGAAACCAGTGACAGCAGTCATAGTTTTGGAACAGTGGAATGAAGAAGGACATTTTAAATTCTGTCGGTCAAAGAGTTAGATAAACTACCCAAAGGCAGACAAAACTTTGGGTTTTATTTTCAACTTGAAACTACTGAACAGTCAAGTTGTGTTTGGCTGACATCCTTTAACACTCTAGGGAGCTGCCAAAAACCTTTCAGTAATAAGTTTTCAAGTCCAGAATCATAATCACAGGTAGAAAGGTCATCATTAGTTTGTCCTGCCTTTCCTCCCTTCAGAATTGTAATTGTTTTTCCTTTAACAGTGCATGAATATACAAGGGAAGCATTTGGAATTTTTGCATAACCTGTTTGAGGTATCTTGTTTTTCGAAAGAGACATGATTATTTATTATAATTATTCATAATTACTCTTTAAAAAAAAAGAACAAACTCACCATCCTAACCAGAAATGATGCTCAATTAGGTTTACCAAATAAGGATCCATAATTAAATCCCAGCATAATTCAAATCTAGCAATAGCACCAGTTGGACCTTAGAGGAGGAAAGGGCAACTGCATTGGTCTGGGGGCCAGTTGTCTAGCTCAGGGCCCTCGGAGAGTAGCACAGACTGCCAAAATATGTCCCACCACCAAAACCTGGAACTAGCTGGAAATCCAATTCTTGTTTTGAAAAATGAGTTTAAAAAAATGTTAAAACAGTAAAGGGGGCTATTTCAAAGATAAATTACATTTTCTGGAGGCTTCCAGGAACAGGGCATTTTAAAAGAAATTGTTACTGGGTGCCCATTCTCTCATTCAGTTGGTTCACAAGTAGAAGCTCCTCTGCCTGACATTCAGATTATGTTGAAAGTGAGGTTTTTCAAAGGAGGAAGTCAACACAGAGCTGCAAATACATTTACAGTATCTTAGGACTTTATCACATGGGGGAAATCCCATACAGAAACGGGGTTTTAAATAGTAAAAATCCCACAAAAGCGGGTAGATTTTCAGACAACGTCACTGTCAAAGTGTGGTTTAAACGGAAAGTAGTCAAAAGCTGCTTCTTTTTACTTTCAGAAAATCCCAAAAGGAGCAGCTTTTGACTACTTTCCATTTTGGTTAACTACACTTTAACAGTGATGTGTGTGAAAATCTACCCGCTTTTGTGGGTTTCCCCCACCTTTTTAATCCTGTTTCTGCATGGGATTTCCCCTGTGTGATAAGGTCCTTAGTAAGTTTTACTGTGCTTCCCAGCACAAAGAAAATACATGAATTACACAGAAGAAAAATCCCTAAAACTCTTATCATAGTTTAAGAAACTTGGTTTAAAACACAACTTATCTGGGATTGCAAAAGATATACACTGGATTCTTCATATAGGCACACTGACGATTTACAAATTTGACTGTCCATGGATCACCACGGCCCATATTATTAATTAGCTTGTGCACATGGATGCGCTGGTGCATCTGCACGTACGTTACCACCATTGAATAATATGAGGTGTGGCATATTTTGTCACCTATGGGGCGGCCCAAAACCAAACCCCTGCAGATGCGAAAGATCCATTGTATATGCATATATGCATCAAAATATATAGACACAAAGATATGAATAGTGCATTGTATTGTTAAAATAATCTTATACTTTTAAAATTTTAATGGTGCTTTAATCTGATGGTTTTTAAAATTGCGTTTTAACATTTTTTGTTACCAGGGTTTTAGCTTATCTTTGTAAGCTGTCTTGGGTACTATACTGAGAGAAGGCTGGCATATAAATAGAATAACAGAATAATATATAAAAGCAATAACATATTTGGTATTATTTTTGTTTTTGGTTGCACTAAGGGCTTGAACAGACTGTCAGAAATAATCCATCTTGAGACCACTTTAACTGTCCTGGCTCAATACTAGGAAATCATGGGCATTGTCGTTTTTTCTGAGACATTGAGTTTTTCTTGCTCTGTCAGAGAGCTCTGGTGCCACAATAAACTACAGTTCCCATGATTCCCTAGCACTGAGCCAGGGCAGTTAAAGTGATGGATTATTTCCGGCAGTTCACGGTGGATTATTTCCAGCAGTTCAGGCCCTAACTTGCAGAAGATATTGAAATGGGTAGAAATCGGGCAGTTCACTGATTTAATTGTATTTAATTTAATTGTATTAAATCATTTGTCTCCACTGAGTGTCAAAAAGTCATTTGGACATACAGTTCTGAATTAAAAAGGCCTTGTCCAGGAGATACAATTCACCTAGAGTAGGAGGAAGAGAAAAAGGCAGTTCAGGGAGTCTGGAGGAGTTGAATGAAGGTCACAAATACAACTGGAGGGTTATACTTTGCTTTTTTTAAAAAAAGTTAGAAATGATTGTGACAATTTTATCCAACATCCCCCTTTGGAGAGGCAATTCTGGATTGTATTTTGTATTGTTTGTTGTTAATTGTTGTTAAATTAGCTTTGATTTATGGCAACTTTATGAATGAGAGACCTCCAAGAGCTCCAGTCATCAACTGCACTTCTCAGGTCTTGCAAGCTCAGGGCCATGGCATCCTTGATTGAGTCAAGCCATATGTGTTTTCTTTTTAACAAGTTGCTGTTAGTTGTTGCTTGTGTCAGGCAACCTAAATGCAACAAACCATAAGAAGCCTTGCTCTTAATACTTAATCAAACTAGGATTGCCAGGCCAGGACTATCCCAGGCACTGAGATTTCGTTGCAAAAACCTGAGACCTGGGGATGACCACTGATGTTACAGGGGCAGACTCTGGTGATGTCATTAAGCATGAAATGTTAAACATCAGCCACAGTTGCTCAAAGTGTGCTATTCAAATCTTTAAAAAAGTCTTAACAGAAAAGAAAAACATACGTACAGTAGACTCTTGGTATCTGCTGTGGTTTGTTTCTAAGACTCCCCATGGATACCAAAATTTGTGAGTGCTCAGGTCCATTATATACAATGTCTTAGTAAAATGGTGTCCCTTATATACAGTGGCAAAATCAAGAATTGCTTTTTGGATTTAAAAATATTTTTTTTTCAAGGAGTGGATGGTGGAATTCATGGATGCAGAATCTGTGGATGCAGAGGGCTGATTGTACAGTGGACCCTTCCCATCTGCAGGGATTTGGTTCCAAAACTTTCCCCATGGATGGGAAAAAATGTTAACTTTCAAACTCCATCTTATTCAATGGGTGCCAGTGTGCACACATCCACATCAGTGCCTCTGCAAGCATGCACTGCCATTGAATAATATGAGGCATGGTGTGCCACAGACACTCCAGTCTCCAGATAGCTAGCACACCAATGTGGTGGCCCACAGGGAAGCTCTCTCACCCTCAGTACTGGTGAAGAGGTGAAGGCACAAGGCCAGGCTTGGAGATATGGGAAGCAGATAAAGATGGGTAGCTGTGGCCGCCCCGAGAAGCCAGGATTGGGGCCAAGGCTGCCCCACTCCTCTGCCCCAATCCATTCACTCCTGAGTGAAGGCCAAGCTACACATTTTGTTGGTCCTGTTTGTAGAAGCAGCTCTATGTCTAGGCAGTTATGATCAAGGTCAGGGGCCAGCAACCTACGGCCC
>CM034708.1:84089813-84111706 GCA_020142125.1 Phrynosoma platyrhinos | reverse complement strand
CTTAGTGGATTCTTGCTGCTTTTGGCCCCGTGTGATAAGGTCCAAAGGTGATGTAGTCTCAGAGGTTGCATATTGATCAATCCCATTGATTCAATGGACCTGCTGTAGTGGAACTACCACTATGCCAGATTTTCTCTCATGACCTCTATGGGATATAAGGAGGCCTTTTTAGTGAAAAAAGATTCCCCCAAAGTTTTTTTTTTAAGTCCTATGAGAGGCCAATTAAACTTTCCGTCTCCAGTATCGCCTTCCCGTTTTGATGAATCAATTAAATTAAATTATTAAAGCTTTCTTAACAGTTTATTGTTAACTAAGGATTTAATGTTACCTGCTTAGCACCAATGCTAATGTTTCCAAGATCTGCCCTTGAGTGTCCTCTTTCTCTCCCTGCTCTCCTTTTTATTTCTCATTGGTTTATCTATTCCTCCGCCTTTCCTTCTCATTGTCACCCCAAACCCGACAGACGGCAGGCATCTTACTTTTTTGTGTGTAATGTATAGCTGAGGTTTTTTTTAAAAAAGTGTACACTTAAACATCTAAAGTAGAAATATAAGGAACAAATGTCTGCAAATAAATGTCAGTGAGCTATGATTGCCAGTAGTCCAAAATTCCCTGTCCAGAATACACCAGTGGAAAACCTCAGTTAGTATGTCTGCAATATAGGAAAACATCTTCATACATCAATACAGATTTAAACAAGGGTTTTTCATAGCACATTTAACACTAAGGTCCACTTTTATGCATAAGGTAATAAGAATCCAAGGTGTCTTTACCAGTTATGAACCTTTGACAGGTGGAGCTGTAGAATGTACCAGTCTTAAACATCTATTGGTTAAATTGTACTTTGATTGTAGATGTCAGTGTGTAGTAGTTTTCAGACTTCGATGTAGATATAAAAATATGAAGTAGATGGAGAGTAAGGATAGATACTTCTGAATACAAAAACAAAATATGTGTTGTCTTCTCTTAGCAGCTTTTTAACATTTTAAAATGTTGAAGCATTCTTCATCCTGTGCTTTTCGAGATTATGATATATGAGAGTGATAATATTGTCTGTACCTTGTGTGTGTGTGTGTGTGTATGTGTGTGATGCAGAGGGAGGGAGGTAAATGGGGAAAACAACTTCAAAAAGTTTGGCTTTCAGTGAAGGCATTTATATTTGTTTGCCTTGGCCCCACTCTGTTGTAACTGATGAGAAGATACTGGCCAAAACAAGGGGTGATATTCTAATAATGCAAGGAGGCTTGAGGATGGCTTCCACTGACCTTTTCCCTCTTCTATGGCTTTTTAGTGTTTTAGTATGTGCAGCTTGCTCTGGAAAGAATTTATAATCACCAGGCTGTCAAAGACAGCCATTGTTCTCACTGCTCTGAACATATGGGTCAGCTACAAGTGCTTTCATATCCCCCAGAGCCAGGAGCTGGCAACAAGCAAAGAGCAAGACTGAATTCTTCAGAGGCATCAGGAAAAGCGTTTTGCATATTTCCCCCCCTTCTCTTTTCACTGCTCACTGCTTCTGGGAAGAAAGACATCCACTCTTTCATAACTGGAATTTCTCCTGGAGGTAGAAAGAGGCTGCTTGCAGGCTGGAGCTCACAAGCTTTGTTACTTTGACTGAGCTGAAACCAGAAACAGCAATTTCACTCTGCTTATGTCTTACCCTGAGACAAGATCCTAGATCGATGAGATCTATTTGGTGAGGTGAGACATGCCTTGCCTCTTAGCGTGAACCCAAGTTGTCTTTGCCTGAATGACATGGACAATGGCTCATATGATAAGGATACAGATGAAGAACCAACCATGTTTCAGGTTGATTATTACTATTATTTTCTGACTATTTGGTATGTGTAACCTCAGTCTCAGTGAGTAGGCTCAAGCTTATAAAAGCTTCTACCATACATGAGTAGGTTAGTCTTTTCCCATGCCACAGGACTCCTTACTGCAATGGACTAACAGTAGACCCTTTTTTTGTAAAGCTGCTTATTTTGATTTTTCTTCCAGCTGCCTGTATAAAACTGGTGTGTATGTTTGCTCTTTGTAATTATTGTGTATTTCGTTTTGCATTCTGCAGCAGTCTGTTCCTACTCTAAGACAGCATACTTTCGACTGGGGGATGGGGAAAGGTTGACAATTTAGTGGAATTGTGGTTTGTTTGTTTGTTTTTAAACAGGAATTGAAGATTATATTAAAAGGGTATCATTGCCTATTCACTGTGATGTGCATATTCACCCTACTATCTTCTCTAATAAACAGGACCAGAAAGAGACTGTGTCATTTTTTAAAAAAAGATTTGAGAGAAGCATTGCTTCTCATAGTGGATATACAAGTTTATTTTGTCCCACAGGCTTTTGTCCTTTGGGCTCACTAGGTTGTTGCAGTGTTTCAAAAACCTGCAAAACCTATTTGACCAAATCCATCTGTGGTATATGTGAGCATCAAGGGAAAGGATGCCCCATTGTATTATTTTCAGTTCTCTTAGAACAATATTTTGTCTGTCTCCAGCCATAGCAGCACATGTACTAGGTGAACAAAAAAGTTCTTGCTGCTTTGTGTAAGCAGATTTATTTAAAGACTTTCTTTCCCCTTCCCCTGCTCCATGTTAGGACACTGAAGATGTTGAGAGCCCCAAACGCAGCATCCGTGACAGTGGCTATGTAGACTGTTGGGACTCAGAACGCAGCGATTCTCTTTCTCCTCCACGCCACGGCAGAGATGATTCTTTTGACAGCCTCGATTCCTTTGGTTCCCGCTCCCAGCAGACGCCGTCTCCAGATGTGGTGCTAAGAGGAAGCAGTGATGGTAAGCTAGGCTCCCTGGGGCTCCTATTGAATGGGACACACAAACTTTTTTGGTGTAAAAAGGCTGATGTGGTGCTGCCACTCAAAAAGCTGGCTTCAGTTGTCAGAAACGTGATGTGCCTTGCTAATCCCATGAAGCAGGAAAGGAGCTTGTTCTGAATGCTGATTTATGTCTTCTTTAGATAGATATGCTCCTGCTACAGCCAATCTCTTTCCCCACTTGCAGTTTCAGGCCATGGTGGGAGAAGTTACATCATAGTAATTTGTGAGGTGATACTTCATGCTTCTTGAGTCTGAAGTGTAAGGAGATACTAGACAGACATTGGCTCAACTAATAAAGTGAGACCAAGCAGTAACAGCAATAGGGAAAGCATTCTACTGCTTGGAATGTATAGAAAGAGGAGCCATCTCTTAAGTAGTAAATTGGTCATCCTTCATATTTAGTGTGAAGAAAATTTGTTCTTAATTTAGCATTTAAAAATAGCTGGTAGAAAAAAACTGTTGGTCAGGCTTTCTTGGCAATAGTAGAGTAGTAATATTGGAAATGTTTTTTTCCAAGGAAACTGCCTCTCTTTATGTCTTATTTTATGTTCTCTTGGATTGAATTTGAAAAATTTTGAAGAAAAAAATGTTTTCTTTTTTTAAAAAAATAAAGCTACTTAATTTATAGAGCTATTATCTATAACAGAACACAGTTAAACATGCTTGCAATCTGTAGTTTAATGGACTTTTAGCTATACTGAATTATGGTCTTATCCTGTCCTTTCTCCCACTATTGTAATAATAAAAAGGAGACTTAGGGGGGCTTGTCTCCTTTTTATTATTACAATAGTGCCATGAAGTCAGTTAAGCTGAGAGAGGATAGTCTTATTCAGGCATTCAAGACAGAGTTAACCTGAACATGTCTGCTAAGGAACAAGTCTAACTATGCACCCTCCTTTGTGACTTTAAGTGTGTGGAGTATGGCAGTCTGAAAAGGAAAAGTCTTGGAAAAAATCAAGGTTCCCAACTGTATTAAGAGTCAAGGCAGGGCTAGTGCTCAAACACTCATATTAATCCAATCTTGAACATCTCAATAGAGCAAGTGACTCTCTCAGAGTCTCTCAGGAAGGATTCATATGCAGTTCAAATGGCAGTTTGAATCTTGATTTTCCCCATCCAGACTGAATGTTTTGTTAGACCTATATAGTTAAGAAATTGTGGTGCCAGAGTTGATGAGTTCAATTTGTGGCTCCTACAAAAACACAGATATCTTCTTTCTCCTTCTCTCATAATATCACTTGAACTTGGGGTCATCCAGTTAATTGACTACAGGTTCACTGCTAGCTTTGAAGGCTTTTCAAAAAGAATTAGCAAATTCATGGAAGAATGGTAAACCAGTGGCAATTAGCCAGAGGATTTTCATCTTCAGAGAAAGTATTCCTCTGAAGAGCAGATGTAAAGATAAGGAAAGATGGGTGACCACCACTTTCACATGCCTTGTGAGATTCCAGAGGCATCTGGCTAACTGTTATTTAAAATGCTGGAAGAGAGATAGGCTTTTCTCTAACCCAACAAGGCAGTTCTTAGGTTCTCATATAACTGTGTCTGCAGCATAGTTGTTTGTTGAAAGTTTTGCTTAACACCTCAAAAATACTATATCCATAAAGAGCTATATATAGATCAGCTGTGTGAGTTGTGGTTTTTGTAGATCTGATCTTGAGTTTTAAATTATAGTGGTAAAGGTAATAAAGCAGAGATCAAACGTAGGGTCGTCCCAATGTGGTTGGAGGGCAGCTCCATTTGTCCCTCACCATTAATTATGTTGGTTGAGTTAACGAGAGTTGAAGTCCAGCAATGAAGTCCAGCAAATAAAGTCACACATTCTCTACTTGAGATATACCCTTGTTGTCTCTCTTATCATTGTCACCTGCGCAAATCTTAGTAGGTGGTTCTTTGCAAAAGATCTTCTTTATGTGCACTCTGCACAATATCTGATTGTCTTTCCTCAGGGATAGTCCAGTGTTGGAAACAACTTACACAAAACAAAATCCTAACTCTTATATCATAGATACAAACACAAAAATCACAAAGTCAGCAAGCAATAACCAAAACAATAAATAAAGCATTGTGACTTGGGGGGATCACCATGTGAATCTTAAAGCAGAATACACTGTGTAGTCTATGTTAAAGCTCAAATATCAGTTGAAATTGGAAATATTTGCTTCCTTTGTCAATCGAATTTATGAAGCATTTCTAGATTACCAGATAGAAAACCGGAGAATGCTTTGCTGTTGTGTGCCTTCAAGTTGTTTCTGACTTATGGCGGCCCTAAGGTGAAGCTATCATGGGAATTTATCTATTTCCTTCCCCTGAGGCTGAGATAGTGTGACTTCCCCAAGTCTCCTGTACCTTTATTGATTGTGTAGAACTGTGAATTTCAGCAGGTCTTTCTTGTCAGATAATAGGAGCTGTCTCCTATTCTAGATGGTCATGTTAATGTGGGGCTGATACTCTGAGTAGGGACTCTGTTTTTCATTTTTGCATAGGAGAACAAAAAAAATTGAAAGGTTTTTCTCATTGCTGGCTAAGATTGGAAAATCTTTGGCACATTTTTCAATAACTTAGTATTTATATTTGGGGAGGTTTTTGCGAACATTTGTGCAAAAAAAATTAGTTGCAGAAATTTATTTATTTATTTATTTATTTATTTTAGATTATGTATATGCCATGCTTCAAAAAGGCCCCCAGGGTGACTTATAAATCATTAATTTGATTGTTCCCTGGCCTCACACTTAGAATTTAAATAAGACATGGTGCATAAGGAAACGGGATGGCAATGGGCAAGGTTGGTCAGATCCAGAAGGTTCTGGCTGCTCTTCTCCCCCTCAGAAGCCAGAGCAAAGGTAGTTCGAATGGAGGAAGGGTCTCTCACCAGCCATTGGGCCAAGGCATGATGGAGCTGTGCCTGGCTGCTGTTCTGTCCCTCACAGAGCAGAGCAATTAATTTAAATTTATTTATAAAACATTTCATGCCAAAATACGGTGTTTTGTGCAAAATATGTCTTTGTGTAAAGTACAAAATGTTGTATGTAAATCAATAAAACCATCCCCCCCAAGCCTTGATTATTTTGCTTTAACTCAAGGGCAAAACCTGGGAGAAATATCACAGAGTTAGACAGAGGAGTGTTTCAACATGTCAAGGCATCATTTCTCATTAAGAAGGAGAAAAACTGAATGTGATTTACATCTCTAACTCTGAGGCGGCAAGCCATATGTTTAGATAAGGGGCTGGAGATGACTACACCACATCAAATCAAAGTGTGTCATAATGAGAATCATTACAATGAAGTGTTTAAACTGATTGGTGTGGTTTTCTTTCATACAGGGAGAGGAAGTGATTCTGAATCTGATTTGCCACATCGAAAGTTGCCAGATGTGAAAAAAGACGATATGTCTGCAAGGCGGACATCCTATGGTGAACCCAAATCAGTTGTGCCTTTTAACCAATACCTCCCCAATAAGAATAACCAGACTGCCTATATTCCGGCTCCTCTCAGGAAGAAGAAAGCTGAACGTGAGGAGTACAGAAAAAGTTGGAGCACTGCTACTTCACCACTAGGAGGAGAGAGACCTTTCAGGTAAGGTCTTGGCAATGGCCTCAGAGTACCAAATCCTGTTCCACCAAGCCACCTCCAGCCAACAAATGCACCTCTCATTCACAGGTGGCCAGTACATGGTTCTGATTTGTCTTATTCTTGCTTATGTGCTAGACATCAATTGTATGGTGTGAAGCTTGCTTTGGAACATTATGGAAACAAGAGTGCTATTCCTGATTTATGGGAAAATTGCTATAGAATTTCTCTGTGAAGCTTCCTGTACTTATATGGTGTTTTGAGCTGCTTTGATTTTAACAAATTTTTTTTATTTTATGTCACTACAGTGCAACTTAGCTGAAATCAGAGAGTTGGTGCCAATACTCTGTGGATGTTGTCTTCATTTGCATGCTTTGTCTTCTCATATCCCTCCATCCTTGTATACATATAGCAGAGTAACTGCTCCAGTAGCTCAGTCCTATGTCCAGAAGACTTGTAAGAACAGACTTTCAGGGACACAACAGAAATGGTGGGTCAGTGTGCACACCAACACGTTCCTTCCTCACGCAACTGGAATTGCATAAAAGAGGGAGAAAGAATAGAACTGGTATGGATGCATCCATAGGGACATGGAAACTTTTGGACTATTTAAAACATACTGGAGGCATGTGTTCCTTAAGGTGGTTTGCATTTTTTAAAAGTCTTTTAACATCAACATGGTTAAATCTAGGTAAAATAAATTATATTCAGATTAAGTTGAATTTATTTCCCATTGAACATGCTGATTTTGATGGGAATTAATTTTAACAAAGGCACCAACTCTGGACCAAATCTGACTTGTCCATGTGCACAAAATGTGAGTGCAACATCTTTCAGACTACATCTGTACATCAAAGTGGTGGGGCTGCTCTTTTCCTTTAATACATGCACATTAAAACAACCACAATTGCCTAGGCCTCATTTTAATTTGATGCTAGAGATACTGATCTGCTCTGCACTGTGAGAAGGAGCAGCAACTCAGGAAATAGAAATATGTTGTGTAATTGTCTGCCCTATATAACAATAGCAAAGGCCATCCTGAAACCATAGAAGAAGAGCAAAGCGAGGTATTGCTACAATCTGAAGAGGACCTCTTGGGCTGCATTGATTCCACTGCAACTCTTCTGGTGAAGCCTGCTCAGACAGATATGAGTCAAGAAGACCCCTTACATCAGTGTACTACACATTCAGCAAACAAAACAGCAGGGCCAGGAAATAATGAAAAAGATTCTCAGGAGATCAAGAAGTTAAGAAGGCTTGAGCAGGCTGGTATTAAGATCATGCCAGCAGCACAGCGCTATGGCAGCAGGTTAGCTGCATGCTGCGGGACTTGGCATGTGCATGCATCGAGCATTCATTCTTTTCAATTTGGTGTAACTCTATAAAACCTTTTTAAAAGCGTAATAAATATAATTTGAAGTCTACAATTTGTTACAAATGTTAGAAAAGAGAGTCTTGAATTGAGGGGATGTGTATTGTCATGTTGCCTGGTGTTCAATGCATTTTTTGCCAAAAAAAAAAGTAGTTACATTGCTGTTTATCTTGGCTGAAAAACAGTTTCACTTTCTAATTATTGTGATCAATTAACTTCTAAATCTCCAGTTTCCTTGAGTTGGCTGGACTGTGCTTTCATTTGTATTAAACAGATCTGGGTAGTTGCACTGACTAATTTAAAACGTAAATTGTGAAAATATACTGCCCAAGCATGCAGCCACCATTGCGCTTAAGGAGCCTTGGTGGCGCAGTGGTTAAATGCCTGTACTGCAGCCACTCATAAACCACAAAGTTGCAAGTTCAATACTAGCCAGGGCTCAGGCTAGACTCAGGCTTGTATCCTTCCGAGGTCGCTAAAATGAGTACCCAGCTGTTGGGGGGGGCAATGAGCTTACAGTTGTAAACTGCTTAGACATCCCATAGAGTGATATGAAGCGGTATATAAATGAAGCTGCTTTGCTTTGCTTTGTTTTGCTTTACTTTGCTTAAGAAGAAGAAGTTGGACACTGGTTTGGGGTTTAACATAGCCTTAGTGGTTATGAACAGTTAACAAAAGAGTTAATGAGTAAGTATGGGATGGGAAGGCATTCTTATACTTTAATATACTAAAGGATTTTGCCTGGCTATGTTTGTCACAAATTTCTCTGACACCATGCTCATGGTGGAGTCTTCTGATCATGGTAGAGCCAACTGCCTGACTGTAAAGTTAGAATTAGAACAGTTCCGTACTTAGTAGCTACTCAGTATGTACTGGGCAGTCTCAAATCTGTCGTAGCTCATTGTTCCTCTTGACAAAGAGGCAAGGCCACTGCGTCTTAAACTATCTGATGTGGCAGGTTTTGGTTTTTTTTCAAATGCACCAAAGACTATATTTGTGCCATATTATTGTATTCACATTGATTCCTTGACCCTGGTCACTGGAGGTGATAACTCACAGACCAAAGGCTGTCTGTAGACTGCTGCTCTGAGTAGCACAGGACTGGGCAATATGAGACAACCTATTATACAATTATATTTTTTGTCTTTGGTGTGGAGAAGTCCTGGTCATTGAGGATGTCCTGACTATATATTCCTTGTCTTGCAATATCTTAAATCTTATGATGTCCAGGAAGCTTTCCATATTCTGGGAGACCTGGCTGCTCCTTATGGAGGTGGGAGAATGATGCTTCCACCCCCAGCTTCCAGAAGTTACCCTTAGCCAACATTCATCATTACTAATTGGGGGCCCCTCATAGTTAACACTCATTCCCTCTGTCAATCTGGTAGTAGCATACCTTGTTTCAGCATTCTAGATTAAGTGGACTAATCCGCTAGTCTCTTCTAGAAGGTTAGAGGATGTAGGTGGGTTTACGCACATGGCCATGGCATATTCACATGTTCACACCCATGAACATTCAAGTTCTGCTTTATGATTTTTCTACATTTGAAAAAAAAAGTCTAGCTTGTTTATTTATATCTGTTTCAACCCATACAAAGTGATAGGTTTATTCATCTTCCATCTAGTATAGAATAGTATGAAGCTAGTGAGAGGGTGTGAGGGAATGCCCATAAGAGGCACAGTATTTATATTGTCATTAAGATATATTCTTCATGCAGTATCTTTTGGGTTCAGATGGAGATGTACTAAAAATAAGGTACAGGTTGAATCTCCCTTATCTGTAATTCCAAAATCTGAAATATTCCAAAATCCAAAATTGTCCATATGGATGGCTTTCTGATGGTTCAGTGTACACAAATTTTGTTTCATGCACAAAATTATTTAAAATATTGTATATAAAATTAACTTCAGGCTGTGTGTATAAGGTGTATACAAAACATAAATGGATGTCATGTTTAGACTTGGGTCCTATATCTAAGATATCTCATTATGTATATTCAAATATTCCAAAATCTGAAAAACTCCAAAATCCAAAATACTTCTGGTCTCAAGTATTTTAGATAAGGGGACTCAACCTATAGTGGAGATACATATTTTACATGGCTTATTTGTAAATCTTGCTGTCATGCATACATTCTGCTTCTCCTCTGCAACAGACATATAATCCAGACCAGACTTCATTTAGCCTGAAGATAACCATTCTCAATTCAGACCTAGTTCCAATAATAGAGTGTTGACCAACTTGAGCAAACAACTGGAAGCATGTGTAGCTTACCCCAGTCAACAGTATGATGGAGTTACAGACTAGTGCAACTTGTTTTCTTTTCATGGAAGTGGAAATTGCAATATTGTTTGACTTTTTAATTTAAACATACAGTTGACCCTCCTTATCCATAGATTCCTTATCCACAGATTCAACTAGCCATGGCCTTGAATATATTAAAATATATACAGTAGGTCCTTGATGTCCACTGGGATTTGGTTCCAGAACTCCCCATGGATACCAAAATCTGTGGATGCTCAGGTCCCATTCAATACAATGGCATAGTAAAATGGTGTCCTTTATATAAAATAAAAGATTTGCTCCTTGGAATGTATATTTCTTTGGAATATTTTTAATCTGTGGATACTCAAATCCTTGGATAAAAAATCTGTGGATATGGAAGGTCAACTGTATATAAATCTCAAATAGCAAACCTTGACTTTGCCGTTTTTTATAAGGGACACCGTTTTACTACACTATTGTATTTAATGGAACTTGAGCATCCACAGATTTTGGTATCCACTGGGGCGGTGTCCTGGAATACCAAGGGCCCATTGTACCACTTATGCCACTAGACTGATTCTCATGAGAAAAGGTTATTGACGCTAGAAGTTCTAGAACATCATTTGGACCAGCCCTAAAGTGGTTTGATACCATCTTATACTAGTCCAATAATAAAGCTTTGAAAAGTAGATACTGAAAACAAGAGATTAAGTTTCACTTACAGTTAGTGTGTGCCGATTAGGGATTTGCATTAGGTTCACAGGCTTCCAGAACTCTTACAATGGGCAAGATGTGGACACCCACATTTTACATGTGAGGTGTAGAAAGAAGCAAGAGTTGCCCATCCTTCCTCTGACATGGCTTATTTGTCATGTTTGAAGTCAATCTCAGGTGCTTCTATAAAGGTTTTTCACTTTATTGGATAATACTGCAGGTAGTAAAATCTGTATCAACAGAATCTGTTAGGCTTACATGTGAAACCTGGGTGTGAAAATAATGTTGTCCATTTATCACATCCTGATTATTTTAAGACGTTTAGACTCTAGAAGAAAACAGTGACTCACATTTAGGTTCCTGAGTTCATTACTTCTTGGCCAGCAGTATAATGTTGGATACAATATGTTTAGCATATGTATTTGAAAAAGGTTAGTGATCTTTTGGCTGTTAGGCACAGCTCCAGTCTTCAGGGTTCCCCTTCAAAGGCATAAACACATGTGGACAAGTAGATTGTTTAGCCAAGCACAGCGGAGGGGGTGGAAGTCTGACATCATCTTATCGGCAAAGATCTTCATGTTCTCTTCACAAGGACATCTTGTTCAACATCTGCATTAAGGAATAATTTCCTTTTCCATTTTCCTTTGATCCCCCTCACACACACACACACACACACACACACACACTTTGTCAGCTGATGGGTTTTTTGGGCAGACGGTGGTAAAAAGAAGAGAATGTCTTTGGAGAAGCAATCCCACCTGAAGTACATTCACAACTCCACAGACCAGGGAGCTACCAGTTGCCACTTCCTTTTGAAACATGAAGTGGCAGACCCAGAGTTTCCTTCCAGAAGCCATAATGCCTTTAAACCAGATTGTAGTAAAATTCTGTGATATATTTTTTTTCATGCATGCTTCTTAGATAGGAATGTTATGAACCTTCCAGTATGTGAAAGGCTGTAATGTAGAAGGTGGTGCAGGTTGCATCCTATTCTTTTAATCATCCTTGAGCTGGATTGAATGGCATCTCCACTTAGTGGGTTTTTGCTCATCTATTTTGCAGACATATCCCTGTTCCTAAGATAGAAAAGGGAAACAGAACTCAAAATAATTCAGTTACCTTCATTCTTACCTCGGTCATAACTGCTGTTGTGAAATAATAACCACTGGCATGAAGTTCTTTAGTCACTTTTTGGTGGGTGACCATTATGACATCTGGTCTTCCTGTGGCAAGTTTACAATGAAAGATATCAAATGTAATGCCAATTTTTTGTAAAAAAAACAAAACTGTATGGAAATAGCTCTTGATTGGTTCTGCATCTGCTTATAGAAATGCAGCCAATATTGTAGTTGAAAATAAATTTTCATTCTGTGCATTTATTTTATCTTAGTACTCATGGGATACATTGGTGGACTTATTTTTTGTTCATAATAACTGCAGTATTGCAGTGGTAAAATTCCTGTCAGGTTCTCTATTCCCTACCTAAACATTTTGAAGGCTGTGAAGATGATCTGCTCCCCCCCCCCCCCCGAGAATATGCCCTATTACTGGTGTTATTGTAGAAATGGAAAGAGATGGGGATCATTTTAAAACATTAAAAAGCTTAGAAGGGAAAGAAAATTAAACACACGACCAGAACCTATTTTGATTTGTAGTCAGTTGGGGACTGAAATATTTGGGGAATAGTAGTACCTTTTTAAAATGGTGAAATGAGTAATTCTCATTAGTATCTGTTCCAGAATTAAATTAGTAAATAAAGATCCAGAATAGGGATCGTGAATCCATTACTGTTTTTACATCCACCTCTTTTGCAGCAGTTCCAGATTGTACAGGAATTCTACCAGTGTTGAATTTCTTAAGCTTATCACACCAGTACCTGTAACATTCCCATCAAGTCCCTGGAACGTAATGATATGGAAACACGTGTTACCGCATTAGACTAGTGATAACGCGATAGTAATTGAAAGAGCATTGGAAAGAATGCTATCGAGAGGTTTAGGTAGCAAGCATTCATGTTTTTTTCTTGTAAACACAACACAATTCAATCTACAAAAATAAAATATTTTTTTTTAATTGCCTGGGCACCTTCCTTGCATCGACACTGGAAGAGTTGAGCTGAGTTTATGGATGTTCTAGGACGGGAGGGGAAGAGGTTGTCTTAGCCAATCAGAACACAAGGACAGATTGAGACCGGGTAGGATTATCGCGCACACATCATCTGGAACAGTCTGAAAGTGTTCTTGCTGGCTGAGGATGCATTTTTACAGTTCTCCTCCTGGAACAGGTTAGGGACTGTCAGAACACAGAATGGGAACTCAATGAGGAACATACCGTGTGATAAAATACGTTCCGTTCCATTCTCATCATGTACTCATTACGTTCCGAGAACACAGTGCGATAAGCTTATCTTTTAGGAATAGGATACACAACTTGGATAGCTCCTGTACAACCAAAAGCATGGGAGTAATGGCTGTAAAACTTTCTCTGAGCTGGATCTCTATTTAGTATTTTAGTGGATCCCCTACCCCTGTGGGAGCAAATCCACCAGCCACTCCTGATCTGACATTACTAATCATACATGCATGGAATTCCACATTTTGCAGCATGGAATCCTAAATTATAGATATTTCCTCTTAACTAATAACACTTAGAAACATAGTTTTTTGTGGGTTTTTCGGGCTGTGTGGCCATGCTCTAGAAGAGTTTCTTTCTTACAAACATATTTATGGTCTTTGAAAAAATTACAGAGACTTGTTTTGTCTTTCTCCATTTCACATCTGGATTTCCTGTTTTAATTTTGCTGTGTGTCAGTCACTCTGGAAAGAGTGAGCTTACTCCAGACATCATCCTTCGCAAAGAGAATCCCTTTATGTTGTGCTATCAACAAAAAGATTCTGGCTCTGAAGATGAACGAGATGAGAAAATTCCTGACATACAGAAAGATGACTTTGCTATACGCAGAGCAAGATTAAACCAACCCAAACTTACACAGCCATTTAACCATTACCTACTTGGATCCTATGTAAACAAAGAGCGAGGTAAAGTGGAAGAAGGGAAGAAACAAAGGAAAAAAGAGGAAAGTTCAAGGTGCGCTCATCTACTTCTTTCTGCCTTGTTTAATTTAGTTTGAAGTGTTCAAATGGTCAAGTAATATGATCTTGTTCTCTTTCCTTATTTATATATTTGTAAATTGAAGTTAAAAGGCTAAGTCACAGTGTGGCCTGTTAAATTGGAAAGAGAGATTTCCAGGTGTACTGAACTGAAAAGATTTCATCAGGTGTTGGTTTTCCCTTTGTAATTTCCAGTTTTAAAAAAGGTGCCCCAGAATTAAGTCTGTTTATAACATTCCCATGACAAGTGTTCTGGGCTAAGAGTATAAAATAAGAGCACGAAAACCTTTGGGTATCAGTAGAAGCAACCTATCTACCCATGGGAATAAAAGAAAGCCTTGGGAATGTGGGCTCAAAGCTTTGGGATTGTAGATTTTTGCTATCTTAAAGCCAGGTTGTGGGAGGAGAGTTGGACGGTATATTTGTGTCACTTAAATTGTGGGGCTGAATAGGAAATGTAGAGGATAAATTTGTTTCAGCTCTCTAGCCACCGTAAATGATACAAAGGGAAAGTGATATACACCAGACACATGAATAGTCTCCCAATATTTTACTGATTTTATTTTTATTTTTCACTGAAAAACAGCATCAAAAGCAACAGCCCAAAACAGATGAGCTATGGGAGGGAGGGAGAGGGGGGCTTGCATGTGCCATGGCTGTTTAGCCCTTTCATATCCTACTGTTTTCCCTCATAAAATTATTTCTTTGCTGCCATCTTTTCCCCTCCCACTGATCCTTAACTGAAATGAGCAGCCTCCACCCTCATATACTGTTTTTTGGTTAAAGTTGAAGGAGGTTTTGAGGAGGAGAACCTCAAAACTCTTCCATATTTGTCTAACTTGAAGTTAAATATTTCTTGCATGTTTCAAGAAAACACTTGCCTCCCCGAGATGCATTCCACCAAGTTATCGGCTCCTCTTGTAAATATGCTTTGGGACATGTTGTTTTTACTAGTAATTTTTAAAAAAACAACACAGCATCTCTTGTTCAATTTTCAGTCTTTGCAGGAGTTCCTGAGAAACTTTACAGCAGCTACATTGAATTTCAGATTCAATTGTGGGGCTGGTGGTTGTGTTAAAAAACATGGGAATATGTTGGGGCAAAAGCCCATGAAACATGCAGTTTCCTGAGCTTGGGGAAGGCATACTGCTTCCCTCACTTTTTTCTGCTTTAATGTTGAACTGGCAGCATGATAAACTACTCTATGGACATACCAGATGGAAAGAAAATTTAACTCATTGGGCAGATGGATCCAGCTCTTGTGGCGTTAACAGACATAGGCAGCTAGTGGTAGTATTTTGCTTAGTGTTCACTTAAGTGAAAGCATTTGTAATGAGTCTGCTCTTGAAAGTCGGTTGTATTAAGTGTAATTTGGCTATTCCAATTGCCATTTTCCATATCTACACAGTCAGACTGGTGGCCATTTGCATCAGGTAGCTCATTGCAGTATAGGTAAATGCTTCTCTGTGTTCCAGCTCCCCCTCAATAAAACCCACTAATACTATTAGTCCATGTTTACTTGTTCTGTATGATCTATGTAGGACACCCCCCACACACACACCTTTTCTCACACACACACACACACACACACACATCTTTTCTGGCAATATTAGTTATAAGATGATTAGTTCTCCTAGAGAGCTCATTTTTTAAAAAAAAAGTTTTGTAAGATCAGCTAGTTTCAGCTGCTTACAGTCATATAAAAAGTGTCTGGTTTGTGGCAGTAATATAACAATCAGCATTTATAGTCTGTGTCTAATAAATGAGTAATGTCTTGGAATAGTTTTTGAAGACTGTATCACAATTCTCAGACACTGCCAGCATCCATAATGACCAAGTACTTGGTAGTAGTGAAAATCCTAAAAAAATGTTATACTGGGAAACAAAACTTTAATTCATGACAGTATAGGAAGCGGACATCCTAACTGTCAAAATGAGAGATTGTTAATTAATTAATTAAACTTTGCTACCCAAATGCATGAATGGATTTATTTGTCCAGGCTACTAATGTCTGTAGAGAACACAGTCTGTTGGCTCCAGAGGATGTCATGTCAGGCATTTGCCAGATCAGGACCTAGTTCATCACCCTAAAGCACCACTATTACAACTGAAAGGTCAGAAGCAAGATGAGCTCAGTTAAATTTTCATTCTCACCCCTTCCTTTTGCAAGCTAAAAGGGCCCACTGATGGTGCCCTGTTGCTAGTAGTGGGAAATTCAGTCATGCAAGAAGTTCTTGATGTCTCACACTGGATCATACCAGCCACTAACTAGTTACGATAGACTTCAAATAGATTTTTGCTGGTCCCCTCCCTTCCACTTTCATTTCACGCTTCAACTTACATTGTTTGCTTTGGACTCCAGTATTGGTATGCTGTTTATCACTGTCTGGCCCCACAAAACTGCTATCTATCCTGCTGATTTTGAAATATGCATTACATTAGTGGAAAGAAGGTACACATGATTTCGACGACATTATGTGAAGCCAAACCATGCCTGCCATCTCGGGATGATGAGTCTGAAGAGAAATACCAAGGAAAAGTTCCTGACATTCAGAGAGATGATCTGGCTAGGCGAAAAATTCAGGCTAACCCCTCTCAACTAGACTTGTCAGTTTTTGTGAAAGCTTCTATAACACAAGCAGATAAAGCGATCTGGGACCGACTAAAAGTTTCAGGGAAGTCCAGGTATGTTTTCATAATGGAAGGAAGACTTAAGCTTCATGTTGCTTCCCAAGTCGTCTTGCTGCTACACAAGTGGCATTTAGGAAGATTGCTTTTAGCTTCTAAAAATGAATGCTAAGCAGCAATTCTTGCATGCGCTGTGTTAGTCCCAGGTTTATGCAGGCATATTGCTACGATGGAGCAAATTCTCAGTATTGTGCAGTAAGGTCCAATAGTAATCCATAGGCCTTTTTTCAACTAAATTATTTTCTACTAGTCCTCTGTGAGTATGATCTTCATGTTTCTTTGATGATTTCAGGGTGCTAATCTTCCTATAAAAAATAAACAAAGGAAGTACTGTTTTTCCCCCACACTGTTAAAAATAGCAGCATGGCCCTCCTCTTTGAGGCATTTTGCACAATCCTTTTGATCACATCTGTACAGGAACCAGGAATAGCCCTTATCATAGTTCTTAACTGTGAAATAAAGAATGAAATGCTTTTTTCCCCTTGACTTTTCAGATGCACATTTCCATTTTGGGGCTTCCCTTTTCTTGGCATGGCCATGCAGGAAACAGCTGTTACAACAGGCCTTGTTAGCTCTGACCAACATTACATAGAATCAATCACAGCAAAGACGATAGCTCTTTTTTAGTTTCAATGGAAGGACGGGAGCACAATCTGAGTAAAAGTTTACAAAGCATAAATAAATTTGCTGGTGGAGCCATATGTATTCCCTAGATTTCCAAGGGACATTATACCATCACTTGTCACCAAACTGCTGCTACTGCTTCTGGCTGGTCTTTTTTTAAAAAAAAAAAAAAAAAGTCTTTGTGGTTCAGTTTTTGCAATGTTGCTTAAATTAATTTTCCTCCCAGTTTTGGAAAGAATAATTCCTTCCATACTATACCAACAGTTTATTGGTTTTATAATGCTGTATGTGTGTTTGTGTGTTGATATCTTTGATTAACTTTAACTTTTAATGAAATCTTTGGTTTTTCTTTAGTCTCCCAATATGTTCTTATGTGCTTTTCTTTCTTTCTTTGTCCATTGATTTCTTGGTTGTTAGTGATGAGGAGCTCACAGACACTCAAGATTCATTGCTGTCTTCTGAAATGACAGTGGAAACTGCCAATCATAACAGTTTTGCAAGCCACAAAGTGCAAACATACAAGAAAGCTACCAGCCCCAAGCAGAGGTTTGTGCACTTTGGGCCAGTGACAGAAATTGAACATCAAAAATGGGAGCAGATTTCCATTACTAGGACTGTGCCCAAAAATGAAATGGAAGAGACAGCTAATAGGAAAAATACTGGGACTCTTGAGGCACCAAGTGGAACTTCATCTTCAGTTTCTGTGAGCCCTGACAAGTCCATTGCTCACACTGATGAAGTGCACAGGCCACATGCTAATTCCAGGTATTCATTTGTCGCACAGAAAAGGGGAATAAATATACCAGTGGAAAGCGCAGTTACTAGGTTCACTGTCAGCGTTTATATGTGCCTTCTGGATTCTCATAAAACAATAAGCTACAGTTCAGTTTCCTCCTTCAACACCAGCACAGCTGCTAAACCAACAAGAAACTGAAAGCCGAGTGCGTCATCCAAATGAGACATCCTAGCTTAGCACTCTCTTAGCAAGCCAATAACACAAAGCAAGATTTGTTCTTGATTTACAAATCCTAGCTTGATTTGGAATTGTAAACTAAAAATCTCCAGTTTGGATGATATTGTGAGCTTCCAGTTTCTGCTAAGTTTAGTGCTGAGATCATTCAACCCTAAAAATGCCCTGTCTGACTCTCTTTTCTAGAATCCTGGCTTTTTATTCTGATTTTCGTACAGTTGGTGTGTGCATGGAGCAAGTATTATCCAAAGTGCTTTCTGAATCTAAAAGATATTAAGGCTTTGGATATAGAAAACATGGCTTTTAAAGGAAGCCTGGGTGAAAGTGGAGACCTGGATTTGAGTAATATGTTGGGTTGTATGGCTATTGTTAAGAATTGTTTGTACACACGTGTGTATGTGTGGGCCTGTGTGTGTGTGCATACACGCACACACACATACATCTGGAATTACAGTTTATTCAGGATACAACTACTTGTTAAGAAACTGCTACACAGTTTTCATCCTCACAGTTTGCTTAATGATACATCTTCAAAGGCCATCTGCAGGATGGGCAACTTATGGCCTTCCAGATGTTGGATTGCAATTCCCAACATCCTTCTATATTGACTGTGTAAACTGGGGCTGAATGAGGGCTGTAGTCTAACAATATCTGAGGCCCCACAAGTTGCCCATCTTGAGAGATGTACAATATCCAGAAATCTTGAAGCCATGAGAGGAGTTTTTGTTTTGTTTTGTTTTGTTTTGTTTTGTTTTTCAGAAAAAGTGGGACATTAGTGGAAAAATTGGTGGGAAATGCAATATTAAATGTCTTTACAGATTGAAAGTCACTTTCTTACTTTTAGGAACATAAAAGAAATATATTATGTATGACTTCATGTAAGATTATCATATTTAATATATTAAAAGTACAGTTTATTCAAAAATAGTTACAAATTTAATTTACTTTTCAAAATGATATTTATTTAAAATATTTATTAAAATGGAGCTACAATGTACTCAATCGTAAGGAATACCTGAATTATCAGGAATCTCTTTGATTTTGCCAGTTTATGAGGAAAAGGCATAAACAAACAAACCATAAATACAGAAAAAACTACGAGTATTAATAAAGCCAAGAAAATTATTTGTCTTTTTTAGTCCTCTGAGCAAATTATAACACACTAATTCCCATATAAAGGAACTGGGGGCAAAAGAAACCATGGCCATGAAGTGCAATTACCGGTATGTGAGATACTGTGTATGGCCTTTCCTAACAGACTACCTGCTATATAGTTTTTTTAGAAATAATGTGGGGGAAGTAAATATAAAAACACATAATCTTAAATATTTTATTCATCATGTTAAAAGAAAAACAAACATAATCCATTTTTCTGTTTGGGGGGGGAACCCCTAAATTTCTAGCCGTTTACATTTTTGTTGTTGTGTGCCTTGAAGTGGTTTCTGATTTATGTTACCCATATCATGGGGTTTTCTTGGCAAGATTTATTCAGAGGGGGTTTGCCATTGCCTTCCCTAGAGGCTGAGAGAGTGTGAGTTGGCCAAGGTCACCCAGTGGGTTTTACGGCTGAGCTGGATTCAACCCCTGGTCTCCAGAGTTGTAGTCCAGCACTCAAACCGCTACACCACGCTCCCACCCCAATATAGACCTTTAGCCCATTCTGTCATCATACCACAAGGTATGATGGGGAGAACCATGGACTCAGCATCCCCAGAATCCCAAGGTTTCTTGCACCCATTGTGCACTGATCTGTGGAGCAACAACAGGGACCAAGGTTGGCTGGTGAAGCCCCATGGTGTTCTCTTTTTCGGTTGCTACTTTCTACTTATCAGTCTTAGAATCACACTAAACTGCCCAGTACTAGGAGCAAGCAAAATATATGTGTCAAGAGAAAACTACTAGTAAAGCATCCTTTTCAGTAAGGGATGGTCAAATCACCTTAAAGGTTTCCCTTTCTGATCAGTGTTCACCCAGGCTTTTCAGGACCCTCTTGGTTCAGCTTGCAGCCTTTGGGCATTTGGAAAGCTTTGTTTTATGTTCTGCTGCTCCTTCATCTGGAGTGGTAGCATAGCGTTTACTTCAGTTGCTGGCAGTACATTATAGAGCATCATTCTTCTCTCAAAGACAGCTGGTTTTTAAAAAGCTTTTTCCTCCCTTTTGGCATCTTTTGAAGTGTGCGTATTAAAAGTGCTCTCCATTTTTCTCTGTGGGGTGTAAAAAATACTTCTATCTTCTGTAATGCTAAGCACAAGGGCCAGAATTTACATTTATTTGACTTTCCTTTATCTAATCAGACTGTTGTCATTGCAAGAATTCCCAGTTGGTAGCTACTATTAAGAGAAACTTAGATGTCCGCTTTGAAAGATAAGATGAATAAATAAAGGTCTCTTTTTAGCATTTCCATATGGTTCTCATTGCCTGTCTTCTTTTCCCTTTTCTTCTTTTCTTTCCATCTTGTACTGTTAGTGAAATATTGTTGTCCAAGGTGGATAAGCATAATTCCTCTGTTCCGGATGTTTGCGGTAATTCTCAGAAGCAGATATCTAGCAGCTTGAGTGAATGGAATGAAAGCAGTGAAGAAGAATTGGATGAGACTTTCCCAGATATTGAAAGAGATGACATGCTGGCTAGAAGATTTGGAACTTTTCAGAAATCTACTAGCCCAGTGCGCACATCTTACCCTCTCATTTCAGTAGTCAGTAGTCATCAGCTACTGAAACAGGAACAAAATGTTACTCTGTGCAGAGAGTGGAAGACTCCACAGAAAGTAGAAAGGTCAGAAACTGGCAACCGGTTTTCATGGATTTCTTAGGCTTGTATTGCATGTCATGCTAATTGTGCATTAGATTATTCTACTTCTTAACAAGAAAGTTTAAAAATTGGAATTTCTAATACTTGCCAACAAAAAAAACAACATACATTTGGCTGTTATTTAACAGAAGAAGAAAACAAATGTGATGAATTCTTAGAAAGCAGGAGTAAGCAAGAGTGCTTAACCCAATTTTCCAAAACATCTACACTCTAGGAAGATTTTGACTTTAGGATTTAATATTAAGGAGAGTTTCATAATTATAAAGATGAAGTGGCAGTGAAGTAGGCGGGCTAATAATTGTGAAGTCTTTATTCATAACTTTTTAAAAGGTCCCTAAAATGGTATTAGACTATCAGACCTTTTCTGGTGTCCTTCTGAATTTTTTATCTAGCTATGTAGTGAAAGTGATAGCAATTATTACACACCATGGGAAGACAAAAAAAATCCTCCTCCTCCTGATGTCCCTGGCAGTGGGGGGAATGCTTTTGTGGTTTTTACTTGCTTGCATATCTTGTGTATGTGTTTTTACATTATGAATTATTTCCATAACCAAAGGAATGTGGCAGCACCTCTAAGACTGTTTTTTATTTTAGCAGGAGCTTTCATAGCTATAAACCCACTTCTACAGATACAGTACAGAGTGATATTAAGCCTTAGGTTATAAAAGAGAGTCAGTCCTCCATATCCATGGATTTAAGCATCCGCTGATTGAAAATATCCCCCAAAAATATAAATTCCAAAAAGCAAACCTTGATTTTGCCTTTTTATATAAGGGACACCATTTTACTATGCCACTTAGGACTTGAGCATCAAAGATTTTGGTATTCCACAGGGAGGCCCTGGTACCAAACCCCAGTGGATACTAAGGGCCCACTGTATAGACCTTATCCCACGCTGCTGTAAAAGTGGCAAGAAAGCGATATAA
>CM034708.1:84072841-84083931 GCA_020142125.1 Phrynosoma platyrhinos | reverse complement strand
TATAGAAATTCCAAAAAAGCAAAGCTTGATTTTGCCATTTTGTATAAGGGATACCATTTTTCTGTGCTATTATATTGAATGGGACTTGCACATATAGGGATTTTGGTATCCACGGGGATTTCTGAAACCAAACCTCACCAGATAACAAAGGCCCACTATATAACATTAGGCACACAAACAGAAAGACACACCAACACAACCATTAGCAGGATCCAGTGTATTTTTTAGGTGATATGGGCCTTATATAATCACTCATCAGATGCCTGTGGAAACAGAAAAGTCTTTACTTGTTGTTCTAACATCCTTGGGAAGAGAGCCTTGAGGAAGCCACTGAGAAGGCCTCTCGAGCTTTCATTCAACCACATATTCATTATTGACTCTCAATTCTTTGATACTCACTTTTCTTTCAAAAGTCAGCTGTTCAACTGGTATACTCTCGAACTGCATGAATTGTGTTAATAGAGAACAGATTTTACATGATTATCAATAACTGGCAGCAATCTTTTAGTTTTATAATTTTCAGACATTAACAGATGCTGTTGTATGTGGTATTTTTACTCAATGAATTAGACTATTTAGGGGAAGTGGGTATACAATCCCTTCTTTGGCAGATTTAGGCTGACAATCCATTTTGCATATGGCATGTGACCAATGCAAAGCAGCAGAGCTTGGTATCCTCTCTCCATGATGTTTAGAGAAGAAAAATGGCACACGTTTTGTCTGACTTAAAAGTATGTTGAGATAGGAGGAGATGCAGGACTGCTGCTTGGGATATGAACTGTAATAGTAATTCCAGCCTCACTCTTCAGTCTCCTCCATATTTTTTCATCCTGTTTTTAAAAAAATTTTAAGCTGTAATAAATTTGTACCAAATAAGCATAGCTAAGTCTACTGGTATGAGAGAGGGACTGTTCATGGACAAACAGAGTCCTTGAATGAATTCAGTATCCAAGTGATGTGTCAGCAGTTCAGGAAGTCCTTTTGAATAGTTATGTGAATAGTCTCATTTTGATTTTAATCAGTCTTTTTTATTGGTGTTGGTTTTGTCATTGTGGATTTTAATTACAGTTGGCATTATTGGTTTTCTGATTTAATTTTGTGTTTTATATTTTATAAGAGTCTTTTTTTAAATTGCTGAGGAGCTTTTATAAATAAATATATTACAAATTGAAAAGAAGAGAGAGCTTGGGGCTGCTACCATAGCTGGTTTTGTACTATGGTTGCTAAGCTACTTGTACTGATCTTGCTAGTCTCCTTGAATTAATATTAATCACCATGGCCATTACCTCAGACTAACTTTGGCTCAAGGATGAACTAAAGGTGTACCCACACTGCAGAATTAAAGCAGTTTGTCGCCACTTTAAAGGCCATGGCTACCTTAGGATCTGTAGCTTGGTGATCTGTCAGCCTGGTGCCTTAGCAAACTATCAATCCCAGGATTCTGTAGGATAGAGTCATGGTGGTTAAAGTTGTATCAATCTTCTTTAATTCTGCAGTTTGGATACACCTTTAGACATACAAAAATATTGGGGATACTATTCAAACCAGCAGCCCTATCAATATGAAGTCAAAGGCTTTCATGGCCAGTGTCCATAGTTTTCTGTGGATTTTCCAGGCTATGTGGCTGCATTCTGGAAGAGTTTATTCCTGACATTTCACCTGCATCTGTGACTGGCATCTTCAGAGGGTGGTTGTTGAATGGCAAGGCCTCAGGGTGGGAGGATATGCGGGAGGATATGTATGTCTATTGAAATCCACAAACAGCTGGACAACTTCAGCAGGAAAGAAGAAACACTGAAAGTAACCAAAGTTTAACTGCCAGTCCTGAAGAACACCAAAATCAAGACTCAATTCATGCAAATGAACACAACCAGTATCAGAGGGTTTGCTTGCAGACAATGGATTGTTAATTAATAGACACACACATCTTCCCATATATCCTCTCACCCTGAGGCCATTCAGCAACAGACTAACACAGAGATTAATATATAAATCACTTCCTTCCAACCAAGGTTCACACAGTATATATACCCCACACACTTCTATGCCACTACCCTCTGAAGATGCCAGCCACAGTTGCAGGTGAAACGTCAGGAATAAACTCTTCCAGAATGCAGCCACATAGTCCAGAAAACCCACAAAAGCCCTATCAATAGTTCCTCTCTGTTAGATTAGATTACTCTGTGTCCTGATGACAATACAATATGTGTTTCCAGTGGTGGACTAATTTACTGTGTAAAATGCAGTTCTACCCTGAAATGAACTGGCAGTAGGAAGAAAAAACAAATTGGGCCAAATTGTATCAATTATCTGTAAAACTGTTTGACTACAGGTGTGCTTTGGAAAGTAGTGTCTAATATGACAATACCTTAGAAAAGTTTTGGGGTGATTCTTCAGCCCTCTGACTACTTGCAAGAAAATGCCCCATACCGTGTGTGCCTAAGAGTGGGAACTCTTTATTGTCATTACCCCTTTCTACCACATCATAATGTGACTGGCCAGTAGCCATAATGAAATTCCATCCGGATATTCTGCCAGAGCATTTAAGGTCACCTAACAAGAGCTGTTCCCATCACAGTCACAAATGAGCTTGGTTTGCTTGCTTTCATTTATGAAATGTATCCTGTGTTTTCATCAAAAAGCAACCAAAAATATGGTTCACATTCCACATATGTGATATTGAAGAAAATGATCAACTGCACATATTATCTGTTTGTACAATGCACTGTGCTTGTGACATTTTTTTTAGTCTAATGCTAATAACTTGCCTCTCGCTTCTTCATGCAAAACAGAATATTGTGAAACAAAACATGCCTTTTGTTCATCATGTAATTATACACTAATAAATGTTAGTGATACTTTGGGGTTGTTATTGTTAACAAATTAACAAAGTCATATGACCATTTGCTCTGCATGTGCACTCGACTGGGTTGGCTCTCACAGCTTTTTTGGCATTAAAACCTACAATATGTGCTAATCTGTACCTCTCACATTTCTGGTGGCACATTCATTGTTCCAGAAAACAGAATTTCAGAAACCTTTATGCAGAGAATTTTATTTCATCCCCCTTTCATGTCTGAAGCTTAGATAAGTGGTTCTGCCTTTGGAGGAAACACTTCCCACTGTACTATGACACTTCTGGGTCATATCCTTGGAAACATGTCTGGTTCATATGGGCCACAACCCAGTCCTGTCAAGTCTCATTGGCCCGGTTAGCTTGATAATTCCAGGTTTATCAGCAAATACTTCTCCCAGAGTACTCCTTCCTTTCCTCTCTCTAACTCCTGTCATGCACCAGCTACAGCACAAGGATTGTGGCTTGTATTAAGTCAGGGCATCCCCAGTGGCATCACTAGGGTTGGCATCACCTGGTGCGGTAACTCATGGTGTCACCCATTGACCTCCCCCCATACCACACCATACAGAATCCTTAGTAATGTTTTTTGTACTAATATTACTCATAAATCATAATTCCCAAATTTCACTGAATTTAATGGTAATAATTGTGACATAAACAACTAACAAAATTAAAATTATACCTTTAAATTACAGTGACATACGACAGCTTAAATATATTTACATGTACATAGTTTCATTTGGTTGAAGTGAAATTTTGGAAAGATGTGATTTTTTTAAAGAATTTAAAAATGTAATAAAAATTATTTTTAAAATTAATTTTTAAAAAAACAGGTCTCTCCTTTTTCCTCCCACTGAGTATCACCTAACTCACATCATCTCATCAGCATTTTAAAGAAATGTAGGCAAATGTCACAGCCCACTTCTTTCCAAAGCCAGGTGTTTGGGGAGCAGTGGTGCAACCCACACCCGCAGTGGTCCCCAAACTGTGCCCTTTAAGAGATTGTGGACTTCTGCACCCAGAAGCCTCAGCCGTGTTGGCCAATAGTCTGGGATTCTGGGAGCTGAAGTCCAAAATCCCTTAAAGAGCCCAGTTTGGGGACCACTGCCTTAGACTATCATCTGGTGCAGTCCGCACCCCTCTAAGCCCACTAGTGATGCCCCTGTTTACTCCATTACAGATGCACCTGGGAACTCTGGATTAATATTGGTTAACAAACCAGAAAAAAATAAGATGGGTTAACCTAGAATGGCCTAAAAGTAGAATGTAGCCAAAACCACAATCCCCCTCCTCCTTTGACTGCAAAGTGTAGTTGGATGACATGTCCATCAGCATTCCTTCCATTACTGTACCTCTCATTGAGGAGTCCTGAGAAATGTCCAAAAGTAAGAAGAATTGGCATAAATACAAAATTAAAATGATTTCCTTTGTGTGTTCCCACCACCATCACCATATTAAACAAGTGACAGTTGATGCAGGTACAGGGTTGTGTTGAATTCACATTTGTTGGGAAGCAAAAAAAAAAGCAGCTTTGGACATAACTCCAACTCTCCTTTTTTACAGCATTACTGGCATGCACCATAAGTAGCCAGTTTGCATGTGCTTTGGTATGGCTAGTGCTTAGCGCTACACATACCTGCCCAAGGCTTTGGATGCACATCTAAAAGCATCCCCAGTTCCCTGATTTTTCCAAAGTTTCCTTGGGACCAGATGTGTTTAAGTTTGCTCTAGCACCCTCCTGTGGCTGAAATGTTCAAGGCCTGCATAATTGATAATAAACAACTCCCTTACTTATTATTGATAAGACCCTTTTGCTTTCCATTTCAGGAGCGTGAGCATGTTTGACATGAGATGTGTGGATGAGGCTACTATGATGCAGCCACACAGCAAAGCACGCCATGAGAAGCTGCAGACTATTCACAACCAGCTGAAGGAGGATGAAGATCGGTGGCAGGATGTGAGTAAAAGTCTGTAGAGTTGTTCTGATGTACCTGCAAACCCACATAACAAAGTCTGTTTTCCATATTATTTTAAAAAAACACAAATATCTTCAGTACCATTCTCCACTAAACTGGGTTAGTGTTAGTGCTAGGGAATCATGGGAATTGTAGTTTTCCTGAGACATTGAGCCTTCTCTGTCAGAGAGCTCTGGTGCCATAAGAAAATAGAGTTCCCATGATTCCCTAACCCTAACCCTAAAAGTGAACTCAATTTGCACTATTTCTGGCAGTCTGCAATCCCCCCCCCCCGTTGTTTTACAGTATAGTCTGATTAAGTGGCACTATAGCAAACCATTTTTCAGAGTAATAGAGGAACTCCTTTTGAATAAGTTGCCATTTTGGTTGCATCTCTTTCTTATTCTTATTTTGATATAATTGCAGAAATGGGAAAGAGGAGAGAGTATGCGATGGTGGACTGAAAATTTAATAAGCAGGAACACTTGGAGTCAAATTTTCATTCAGTCTTGATGCACACTTGGTGCATAAGTGAAATAGTAAAAACAACCGAGAGGTCTCTTGTTCAAATTGTACCTCTTCCATTATTAAGTTGGCTTTCATAAGCCACTCTGTCCCCACTAACTGCTGTTTGAAGATAATGTTTCAGTCCCTACTCACTGTAGTTTGGAGATAATTATGATACTGACCTGGATAAGAAACTCATGAAACAACTTGGATACTTGAAAACACTGTACAAATGCAGCTATGTAAGACCTATCCTGTGATATGCCCTTCTCTTTCTTTATTTCTTTCATATATAAATTCAGCACTAGTTGTGTGGAAATGGATCACTAACTAGTGTAGTGACCAGCACTGCCCCCCTTGGTAAAGCTATTGCCCTTCAATATGCTGCCAAAATTTGGTGACAAATTACGCTGCCATATTTCAGCAGGAAACCTCCATTCAAAGCAAACATTTTGCTTGCTTTAAATTGGGTTTTTCTAATTTGCTGCTGAAATTTGATGGCAAAACACCACAAGCCATTTAACACAATCAAGTTTTCCTGGTTAAGTAGTGAAAATCCAACAGTATGCTTTAATCAGATTTTAATGTTGATTTAATTTAATTCATTTTAAGGGGGGCTATATGTTTGTTGTATTGTTTGGGATTTGCGATTGTTTTTAAATGTAAGCCGCCTTGATAGCCTTGGCTATTATTTTATTATTTTATTATTATTATTTAAGGAGTCTTCAAGGGCCATAGAGCAGTCTTGCTCTCTGTTGTAGACAAACCCCAAAAAATGATGGTGATACCACTGTTATAACTGTTAGGGATCTCCACAAATAGTTGAAGATCAGTAATCAATGTTTTCTCACAGAGTTGTAGATTGGTAGTGCTATGCATGCTAGTTAAGATTCCCCCTCTTTTGGTTCTTCTTCCTGTAGGATTTAGCCCGGTGGAAGAGTCGGCGGAGAAGTGCTTCACAGGACTTACTAAAAAAAGAAGCCGAGAGGAAGAAGATGGAACGGTTACTGACTGGAGCTGAGGGAGCCAGTGAGCGAAGGAAGAGCATTAAGACTTACAGAGAAATTGTGGAAGAGAAGTACGTTCTTTTAATGAAAGAAGACAGGAAGAAAACAGAAAGGGCAAATGAGGTTCCAGGATTTGTAGCTTAAAAAATATATCAAATTATAGTTTTTGTGGGTTTTTCGGGGTGTGTGGCCATGTTCTAGAAGAGTTTCTTTCTGATGTTTCGCCAGCATCTGTGGCTAGCATCTCTCTGAAGATGCTAGCCACAGATGCTGGTGAAACGTCAGAAAAAAACTCTTCTAGAACATGGCCACACAGCCCGAAAAACCCACAAAAACTATGGATGCTGGCCATGAAAGCCTACGACTTCACATATCAAATTATGTTTTTGTTATCCTGGACTATTTGCTAGCAGTTCCTGGCAACAGATGAAACTTTATTCCCACCATCCAACTATTTCTTTTTTTTAAAATTCTGAAATACTGAATTAAAAAAAAAAAACACCCCAAAGTGCACATGTGCATCTCTGGTGGGTTGTGTTATCTTTTTTGCAGGGTTTTGTTGTTGTTGTTGTTTTGACACTCTGACAATGATCTTATTGAGAGATAGGCTGCAGTATTTGCATGTTGGATGGCTTCAAGACAGATGGTGGGAAAGATAAAGGCAATTCTTTCAGCCTCTTCACCACCTTTTTCTCCTTTTTTGTTTGTTTTAAAAATAGTGTATGAGAGAATTAATGAAATATCATTTTTGCATTGAAATACTGTTTCACTATTTCACTGATGCACTACAATTCTAACCAAGAAAATTCAAAAACATAGGAACACACTTCAGCCTGAGCAAATCATGCCCCCAGTTTCAAAAACCTTCTAGTGAGGACCACAGAAATCACAACGTCAAGCACTCCCAACCACTCAAAACAAAATGAAACAAAAAACAAACCCAGATACTAGACATTTAGGAGAATCGTGTATATCAAGCACATAGACCCAATTCAAATAAGTTTTGAAAGATGTAAGGAACGCTTGTAAATCTTCCCATCCTTGACAAAAAAAAGGGTGTCTCAACATACTGAGGTTTCCCTCTAAAATTTATTTTGCATTTCAAAACATTTTTGTGAAAAATTCATTTGCACAAAGAATTTTTTTTAAAAAAAATCAATATATTCTTACAAAAGCCATTATTTTCTGTGCAAACCATTTCCCCCTCAGAAATAGAAATCCCCAAACTCTACAGAATCATTAGAAAATACACAAAAACTCTCACAATCTCACCTAGCAGGGAGAAAACTTTGGACATTACTCATGTTGCCCCATACTCGTGTATGAAATAGGACCTTTACAGCCAGAAATAATGCAGCTTGGGACCATTTTAACTGCCCTGGCTCAGTGCTAGGGAATCATGGGAACTGTAGTTTATTGTGGCACCAGAACTCTCTGACAGAGAAGGCTCAATGTCTCAGAAAAAAACCTACAATTTCCATGATTCCCTAGCACTGAGCCAGGGCAGTTAAAGTGGTCTCAAGCTGCATTATTTCTGGCAGTCTGTAAAGCCCATAGTTGAGGATTTTTATATCTAGTCTTTACACAAAAAGAAACACATGAGAGAAAGGAGCAACATCTGGCTGCCTCCTCCATCTTACCTTACCTGGCTCTGTTAACGGAAATGAACTGCCAGGGAGAAAATTGCTTAAAGCTGCAGAGCACAGTGAACTACTTCCCCTGTCTGCTGCGTTAACAGGGAACAGCACTGGGTCCCAGACTTGGCCTTAGGTCATCATTGTGCAGGAGCTGATCCTCTAAATCTCATGAGGGCAATGCAATTTCAGCCAGATGAACCAACAACCCTCCATCTGCATCAGTCTGCCAAGTGATAAGGAGGACTTTACCACACACTTGTGTACAATTTCATGTTAATATGATCCTCAGTTCACTAGCTTCCAGAATCAGAAGAATCACACAGGACAGCTTTTTCAAGATGGTATTATTTTAGGTTGCAATTGTGTGTGTGAGAGTGTGTACCCATACGCACCTGGAGACAGAGTGGTTTGCTTGTTTGAATGGCCCTTCACAGGTAGGAAATACATTTCTGTAGAAAACTAGCATATCAGAGGAAATTATTTAGCCTAAATCTTTTCCTTAATGTGAAAGTATGTCATAAGGATGTGAAAATCTCTTTCTCAACTTTGCTGAGTTTTTCTGAATCCCATTTTCTTGTTGTCCTTGTTTCATATTGGATTGCATTGTTTTCTCTTTCTGCACTGAATTTCCTTCAGACTTATCTTACACATTTTGCTGTATGTGTATTTGCACAATTGAGCTAATTTATACAACTACCCCTATTGTCTAAAAGTGTCTTTCTGCTTCTCAGTCATGTGCATTTTAACAATTTCCATTTTAAAATATGCACCTTGTTTTGTGCTGTTTCTCAGACATGCCCTATAAGCTTTAAAAATCTCCAAATGCATATCAGTGTGTGCATTTTCTCACAGTAGTTCTCATGAGGTATGAAAATCATGTGTATGTGTGTGTGTGTGATTGAGTTCAATGAAATTTCTTTCCATCCCAAGTATGCAGGATGTATTTTCCATGGGAAATGTGAGTTATGATTCAACTAGACAGTTTCTGCTTTGTGCCATGAACTAGTACAGGCTTAAAGTGTGCGGTAAACTGAACTTTGGAGTAGAGATGGGATGTGTAGGTGAACTGTCGAATATAGATAGGATGTATAGATGAACTATGAGATAGAGATGAGATGCTCTTTTTCCCTGGTTAAATGCCTGTACTGCAGCCACTCACTCATAGACCACAAGGTTGCGAGTTCAATACTAGCCAGGGCTCAGGCTAGACTCAGACCTGCATCCTTCCAGGGTCGCTAAAATGAGTACCCAACTGTTGGGGGGCAATGAGCTTACAGTTGTAAACTGCTTAGACACTGCATAGCATGGTATGAAGCGGTATATAAATGAAGCTGCTTTGCTTTGCTTTCCCAGAACTATTAGAAACTGGGAAAGAGTGAGATTTTCTTCTTTTTGCAAACATGCCCAATACCATGAACAGTATATCATTTTGCAGTCATGTGTCTCTTGTACCCCAAACAGAGAGAGGCGAGAGAGAGAATTGCATGAAGCATACAAGAATGCCCGGTCACGTGAGGAGGCAGACAGTATTCTCCAACAGTACATTGAGAGATTCACCATTAGTGAAGCTGTCCTTGAACGCTTGGAGATGCCAAAAATTCTGGAGAGAAGCCATTCAGCTGAGCCAAATTCATCATCCCCACCTAAGGACCCAAATCCCCTGAGATATTTACGGCAACAGTCACTTCCTGTCCCCAAATACACTGCCAAGGTTGAGGCAACCATTGTTCCCGCCAGCGGATCAGAAGCCAGCATTTCGACAGGCCGCACCTCTCCAAGCAAACCTTTTGTCTCCAAGGCTGTGCCTATGTTGACACCCAAGCCTTACTCACAGCCTAAAAACACCCAGCAGGTTTTCAGAACATTTAAGGTAGGTTGAATTCCTTGAACCAATGAGCGCTTATAACAACTTTTTCAGAATCCTGTTTTAAAAACTCCATTGATGATGATGATGATGTTGATGATGATGATGATGATGATACAGTGCCTGCTTTATAGTTTAATTGATTAAAGGTATTTCACTTGATTAAAAAGCATGATGAAATTGTTAAAATGCTGGACCTGGGACTTGGAAGAAACAGCTTCAAGTCCCAACTGTGCCATGAAACATGGTCCTGTTACTCTCTCACAGCTTCACATAGTTGTTGTGAGGATAAAGTAAGGAGGGGGAGAGCAATATATGCTGCCTTGAGATTGTTGGAAGAAAGGTAGTAGATAAATATGGCTAATATAAAATCAGTGTTATTTATGTAATGGTTGTTATTAAAATATAAATAAAATGAATAGCAATTTTAGAAGTGCCAAGGTGCTTTAGAAGCTACATGAAAGCTATATGAAAGGAATTCTCCTTCTCCATTACCTTTATCTCTCAAGCTCTTGCCTTTGCTCTCCTAGGCCTGAAACAAACAGGCCAAAAGGGCCACCTTCAGGCCAATCCAGGGGCATGGCATTCAGATGATGCATGCCCCCAGATTGGGCTGAAGTTGCACGGCCCAAACCCAGCCATGAAAGGAACACAAAAAAAGCGCTCCTTGTGGGTGGTCCATTGCAGACTGCAGTGGTGGCCAGCCTTGGGATTGCAGAGTCTTGTAGCCATAGTCCCATGCCACTCAGGGTGCACTCATGCTTGGAGCTGCTCCAAGCCGCCTGTCTGCTCAAGGCCCTAGCCAGCGTTCTTCCAGGTAGGAGTAGTGAAAGGGAATTGTCGTGTTGGTGTGGCTTCTTTTTTTGTCAACCCCCTTTTGTCCAGCATGCCTAATCTGTCCTCCTGGCCTCAATATGGGTGGAAGGAATCTCGCCCACCAGCAGCAATGGCAATAATAATAATAATAATAATAATAATAATAATAATAATAATTTTTATTTATAGCCCGCCCCTCTGCCCAACAATCGGGCCAGGTTACAGCATTAAAACAACAGAGTTAAAACATCCCCCAGTCCCTAATCCCAGCCTCCCAACCTCTAAAACAGGATTAAACAACAAGAGTTAAAATACATTAATTAGTAAAAACTATAAAATGGAAGCAATACAAGTAATCACTCAAATAATCACGTGCGATAAGGGAGTAGATTAGCAGAAAGCTCATCTCCCAGGGCAGATATATTACGAGGATATTAATCTGGGAAG
>CM034708.1:84060549-84072741 GCA_020142125.1 Phrynosoma platyrhinos | reverse complement strand
CAAGCAGAAACAAAATACTTTAGAAAAAGAAAAAATTGTATGGTTAAAGAGAATGTCATTTGAATTGTTGGGGTTAAATACAGCAGGCATGGTTGGAATTATGTAAAGCAGCAGATTCTGCCATGTACCAACACATTTACCTCATCTAAATGGCCCTTAAATATGGTGGTGCAGTGGTTAAATGCCTGTACTGCAGCCACTCACTCATAGACCACAAGGTTGCGAGTTCAATACTAGCCAGGGCTCAGGCTAGACTCAGGCCTGCCTCCTTCTGAGGTCACTAAAATGAGTACCCAACTGTTGGGGGGCAATGAGCTTACAGTTGTAAACCACTTAGACACTCCATAACGTGGTATGAAGCGATATATAAATGAAGCTGCTTTGCTTTGCTTTAAACCAATGGTTCCCAACATTTTCTATGCCACTCACTCCTAGGAAATGTTTGATTAATGTTTGCACCCTCTACAAAAGTAATAATACATCTGAAGATCAAGAAGTCTAATTTCTAATTTTTGAACCATAAGTTGAACCACATACTGCAGGTAAACAAATTGAACTATTAAAATAAGCTTTTAACACAATGCAAAAAATGCAAATCTAAATTGAGCAATTAGATTCTAATTTATACAGAAAAAAATGAGTGATGACCCATGACTGGTCATTCAAGGACACAAGCCACTTTTTGTTGCAACCCCTGAAATTCCATCTTGCAGCCCCTGGAAGTACAGGCACCCAAGGCTGGGAACCACTGCCTTAGACATATTCATAATATTGCATTCCTTACTATTGTAACACAGTAAAATCCACCTAGGAAAAGTTTGATGTATACTGTACAGTGCTTGGAGGCAATGATACTACTAAAAAATCCTCCATCTCTTTCAGATTGGAAATAATAAAAGGGCTTATTATTATTACTATTATTTATCTTGAATTTCATGGCATCTGTTTTGTTTTAAAACTGTACCCTGCAGGTAGATGGGAAAGCCAGCATGAATGGAGAAACCATCAACGGAATGGAGGAGGAGCGAGAGAGGGAATGCACCGCGTTAATTTTTGCTCCTTCACCAAGTCGATCGCCAAAGTCCAACTATGAGGTGGAAGCAGATGGTGTCTCAGTTGAGGACAAGGAAGATGCAACTAGTACTGAGCTTGTTCTGAAGAGACTCATCGAGCACAATAAACACAGAGAACAGGCTGTAAGGACAAAATCATTGAAGTGGTCTGGCTTGGGGTGGGGGGGTTGTGCTTTCAAATTCTTTCATAATGCATTTCATGTGTCCTTGAAATGTTCTCTCATCATGTGGGAGCCACCAATTTGTAAGCAGATCCCACCAGCTGGGATCATTTTTTCAGTTATCAATGATCTGAATGGGACTGATTGTCTGGGTCTTTCATGTGGAATGCCAATAATCCGGTGAGAATCCCCCATAGGATTAGAGGAGTTTGAAAGTATGTAGTTGTAGTGTGGCACATAAACGTTAATTGTATTCCATTATTTGGTTCTGTAAGCTGCTCTGAGTATTTGGTTGAAGGATGGGGTAAAATTATCTATAGTAACCTTGGAGTTACTGTTTCTGCCTGTCAAAAGATCATAAAAATGAGACTTCTGAAACATGGCATGCAAACTAAGGGACACAAGGGGTGCATACCTGGAGACTGTTTATTTTGTCTTTTATTTATTTATTAAAGTTTAATGAGTTAGTGTGTTTGAAGCCTACAGTACCATCTTCAGTCATTAATTGACAAGACTTTCCTAACGTCAATACAATATGTTAAATATAGCTTGAAGCTTAGGCAGGAGTGGAGTTGGGGGAGGGCAAAATGAAGGCATTGCCCCACAATAAAAATTCTTCCCTCCAAATGAGATTATCCTTCAGGCCCTAAATTTCTAGAATTGCAAAAAGTGAGACACTGAATATAATTCACACCAAGAACTCTTATATCTGCTTTGGGCCTTTGCAGACTGCCAGAAATCGTGCAAATTGAGTCCACTTTAAGGGTTAGGGTTAGTGCTAGGGAGTCATGGGAATTGTTTTTTTCTGAGACATTGAGCCTTCTCTGTCAGAGAGCTCTGGTGCCACAATAAAATACAGTTCCCATGATTCCCTAACCCTAACCCTTAAAGTGGACTCAATTTGCACTATTTCTAGCAGTCTGCAAAGGCCCTTTGTTCACAATCCCTTGGTAACTTTGGCCCAAAACAGACGTAGCTTCAGGGTGCGTTGGGGCCGTGCAATTTACATGATGCATGCCCCAAATGCAGCCTGAAGCTGTGCCTAGGCCTTGTCATTTGAAAAGAACCAGGCCAAGAAAGAGCGGATAGAATCTGCTTCTTCCTGTGGCCTGATTCAGGATCATGGCAGTGGCCCAGATTGGGGCTGGGCACATGCAGTTGCCATGGTCTCAGTGTGAACAGCGCTGGTGTGGTCTCCTCTGCTCTCTTTGGCCCATCTGTTTCGGGCCTTTGTCTTCCCTTTTTCTTTGATTGCCTAAACTGTATATCTAAATGCTCAGCTGAGGTTTCAACTCACTGTCATGCTATAAATTTGGAGCCTAAAGGAAATTTTCATCTGAGGAAGCAGAATTCTTATTTGGAGAGAGAGATGGCTTCATTTTGCTCATCTACCACATAGCTGTGCTCCTGAGAGCATAGTCTAGTGGACATAATTCAGACTTTCTCATGTAAAGCAGTCCCCCCTCCTAGAAAGGCATGCATTGAAAACATCCTTGCTCATGGGACCGCATGGGTGTGCCCTTGCAAGGATCATCCCTACAGGGCTGTTGACCATGGCATCACTCAGACTGTGATGGGCCCATTGTGTCTGGTACTAACAGAAGTGGAACTTTACTTGGAGTCTTTGGTATCTGGTTCTAACCTAAGTGAAGCTAGATACTTGGGCTAGTCTGAAATAAAATAAGGAAATTTCAAGAGCTTTTTGTCCTTCCCATGGAGAGTGCATAGGAGATGCTCACAGGCAAGAAGTTCCCACAGAAGTGAAAGAATTTCCTTAGTCTGACAGTTTCATTACTGACAGTTTCATTACTGGAGTCCTATTAGATTTTGAAATGTGCAGTTTTGATTTAGAAATGCGTAACAGACAACTGTCTATTTAAATAAATCTGTGCTGGGGAAGCAAATCTATTTGCAACCTGCCATCCATATAGTGGTGTTCTTTAAATGAATAGCATTATTTTATTCCCTGTTTTCTCATTAAGAAACTGCCCTTCAGGCTTCAGCTCTCTTGTTGTACATATTTATTACTTTCTTCTTCTGGTACCTTAGGCTAACAATGGAAATATCAGTCTATTTCTTGTCTGTATAAATGTTGAAAGTCTTCATTCATAAGTGTGTTCCATCTTGGTTTCACCTTAATTGTGGACTTTTAAAAACATGGAACTGCATACTTTTATGCAGATTAATTTGGCAGTTGATAGGCTCTCCTTTACTAAAATTATTTAAAGAGTATACTAACATAAAACAATACTACCATGTAATCATACATACAATCAAACATAAACATATACTTGTTTACAAAGTTATACTGCAGTCTCAACTAAACTTTGGAGTCAGCTTCAATTAGGCAGTTCTGTGGTTTTGTGGACTACAGCTCCCAGTGGAACTCTAGAAGTTGTCAAAAAAATAACTTCTCTGATCTTTTTTCTTACGTCTTTCCCCTCAAAAAAAAAAACACAACTTTTTAATGGACTCTACTCTGTAGGGTCTAGAGTTTTAGGAACTTAAGTATTTCTTACATGAGAGAGATGATTTGTTTCTAAGTGATGTGGTCAGCTAAATATATATTGTTATGTGGCTTCAAGTCAACACCAACTTATTGTGACCCTATGCTAGCATTTTCTTGGCAAGGTTTATTCAAAGGAGGTTTGGACTTACCCAGGATCATCTGGTAGAAGCAGTGTCATCAGTCTTGGTGACATCTGATGGGGGGGCTACCAAGTGGGGGTTTGCTGGGTCTGCCCTGCCCTCCCCTCCCACTGCCTTGCTCACCTGCTCCCTTTGCCATTGCTGGCTTGGCTCCATCCCTGGGGAGAGAGCTGGGGCAATGGTGAAGCCACAAAGGGTGTGCTCTCTCCTCGGCCGCAGTGAGAGGAGGGCCCAACCGGATGTCACCATTCCTCTGGGGTGTCACCTGGTGTGGTATGCATCCCCATATACCCTTAGTGATGCCATTGCCTAGTAGGTTTCCATTGCTAAGTGGGGATTCAAACCTTTTGAGTTCCTAGTCCAACATTCAGACCACTACACTGGCTCTCTAGCTAAATATATACTTTCTCTCTAACCTTGGTTAAATTATTTGTAGCCTTCTGATATTAGGAAAAGGAGGGAAGCTGTGTAGCTCTGTTACATCCCATAGTAGTAATTTAGTTAAACCATAAAACTAATCACATAATTCTTTTAATTCTTAACAAAGTTAAGAATGTCTAGTTCATGTTGTGCTTGGCTTACTAAAAGTCACATATTTTGCCCAATAATTAAAGCTTTTCTTCTCTGTGCATGATTTTCTTAAGATGGCAAAATCAAATTTTAACAGCTGGAACTTTCCTATGTAAAAGAGCTACTAGTATGAAATCCTAAGAGCCAGCATGGTGTAGTGATTTGACTATGACTTTGGAGACCAGGGTTCAATTCCTTGCTCAGCCATGGAAACCCACTTGGGTGAGTCATGCATTCTCAGTCTCAGAAAACCCTGTGATAGGGTTGCCATTAGTCAGAAATGACTTGAAGACACACAACAACCAAAAAGAAATATGTTTCACTCAGCTTGTGGTGCCTGTGGATTTCTTCACCAGTCAGGGCACAGAGATAATCTGCTGGTGTATTTATGTATGTCCATGTATTTTCTCTATGCAAATAGTTGACCTATAAGTATTACTGCAATCAAATGATTGCAGATTGTTTTACAAGCTGAATTTAAAATGTGGCAAAATCATCTTACCCTCTTGGTAGCATGATATAGAAGATGATGGTTAAACTTGGTTGGTTTAACCATGCAGGCAATTAAGCTACAAGCTTAGTCTGAAATCGGACATAATGTTAATTATATGGATACAATCAACATGCATGTTCTTATTAGCAGACCCTAAGCATCATCTGGACTATGGTAGTGGTGGGGAGTTCACCTCTTTTTTTCTCTTCTATGGCTCAATAAAAATGCCCTCTTTGAAGCTGCTGTTTGCTTTTCAAGAGACACTCAGGCTTCCTATCAGGCTGCTGTCAGAATTTGGTAAAGTTATTTTGAGCAATGCTGATTGGAAGTTTCTAGGAATTGTAGTCAAAAATATAACTTCCCATGCATTGATTGCTATTAACATAGTTTTTAAAGTAGAAATGTGCTACCTTTATGTAATTTAATGCCATGTCTTGTTCAGTCCAGAATCTGTTTTGGATTCAGGGAATTAAGTCTTTGAGTGGGAACTGCTTTTGTCATTGGACAGTGTCAAGAATCATTGTTTGTAGTACTGATCCAAATATTTTCTATTTAATCTGCTTTTCTTTGTAGTACTGTCTCCAGCAGTCATCAATATGACTATTACTTATATTTTAAAAATATGGGTATATTCTTTTATTAATCAAACTTGCTTAATAAAAGAATGTTGCCTTTGTTCGATGCTGTTCTACTCCGTGTATGATGCTACTGATTTCAGAAGAGGAAATAGGAGGTAGCACTGATAAATGTGGAGGGGAGCAGGGTGAGGGAAACTGGATAGGAAGACCTCTCAGTGGGATGCTAGGAAGCAGTGTATTAAATAGAAAACAGACCTGCTGAAACTTAGTGCATCTGGGGTTAATAGATTAAGTTGTATACGCTCCAAAAGCCAAGGAAGCAAAGCATGTGTTTTCTATTACCTGCTCACTACATTTCAGGGGTTTTATTGCCCTTGTGTTTCTGGAGACAGAAAGAGATATATAGCAGGATTATTATTATTATTATTTCTGAGCTGAATTGTCTTTTCCCTACTAGAGCCTGTTGAAATTCTTTGCTACCTTGCTTTTGAATGATCCTTGAGTTTTGTCTAAGGGAACTCCCATGACAAATTTGGGGCTCCCTGCATAGCCAAAACCATCAAAGGAATTTTAAGGGAAACAAAAATCATTGATAAAAGTAGCAGAATTGGGGGGCAAGGGTTTGAGGATGGAGACAGATCTTCCACAATTCATGACTTCTTGAGGAGAGGTGAGGCCTACTACACATGTGCTTTCTCTTATAAAAAGGACCAGGTAAAGGGGGATATTGGCCAACTGGAATTTCATCATGGTTAAAATAGGTGGTGGTGAGAGCTCTGGATTTTATTTTTGGGTTGTTTGAAGCCCTCCTTCTTCCATCTCCACTATATTCAATACGTTCTGTCTATTTTACCACATTGTTTTCTTGGACAAGGTGCTGAAACATATGGTATGTCTCAACTTGGGGATCTTCAAGGAAGGTCCTTCTCTTGGTCTCTCCTCCATCAGAGGCATTTGATGGGGACAGGAGAAAACACTTTCTCAATGGCTGTTCCTTGCTCTGTAACTCCCTTTCGAGATTAGGCTGTCCCCTTCTTTGCTGTCCTTTAGCTGGGCAAAAGTAGCTTTATTCAATGGGGCTGCTGCTGAGAAGGAATATAAATGGTTGGGTTCTACTATAACTTTTTATATATGTTCTATGTTTTATTTATATTTTGTTTGAATTTGGATTTTATTATTAATTATTAGCCAGCTGAACTGCTACCTATATTAGGAAAGATTCAGTAAACAAATACATAAATGTCACAAAATTTTGCCTGAAGTAAAATGTTGAGGCAAATGGATTCTCCTTCCTAGATGAAACCTTTGATGGGCTTCAAAAGAGACAAGCATCCTAATAAATTTAGATAAATTTCTCAGAGGTTGGGGTAGGGACTGGAGTTTAATATACCCCAGCTTTGTGACTTAATTTCTCATTACTTGATTACTAGTTGTTATCTGGCAGAAGATTGCGTGAAGAAGGGAGTCCATTAAAAAGCATTGTATGTGAGGTAATATTGAAATTCTGTTTGCATTTTGTTCTTAGTTATGGGCTTTCTCCTCTCTTTTTTCCTGCATCTGTTTGGCTCAATAATGTAGCCCTGCAAAACATTTGCTGTGGAACAGCCTAATGCATAAGTCAGTGGGTATTTTAAAGAATTGCTTTAGAATATTTGGCTTAGTTAACTAATTCTGCTGTTGCATGATGGAACTCCATAATAGCTTCATTTGTTCCGCTTCTAGTTTGACAATAGTGTAAATGTCCCTCTGCAGGACTCTCTGACTGAAGATCAACCAACCAACCAAAAAGATGAAAATGGTTCAGGAAGACCATCTCCAGGTTTGTTGTTTAATTGTGTATGGGGACCAGTGAGTAGGAAGAAAGATGTCTGACAAGCCCTAACTTCCTGAGGAAAGTGGTGGCATGTAATTGGCTTACAGATTGTAAACTGCTTAGAGTGCTGAGTTTACTATTAAGCAGTATAGAAACGCAAATGCTATTGCTATTGCTACTTCCCCTTCTTGGCTTATAGGAGATTATCAGACTCGGCGCAAAAGACGGGAGTAAAAGGCATACTCTTGATAAAGTTGTGCAATTGCGCTGAAGATTTTCTGACACATCGCGCTCATCCAAGACTTAACCCACGAAGTTCCAGGAATTTTCCAGCAACAAACCTTTCATGGGGAAGTCCCAGGAATGGTTTATTGCTGGAGCATTCCTGGATTTTCATGGGTTAAGTCCTGGATAAGCACAACATCACCTGAAAATCTTCAGCACAATTGTGTGACTTTGCTGGGAGTATACCTTTTTCTTCCCCAATTTCCCCTTATCTGATAATCTCCATAGAAAGGGCCATAGGAGGGATATATTGGCCAAGTGGAATTTCACCATGTCTAAAAGAGTGGTAGTTACACCTCTTGAAGTAGGAGCTCTAATCAGGTTTCTGTGATCTTCACATAGTTAAAATGAAGCAGTAAAGTCATGGATGTGGGCCTTGAATTAACATGTCTCCCTGTGCTACACACAGGCCATTCAGTATCAGTTGCAGCCCATGCAAATGCATTTCTTTGTGAAAGAAAAGGCCATATGGTCCAGTAGAATAGATCCATTCTAAAAAAAATTCTAGTGAAAGGCCCATCACAAATAGAATCTACTTATAATGCACTTTCATAAGCCCCAATACAAACACAACATTCTGAGTATTTGAAAAAATCATGTGTCTTACCACATGGCTCAGTCCTACCTTAGGGAATACGCACATTGGAGCCATGACTCAACCAATCTTTAGTTCTGTCATTGAATTATAGCTGCATACAAATACATCAATATTGTAATAAAATAAAACAAAATAATGTTTGTTTCATGCATGCGTGTGCGTGTGTGTGTACATGCATGCATATATATTCTTGCACCAAAATAGAAAATAATACAATAGTAAGCGTAGAGAAAGCATGTGCAAGTCAGTGGGCACTTATTAAGGACCCTCTTTTATCTACACAGCTAGCCTGCTTCTCCATCTCTTTCTCTCTGTGTTTGCAAAGCCAGAGAATGGAGTATCACACATACATGGGATAGAGACGGGATCACTCCCCTGTCCTTATCCCATCCATGACAGTGATCATGCAAAAACCTTTCATAATGTAGTGCTGATCCTGTCATTATCTTGTCATTGAAGGGAAATTACACTGGGTAGATCATACTGTGCTTTTCTGGGTTAAAATACTAGAATGGGCTGCCCAGGTTGCCTTTCCCTATTCAGGCAGCAACACATAGAGAGGAGGGATGCATGGTTATGGGGGTAGGAAATGAGACAGCATTGTTGATAGGGTTGGGAGGAGGCAATGGATAGGATCATGGAACAGAAAGTGCATTTTACTATGTATTCAGGTCCAGCAAGTGGCAAGTTGTGTACCTAATAATGTGCAAATTCATTTTCCCCTGTGTCCATTGGGATTAGCTTCAGGCCACAAAGAATTCAACACAGCAGTTTCCTGTGCCAGCTCTACAGTGCCCAGTATGAAGTACTCTTCTCTCAGCAATCATTCCAAGGAAATGCATTCAGATGATGAGCTGAAGAAACTTGAAACGAGACAGCAAAAGGATGTGGACACCTCAGTTATACAAAAGGTAGCATGATACACTGAAATACAAGGCTGAAAATAAGGTGAAATGCCAGGACATATTTCTATCATATGAGGATGGCGTGTGCCCTTGAAAAGAGATTATACATCTGGTTTGAATTCAAGGTGCAGGTGGCAATATTCAAAATCCTTAATGGTGTGAGATGTCAATATTGAAGAAACACCATTCACTACATAATCTATCCAAGCCCAAAGATTGAGGTCTGTTGAGGAGACCCTCCTCTGTGTCCCAGCATTGTGGGCAATACATTGTGAAAGGGTGGCAAACGATCTAGGCTGAGGCACCACAATTGTGGAATTGTCTTGCCTTGTAGGTCTGGTGCTAGCACTGGCTTCATTCTCATACCAAGTAAATACATGACTTTTATTAAAGCCATTGGGTCCTAGTGGATTTATTCCAAAATGGACATGGTATTAAACTGTTGTAATTTTGTAAACCTGTTTTAATATGTTAAATGGTTTAATATGCTTAATTTTTTAATCAATTAGTATGCCCCCCTGAGATCTTAGGATGTGGGTTGGGATTAAATATTTTAATAAACTAATAAACACTTGTGTCCTCCTCACTTCAGAAAATTTCCACTCCACACAAGAGGGATCCTTTGTTAGTGGGTTCTAACTTGTGAGTTAGTCTAATATATCCCCTTTCTTCCCATTGGAGTGATAAGGAAGATGATATAAGAGCAGAAAAAGGCAATAGTAAGGTATATTCATTCTGACTGATGTCAGCCAATGCAAAATGTGTGTGATATACAGTTGATGAACAAATGAAAACAATGCCATTTAGGTACACTGTTTTATTTTAATTTGTCTTTAGGTCTAAATGTCAGCCACTTTGATATATCCATTTCAATAAGAAAAATATAGTATAAATCATGGAATAAACGAATACAGTTTAGCCAGGAAAGCCTGTAGAGAAGATATAGCCCATTCTCTTAAGATCTCAGCCAATAGAAAGTACTAAAAGAAATTACTACTCTGACCTTACTTTTGTATGTTTTTTTTTTCCTTGATGCTGAATTCTGCTGTTCAAAATTGGCCTAGGTAGAGACCTTGGAAGTTCCTGAACAAGATGGAGGCATAGTCTTTTCACTTATGAAGAAGATCCCTGAAATGAATCAAGTTGTTTTGCAGAATTCTGCCCCACAAGGTAAACAAACAAGAAGGGAGGGAATTGGTATGTAAGTTACACTTCAACCATCAGCTTTAGTCATAAGAGAAAGAGGAAAAACCTATATCTCATCTAGCAGGGAATTACCTAAATATTGAAGAAGACATCATTTGTTTTCTTCATGAAAGTACCTTTCATTCATCTTTAAAATTTACTAATGCCAAAATGGAAGTTTGATCAGAATTGCAGATTTTTTTTATAAAAAACTAAGGAAAAATTGACCCTTATTCTGGTCAGGAAAACTAAAATTTACTCTTCAGACTAGTCATACATCAAGATGGAGAATTACATGGGACAGGGGACCACTTTCTGGCTCAGTCCAGTCTTCAAGGACTACACTTAATTATTTCTTGTTGAAAATGCACCATAACTGCTGGCTGCAAACTCTGCCTGCACATAGAGACAGCTGCTTCCTGAATGCCTGGAACGATATGGGTCTTCAGAACCAGGCTCTTTGGGAAGATCAGTGTAGCAGTGTAGTAATTTTGGTAGTCATCTATGGTCCTGCCACAGGGTCTGAAGATGCATAGACTGAGGCATTCTGGAAGCAGCCAGCTCAGAGGGCTGGAGGCTGGTGGTGGCACAGGGGCTTTGGTCTTCATGATCTCTGCCTTCTGCTTTGTGGTGTTCAATGAGGCAATCTCTGAAAAGCTTATTGCATGATTTTAGAAAACTGGAATTGAAGCAGGGTAGTAGCATCTACGGCTGAACCTTATCAAACAATATCAAAACTGGCCTGCAGATGGTCTGTAGTCCACCCATGGCTGTGGCATACCTTTTCATTCATGAGCAGAGCCTGTCAATAGCTGCAAATCATCCTGCTGTAGCATTAGCTCTCTCATGCAGCAAGTTTCCAGCTGCAGTTCTGGGACTGGGCAGTCATATGGTCTCAGTAGCTTCCTCTCTCCCTCTCCCTGTTCCCCCTGACTAGTCCCATGTAGGCTGGTTTTCTCCTTTTCACATTTTATTTTATTTTATTTTATTTTCTCCCACACCACCAAATTACATTGCCATGGCAGCTAAATTCTTTTAAAATGAGAAAATAAAATTTAAAAAGTGAAAGATGTGTTGGGTAGAGCTGGGAGGCAGGGTTAAGAAGTGGTCTGGAAAAAAGAGCATAGGACCACCATGGCTGCAACTGCCCTAGTCCCACGATTGAATGCACTTGCACTAAGGCCTGTTCCCAAACCAGTATGTATTCATTTCTTTTCATTAATACGATCACAGCAAAAATGGGACTTGTGGGGCCAAGTCCTTAATCTCCAGTGCCTGCAAATGTAGCAGTTTGCTGCCAAATTTTGGTAGAAAACCACACAGAGAAGAACACATGCTGATGAATTTTGATGGTGATTCTTTGAGCTTATTGTGGGTTAGGGGAGAGTTCGGGGGCTTGGGAGTCTACAAAAAAGGGAAGGAGCATGTAGGCCAGAAGTATCACATCCCCCACCCCCTGTCACGCATGTAGGGATGTAATGTAGACGAGGCATAATTATTGAGGATGGGAGCCTGAAAAAGAAAGGGATGGGTGTCTAGGCTGCTGACTTATTGTATTAAGGTGAGATTTGAAACAGGGTCCTATAACTCTTATATATATTGAAGCTGGATATAGTATCAATAAAGTCTGTCTTCATCAATAAGAAGGCATTATGGAAGTTGTGAACTAAACCTAAGCCTAATATTTTATGGGACACAGAAGCAAGTGAACAGACAATAGGGAGAAGGAATAATGAAGGAAATCCTTTCTGTCTCTTCCTCTGTCGCCACCTAGTGGCCCATGGTCACTTGCACAAGTGTTGTTGCACTTTCATCAGTTCCCATAAAGAGATCCACTATGGGCCTTGACAGACTGCCAGAAATAATGCAGCTTGAGGCCACT
>CM034708.1:84029820-84041219 GCA_020142125.1 Phrynosoma platyrhinos | reverse complement strand
ACCCTCCACTTACCATCTTAACTAAGGACAAAAACATCAAAATGCAGGTATCTGATTTAACATCTCCAATTTTTTCTCCTGTTTGGTTTGTAACATCTTGCCTGATGAAGAAGCCAGTGGAAGTTCGAAAGCTTGCAACAAGTATATTATGTATTTTGGTTGGCCAATAAAGGTATCACTGTTTGGTTGATTATTGTGAATCAGTTTGCCTAAAATAAACACAAGACTGTGATCCTTCTGAAGTTAAACCCATAGTACAATATTAAGCTTATCTACTCAGAAATGAGTTGCACTATGTTCATTGGGGACATGTGTATGCAGGATTGCAGGTTTAATGTCTTATTTGATTTCAGTTGGAGAGCACTTACATAATTCTCCTGCTGAAATGAGAGGAACATGAGGCATTAGATGGCATGTAGCATTAAATAGGCACTGTTCAATAAACTTAATTCTGTTTATGTATTTGTTGTATTTACATCCCTCTAAATACATATGATTTCTTGTCACCAAACCTCCATGAGATAGGTTAGACTGAGAAAGAGCATCTGAACCTAGCCTGTATCAGGCAATTTTTGCCTTTACCACCCACCCTAGAAAGCAAGGCTAGCTGTGCCCTATGAAGATTCAGGACAAGAATGACATCAGGAACATTACTCTTTTGGAAAGGTGATAGTCTCTTCTTCTGAAGAGGTGGAAAAGAAAGCTAGAATTTTGGTCTTAGATACATTTCCACATGGTAAAAGATAGAGGGTGCTGTTGTATAACTCCTCGGTCACTTACACATGATTTATTTTATTCGCTGGGGTCCAGTGTTTTCATAAAGCTTCCTAAGGTATGAAATGAAATGAATAAAAGTAGGGAAATAATTGAGTATATAAAGGTTTATGCTTTCGAAACCTGGTTTCTCTTTGACTGACTCTAGGAGCATTATCTTGATGCAACCAGCAGCTTTAGGATAAAACAGCCAACTAGAAATTGGTCAGCAATCCACCAGGCTAGTTTTGGCTTAGGCCAAAAACATCTTGGTGGACTGCAGACCAGTCTCTAGTTGGCTGTTTTATCCAGTTGCATCAGTTACTGCAAGGCATACCGGACTAAATGCATTTAAGTCCAATCCAAAAAGAGGTTTTTGAATAAGTGTGCATATTCCAGTTTGCTTGAGTGTGTTTGTATGTGCCGTCACCTGTCAATGTGTGGCAAACCCATGAGTTTAATAGGGTTGTCTTAGATAAGGAATAATCAGAGGTGGTTCTGTCAATTCCTTCCTCTGAAATATAGCCTATAGCACCTGGTATTCATTGGAGGTCTCCTATCCAAGTACTAACGGACCTTGTCCAGATTGCTTACATACTTTATAACTGTTAAGAAATCTAGTAATCTCATTGATAAGTCATTCTTGCTTTGGATGTTTAAAGCACACAGGTGATTCCTGGGGTTTTTGTTTTTCAAAGTTGACAACTAAGAGTTAAGTTGGAACTACCTTGTTCCAAGGCATAGCTGCAGGTAAAATAAATGTACCTTCTACATTTTTTTAAAATTGAAAAGCTATGCGATGTAACCACTATGGCTGTAATCTTCTTGGGTCATTATGCCACCATAACACTAACAGATTCTTTTTCTATGTTTATATAAAGAGATCTCTTTATGCAAGTAATTCTCCATTTGCCTATAATACCATAGGCATGCTTGAAGCATGGTTAGTGCACAGGCACAGCTCTGCCCCATGGCACAGAATGGTCAGTGGTGCACCAGAGGGGCCACCAGGCTGTTGCATTATGTAATTATGCTGACTCTTGGTCTGTGTCTATTTCTTGGAAGATAAAAATAGTGTAGCACTGAAAAATGGGCTGCAAAACACTGGAAAATGCTGCTAAATTAGCAGATCTTTTGACAGATCTAAAAAAAAAGTACATTCTTTTCCTCACAGTGATGATCTGGAAGCTGTATGTGTCAGTTTGCTTAGCCCACCCTGACACCCTACAAGTCACTGAGGCAAGAGCACAAGGTCTTAGTATCTGGCAGTCAACAGCAACTGTTTTGGGATGCTATAAGGGGAAAGCCCATTTCCACACTGTAGCTGTTAAGAAAACTTAGAAGATAGGTGCATTGCTTTTCAAAATATTTTAGAGCATGGAGCTGAGGAGCCTTCTCCCCAAGCAAATGCACCGTGAACTCAAAAGATTCCGGTGAGATGACTGCACTACCTAGTGATGGTGTGCACATGAGAAGAAACCTCCACAAATGTCATGTGGGTGGAGGGGCAAAGAGGATCACAAGTGCCTTCTACTTCTTGTTCCTTTCATTTTGGCCAAAACATAACTTTCCTTGCTTGTCACCCCACATGCTCCCGAAGGTGTTGCCAGAGTTACCTACCTACATGTTCAGGAGGAAAAGATGTGGACACTCTGTTTCAGGGCAGGAAGCTGCCCTTTACATGCTTTAATTGTATCAGGGAGGTCCTTCCGTTGAAAGGTGCAGTAGGGTCTGGAACCCATCCCTGACATTGTGCACTTTCCCCATTTCCATAGTCCACATTAGGGGTGGACATCTGACCACAAGAAGCCTATGCACATCAGAAGTGAACAACAGTCCAAGGGGTGACAACCAATTTTTACCACTATCAGTTGTGCCAGGGTGTCCTAACATACTGGAAGTGATGTCACATTATTTTCAGCAAAAATCTAGTTTCAAAAGCTTGAAAGATGTGGGAGAGTTCTGCAAGGGGGGGGGGAGGGCAAACCACCATGTTTGCATGCAGTTTTGGAAGGTTTTGTTTTTTGTTTTTCAGGCAGAAAATTTCCTGAAATTTTTGCAGAAAAATATTTCTAAATTGAGGGGCTTAGAGAGGCTGGGGGGGGGGGCTGACAAGGAGTTTTGAGGCTCCATGTGGCCCATCTACACTTTCCCACCTCGCTTCTACATCCCAAGCCTTCATGTGCTGCCCCTTCCACTATGTGACAAATCCTTCCCACTTCCACCCACTTTGAAGGGAGTTAGAGATGCAGAACGTAAAGAGTGGCCAGTGAAAACATGAAATGTACATTCAGTACGTGGCTTAGTGTCACCTGTAAGAGTTTGGTAGAGGACAGATCTGCTTAGGAAGGATTCTGTGGAACCAGAGAAATGCTAGTGTGCTCCAAAATGGAGAAATGGGGAATTCAGGAAAGGAGGAGTGAAAAAATGTGTGTGATTCCCTGCTTGAGTTAATAAAGTAACTAAACCCTGGTTAGCTAAATAAGTAATTAAACCATGAGTAATGAAGCCGCTGAATAACTAAACCTTAGTTAACTGAGCAGCAACTCCCATCCTTAGTGTTGGTTGTAACTTGTGCTAGGATTGGGATGTAAGAGGAGCAACACATCTTAGATGTTTCTCATGCAAAATGTATGTTTAATCTGCTTTATTGTTTTTGATATAGTGCGTGACTCAGTGCTGTCATTTTTCTACTATCTTGTCTTTTCTTTTTTTGAAACCCAGCCGCTGGTCAGCCAACAACTTTGTGACATGGCTGTCAGTCTTGCTTCCACACTTTTTCTGCAAGAAGGAGCAACACCGCTCAGTTCCTGGATAATCACATGTAAGAGCTTATATCCATGGACTCCCTAGCTCTCATCTCATCTTGAAAGGCTGGCATAAAAGCAAAGACTCCATCGGCTACTTTCAAATGCAATACATGGATCTTCCTTCCTTAATTCTCTTGCATTACATTTATGAAGTGCATCCCTGGACATTTAGCTTCCTGCCCTCCCATGAGAGTGTGTTCCACATTACCAGTTACGTTTGATTTCAGAATCTGCTCTTTTGAAAGTAACAAGGAAATAAAGATGCAATAAACCTGTTCTGTTTTAATATAACTAGGAATTGAGAATTTTTAAGTTTACACAATCTTTGTAGATGTTCTATAATATGCCAACATATTAATCCATTTAGTTGCATTTGAGGAAGAAAATTATTAAGCAGCATCCCAGAATGCATAATTTTCTGTTTATTACTGAAGTGGTAATTTTTTTATATACAAAGACACTAGTTTGATAAAACATACTGTAACTCTGAAACATTTTACTGTATTACCTTCAGTTGAGGGTGGGAATTCTATAAATAAATTATTTCACATTCAGTCATGCAAGCTCTCTGTGCATAAAAAGAGGCTCCCTGTGATAACACTCAGTGAAGGCTTTTTCAGTAAACCTTTGGTGAATAACACTTGGTAAACATTTGGTGGTTGTAGAAGATTCCAACAGTAGCCGACCAGCAGCCAGTGAGCTGGATTTACCTTCCAAAGTAATTTTTCTTGGTTTCTTGGTAACTCTAGTCAAATTTAATCAATATCTGGTAAAGAATGATGTTTTACTTGTTGGGGTGGGTTGGACCCAATTGTTATTTCTTTGGAGTTAAGATACAATGGTCAAAGCTTTTGTAAGAAAAGTTACTTTTCTAAGCTCTAGTAATGGCCCAACCATGCATTTATACTGTAACTGTGAAACCTTTGCTGTTGTGTGGTCAGCTTACAAGGGAGATTGAGGAGTTGCAAACAGATTAGAATAAATGTTTGACCTCCAGAGCAGTCCTCCTCACCCATGTGCTATCTAAATGTGTGGAACTATACCATCCTTCGTCCCCAGCCACCATGAGGTTATGGGAGCAATATTCTGCACATCTGGAAGCTGCTAGGTTGAATGGTATGGAGAACAGAATGCTTCCTAAGATACAAAACTTTGTTCCCCTGGAATAATAAGTAAGTACACATTTTTAATACTGAACTGTTTCAAATCCTTCCCACAGTGTGGGTGGATGGAACAGCACTACAGACAGAGGCTGCCCATTTGCAAACAGAAGGATACAAAGTTGTGCTCAATATTAAAGGGAAGGAGAGGATTCTGCATGCACATAGGAACTCTGTGGAACATGGATTGTAGACCCTTTCATTCTGTACAGAATGAAGACACATGAAGTTGACTATTCAGTTGAATATTCAGTTATTGGTACAACTAAGAGACTGCTGATTTGTTAGGAGGGGTGTTCTGCTTTCAGTAATGTTGCTACTTTTGGAGTCATTTACATTGTTTAAAAACCTTCTGTACCCCATTGATAGCTAAACATATTGGCCAAAAAGGCCCATATAAATGTATGATACTAATCCTGTGATTTTAGATGAGACTATAAGCACACATACAATACTTGGAAGTCAGTTCAGTCAACAACAATGGGATCGCTGTCCAAGTAAACATACTTACGTTGAGGGTGGAATTATACAAAGGACCTTAGGGCAAGAGTTCAGAGCCTTATAAGTCAACTGCAGAATGGACAAATGGCTAATATCAGTTCTTGTGTGTTGAGTCTTCACAACCCTCTGCTTCTTAAGCTTTGCAGCCAAATATTCCAAATAGAAATAAATATGGGAGTGCTTAAGAGACAGTGGTCTATAGAGGATGTTTCAACATGGTCAACATGTACACTCCATTCTGGGACAATTCTTGCATCCCTTTAGCACCATAGTCTCCATTTTCCCATGACTGATTCCCACACTACTGTGATAATGTACAAATAGAGGCAGGGGGGACCCATGTGAGTGTTTACTTCCCACAACAACAACAGAGGTAGCCACATATGCTTTTCATTTCAGATCTGTTAAGGTGACCTTCTAGAGCAGCATGAGAACAAACCACAAGGAAGCAGCAACAGGAGCATATAATCTAAAACAGCCTACTGATAAAAATGGGCAATTTTGAATGTATAATAAATGGAAGACAGGTTCACGTACTGAATCTGAATTTGAACACATTAAGTTCAAATGCACTTTATGGATTTCTATTAAATACTTTACCATTGGCTATGGAACTGGTGTGACTACCAGAGGCAGTACACTAGGTTTAGCTGACACACTGTCATTGTAAAATAGTGGTTTGTGAGCAGTACTGTTTGGTATCTTCAGCAGGCTGATTGAGGAAAACATTGAGTTAAAAGCATATGTAATTAGCAACAGAACATGATCCTTTAAAAGGAAAGTTACCGTATATTTATGCTGCCTTAAGAACATTAACAAGAAAAAAATGAAGTTGAGATTCCTTCCTGAATTTTAATTATATTTGCAAGTCAATTGTCTCTTGAAGTGTTAGCAGAAATAAATGAATGAATGAACCGGACATTTCTTAGATAAGCAATAAAGTGTCACACAGATAGTAACTATTTATTTATACGTCTGGGCAGATCTTGATTTGCAGTTGTATGCATGTAAGAAAACTTCTCCTTTGTCATTGAAAAACTATTTGTATGATGTTGCTGTCTATTTTAAAACATGTCATTGTCTGATAGAAAGTTACACATTTTATTAAAATGGTGCCTTAGAAAATAACAAAGCTGTTGCACAGTTACCAGTGACAAATGGATGTAATAATTGTTGGGGGTTTTTAAAAAGTTAATTCCCTAGGAAAGAGAGTGGCAGAGAATGTTGCTTCTCATAATGTAAGCAGCTGTTGGCACAGTTTGTTGGGGATGTATTTGTATAATGTTGATATTTGTATTGATTTTGCTGTAGTCAAAATACCTCTTAACAAAACAAGAAATGCACATTACAAAAACTATAGCTAGAGATTGTTGGTAGTTCTTCAAAAAATACATCTTTAATTTATCCGTGTTAAGGCAAATAAGCAATCTTCTAGATGCTGGACTGCAACTCCCAACAGTCCTAACCAGCATAGCCAATTGTGAGAAATGATGGAAGTTGCAATCTAACAGCATTGAAAGATCTGCCATCACCCAGGCAAATATTTGCAACCCATGGACTGTCAGAGCACTACTAGTATGTTGTGCAAAAATGGTTCATTGCATAGTGAAAGGCTTTAAGAAACTCAAAGTATATGTGAGGTTGCCTACTGGATTTTTACATGATTAATTGCTTGACCATCCTGACTTTTCCCAATCAGCCTAGCTAGAGGCAGATCATGTTGCTTTATCTCTGCATAGAGGGTTACTGGATGCATAAACTTGGAAGATGTAGACCCTTTCCAGGGAGTTTTCCCATTGCATCTCTGCCTGAGTGACTAATCTGGACTTGTCTTCTTTCAGTCAAGGGACACAACCCTCTCAGTGATTCAAGCAGAAACAGAGAGAATATATTCTTCTTGACCTGATTAATCCATACTCTCCAGGACTATAAAAGGAAACATTTTAGGGAATGTCACAATCAAAAATGCCTCTAGTGCTAATTCAAACAGGAAGCATATGCCAGCTCTCAGAGGTTTGGGAAACTTTTCACAAAGGGGAAAATATTGGGACTCCTTTTCATAACAAGTATCTCTATGAAGATTCAGCCAGAAAACATGCTAATATTTTAGCACTGCATTTTTCAGTGGGAGACCAAACCCTCTACCCCAACATACCTCCATGCTCAGTTTCACAAGTCATCTTGCAAATGGCGCAGTTCAGACTGATCTCTGTTAGTCAAGGGGACCATTTGGCCTAAAACAGCTTGCAGGACAGGAGTCAGAAGCAGTAACATAGCAATTCTGGTCTTCCACATCTGCGGCAGACTGGATGAACCTCTGCCACACTTATTGCACCACACCTCGTGTTGCTAGCATACTAACATAGGAAGAAAGAGTGTTGGGCAGCACGATACCTTGTACCTTTTAAAATGTGCATAAGGACTGGACACTAACGGGTTTGTTCTCCGTGCAAATGGCAGTATATTCTTTTCTCTGGGCACCATTGGTATGTACTCTAGCAACTAGTTTGGTTGTGTGTTGCCACCCAACTAGTACAATATTGATCTATATACACTGTTGGCTTGGATGTGGATTGTGGATGAGTGTGGAGTAATAGCATAGATGGCCTGTGGATTTGTTCTGATGTCAGTGCACACTTACATGCATATCTTGGGTGTATGCTGATATACAGAAAAATGTGGATAAACACCTTTGATCTCCATGGATATTTGGCACATGTAACACTTGTGCACAACAGAGCTTGTGTAACACCCATGGAAACTGATGGGGTTTAAGTGAACATTGTCCATGGAGATTTCTGTCAAATTCCCACTGAAATGAACAGGGCAAAAATGTGATATATGTTCTCAGTGGGACCCATCCCAGCGTTGTGAATACAGTATCTTGATTTTATAATAATAATAATAATAATAATAAATTTTTATTTGTAGCCTGCCCCTCTGCAAAGCAATCGGGGCGGGGAACAGCAGCATTTAAAACAGGACAAAGTTAAAACATACCCTCTCCCCACAGTCCCATCCTCCCCCCCCCGCCCCATTCCCTTAAAATAAGATTAAACATTAAAATAAGATTTTGCATTTGTGCCCAAAGATTATTAATAATCTTTGTGCAAAAATGGGTAGGTATGATCCAACTTTTATCCACACCAAATACACAGTGCAATCCTATCCGTGCCTACTCAGAAGCAACCTCAATCATGGTGCTTAGTACTAGGTAAGTGAGTTTATGATGACAGCCTTAAAGTCCTGCCAGTTTTCTGTAAGAGCATAATTATGGCCAGAAAGCTCTAGGCTAACAGGATTTTCCCATGCACACCATTTTCATATGCCAATGGGGTTTTATGGCTGGGCCACCTAAGAATGGAAGTGACCACTTTCCTACTTTTTCCTTGTAATTATAAAATGACAAGATGGCAGCAGCTAAGTTTACATGCATCAAAACCTGAATGCACAAGCACTCATGATTTGCTGCTTCTGTTTTTCCACAATGATGATCATCGACAGAGAGAATCTCCCCCCCCCCCAACAGCCAATTCTTCCTCTTCATATTTCACTTGAAATTCTAAAATAGGAGGTTCGTTCATGCTTCAGTCTTCATTTTTTCCAAGTCTCTTTATAAGTGTGACAAATTTACTAGAGGGCTTTGGGGGTGGGTTTGGGGGGAGGGCTTACAGGGGGAAAAATAATGTTGATTTGAAATGATAAATGTATTTCCAAGGGTGGTTTACTGTTGATGCACCAAGATAATACATGTAATGGGTTTTTAAGTGTTCAAAAATGTATTTAGCTTTTTCTTTAGTGAGCAGACATAACCATGTCACAATTATTTTTTTATATATTTCATTCACAGAACTTCATACTGGTCTTTTATTCTTGTTACGTAGAATTAATTCCATATCCACCGTAGCTATTGATATGTGATATAAACATTGGTGAGCCAAAAGAGGGCTACTTTATATGCAAGATCACCAAAGGACAGGTGTCCTATTTGAATTAATGTTGAATACCAATTACACTAACCTACACTGATGACGATATTTATTCTAAATGCCTCTGGAAAGTCAGAAAATTTGTCTAAAATGCAACAGCTTTTATAGTAAATGTTATGTTTATAAATAAACTGATTAAAACTGGTGCTGTCTGGGTTTATTTATTTTGCATTGCCGTTTGTGTGTATGTGCCTCTTCAAGTCGCCTATTGACTTATGGCGACTCTATGAATTTTGTAGGGTTTTGTTAGGCAAGGGATAGTTAGAGGTGCTTTTGTCAGTTGCTTCCTCTGAAATGTAGCCTGAAATATTGCCGTACAGAGTAGAGTTTTATAATCATGGTGCTGTCAAAAGACCTAAAAGCAGATCTTTTTCAATTGAGCTTTTTTCTCTTGAGATGTAATTAATAGTTTTCTTTTGTTAAAAATTTACAGTGGAGTTTTTTTTCCCCCAGTACTCTTGAAGCCCCATAGTCAGAGTATGTTGGACATGGGGCAGCATCTCACTTTACGACTGTTGCTGTGGTCCTCTCCCTTTTTCATGCCATGGGCCAAAACTGACCACTGGCGAGCAGAATCTCTATCTTCTGTATGTCTTTGTTAATCTTTTCCTTATGCACACATTTCTTTGAAATCTGCAGGTCTGAATTAATTCATGCAGACTTAGAACATCAGAGGCATCATTCTGAGTATGTTAGCATAGGTGACACTTTCCTGATTTATGACAGGAAACTAGGAATGGCTCCTCCTCTGGCTGCTGCCACACTGCAGAATTAATGCCGTTTAACACCAGATTAACTGCCATGCCCCGATGCTATGGAATTCTGGGATTTGTAGTTTTGTGAGATATTTTGCCTTCTGTCAGAGAGCTCTGGTGCAACTACAAACTACAAATCCCAGGATTCCATAGGATAGGGCCATGACCGCTAAAGCTGTGTCAAACTGCATTAATCCTGCAGTGTGGCAGAATTGTTACCTTTTCACCAGCAAGTTAAAACCTTTCTTTTCCAGCAAGATTTTAGAAATTGGTTGTTAAGAAGAAAAGGGCATTTTATGGTGCTGTGCTGTGTTTAATTTTTGTTTTAAAGAAAGATTGTAAATAGTTTTTGCATGTTTTAACTATGTGTTTTTATTGTAATCTTCTGTCTTTTTGTAAGGTGCTTTGAGTCCCGGTCTGGAAGAAAGGAGGGATATAAATAAAGTGATGGTTGGATTGGGGAGGGTGGAAATAGTGTAGCTTTGGCCGTATCCTACATAGAGCAAGCCTTCAAACTTGCCTTGATTAAGTAAGTCCACTAGCATCAAATCTCTAAAAGTTGCATGGTGAGTGGAAGTCCCTGCTACCCAATAATCAGAAATGAGGCTATTTCAAAGCTGCTGCCAACTTTTGCTGGTGTCAGACCAAGTGTGTTGATAGAATGCATTAAATTAATGACAAAGGCTTCAGCTTTAAGATTACTCTTGTTTTAGCTTTTAATGTAAAGGGTAATTCAAAGTCCCCAACTGAGGACTCCTTTTTTGAATTCAGTCCCAGAATGCAAGCAACATTAAGAATTTTTAGTGATGTTTAAAGCGTATTGCCTCCAGCAGAAAAATTGGCTCCTTCTCCTTGGATGCCGGACTGAGATTTAATAGAATTTTGATGAGATGATGGATGTTGTACTTTATTCCAAGTCTGTATGTGAAATTAACAAGGCTGTCTGCTCAGTTTTCTCTTTTGAAACCAAAGTGGGATGAGTTGCCACACATTCTCTCACAGAAAATATGATTAGCTTCTTACTCAAAAGTAGAAAGCACTTTAAAAAAAACAAGTTTGTTTAAATAAATAAATAAAAGAAATAATAAAATGTATTTATACCTCGCCCCTCTGTTAAGACAATTGGGGCAGTTTACAACAATTAAAATGCATCAATACAATCTAAAAACCCAACCCCCCCACCCTCCTCCATAAAATCTTATTAAACTAACATCTATTAAAACAAAGTAAATCATAAATAACATACAACAAAGAATAAAAATAAATAGATAATAAACAAAAGAATCAGACAGCGGCAATCAGAGACATAAAAGACAAGGGTATAGCTCCTAAGGCTGGGATCAATCAGGAAAGGCCTTACCGCCTTTTTAAAGCTACTCAGGCTTGTAATCTGATGGATCTCATCCGGCAGGCCGTTCCATAATCTGGGGG
>CM034708.1:84014760-84027648 GCA_020142125.1 Phrynosoma platyrhinos | reverse complement strand
TTAGATTTGGTAAACTGGTCTCGAGTGGGATGTTGAAGTCGCCCAGAATCTCTGGATAAGACATTTGTACTATCCTTCCCCCTGTAAATCAATTGAATTTATTTTGACTAAACATGGTTACTGTGGGGTTGCATGTCCCATAAAACAAGTCACTACAGTACCATTCCCTGATTCCAAGTGCAGCGGTTCCTGAAGACATGCCGAAGTCATGTTGCTAGACAATTCTGGAAGCTGTAGTCCAAAAAAAGCAACTCTTCCAAACTCTATTTCGAGCGAGATAAAGGGTGTACGCTTATGGCTTTCTAGTTCTCAGTATGTAAAGAGTGTTTCTGCAGCTTTGGCCCTACCATTAGTTAGAGTTAAGAGGTCATCTCAAGAAGATTTAAGGTGGCATCAAAGAGCAGAAAATTGGTGGTAGCGGTGGCTATGATTTTTGTTGCTGCTGCTGCTATTGCTGCTCCTGTAATTATCGTTATAATCATCTGCCCTGGGGGAGAAGAACTTGGGTAGTTTCCTACCTTGGTACCCAAGTAATTTTCTGCCTCAGTTTTGAAAGGCAGCTGGGAAGGGAGCATTTGATAAACTATCTGAGGCACCAAAATGGTTTGAGATGACCCAGGTATTCTGGTAATAAACAAGGCAGTTTTCTTTGCTGACAAATGAATAGGACTTGATTTATTGAAGAATAATTGATGAATGACTTGATTGATGAATAGGACTTGAGTTATTATTATTCCTATACATGCCCAAACTGATGTGAATAGCACAGGGAAGACAAACCTCCTGCTCTGAAGGTCTAGGACTAACATTTGTAGATATATCTTCCCCATTCCAAATCAACTGCCATATTATTATTATTATTATTAACATAGTTTTTTGTGGTTTTTTCGGGCTGTGTGGCCATGTTCTACAAGAGTTGCTTTCTGACGTTTCACCAGCATCTGTGGCTGGCATCTTCTCTGAAGATGCCAGCCACAGATGCTGATGAAACATCAGAAAGAAACTCTTCTAGAACATGACTACATAGCCCCCAAAACCCACAAAAATCTATGGATGCCAGCCATGAAAGCCTTCGACTTCACATTATTATTAATCTTTATCAAGCTATTAAGGTTTTCTTTTGGTTTTTCCTTGGAGAGTTTAGCTTGTTTGGAGATCCTTCCTAGTTTCCTGATGTTTGTTATTAATTGGATCTGCCAAGGTCCAAAGTGGAACAGACACATAAAGAACCATAGAGGAGGGATACTGGGTTTGCAGAACCTTTCCACTTGAAGTCCACACATATTTAGCCAGACACATCAGCAAGTTTCCAGCCAATTTCACAATCCATCGTGTACAGATCCTTATTATCCTCTTTCCCCTATTAAATCTTTTGGAATATTGAGCATAAAAAACAATGGGAAACCAAGCCATTTTAAAAAAACAACAGTAGAAAAATGATGGGAAGAATCACAGTTCGGAAAAAATGTTTTTAACATGCATTTTCTTTCAACTGTCCCAGTCCAACCAAGGAGCCGTTCATATGAAAGGAGCTTCTAGACATGGATTCCTTTGCTGGGTCAGGATCCATATCAGAGAATGGATGTGGATGCATGTCCATTTCAGAGTTTGGAAGGAAACCATTACATGTAACATCATAATTTTTGTAACACAATCCTTTATATGGCAATTTAATAATGGCAACATGCTGTATTTTCTGTTTACCATTCAGTGCATTTTAAGAGGCATTTTGAGTGAATTTTTTCAAGTTTTATGCATTACCAATGCTAAGATCTCCCCCCCCCCCAGGCAAATAATGAAAAAGAATGAGCAACATAATTAGTTGCATTTTCTGAAAAGGTTGGCATTAATGATAATGAATTACTGAGGGAGGTAACTGAGTTACATAACAAATTGTTGTTGTGTGCTTTCATTTCCGACTTATGGTGACCCTAAGGCTGAGAGTGTGTAACTTGCTCAAGAAGACTCAGTAGTTTTCCATGGCTGACCTGGGAAATAAATCCCAATCTCCAGAGTCCAAATCCTATGCTCAAACCACTACATCACACTACACATACATAACACATTACTTTTTAAAAATAACTTTCCACTCTGCTCTGTTTCAACAATGAATTCTGTCATCTAAATATTCTAAGCTACATTTTTAAAGAAACTTACAGCATTTTAACGGGGGGAAAAACTATTGAGAGAATTCCAGTTCCATATGCTTCCAATAATTCAAAGGAATGCCTTCAGTTACACAAAACAAGTATTATGGATGCTGTTTTCCCCAACATGAAATTAATCAATTACTCTGTATTAGGACCTATTGAAAGCTATATTTAAAGGAGCTGGTTCTCGAATAGAGTTCTGGGCATTTCATGTCCAACATAATTAATTCTATTCATACTTGAAGAGTCTTCTGCTGGAAGTACTGGCAGCATTTCAAATTTCATCTTTGTAAAAAGTACAAGGTGGGGAGGGAGAATCCATCTCTGAGCAAAATTACAACAAAGGCTTTAAAAAGAATCAGTATGTATTGGCATGATGAGAAAATGGAAAATCAGCTGAGATTATGAGAATAACTGTAAGAGCTAGACAGACTGCAGGTATTCAATAAAAATAAATACAGCATTTTGAAAAATTGAAAACAAGATGAAAAGTACAAACCACTTTCAGCAAGGTGCCAGACAGTGATGTTTTACAATGGTTTCAAGGGAGGCATTTTAATATCTACTTCAATAGAAAAATTAGCTTAGTAAATACTAGTTGCCTGGGAGCTGAGTGAAAGAAGAGATAGTCAATACATTCTTAAATTTAAAACTGATCCCCAGATATGAACTCCTGTCCAGTGTGATCAGCTTCAAAGAGGTTGAAGAGAGTCATAAAGGACTAAACAAATCAGGTCACTCTGTCTGCTATATACGGATGCGACACAAGCACCACATATCAGACTCTGAAACTGTGTTGCTTTGCAAGCTCTGATTAGAATTCTGCAGCTGTCTATCTATCTGGGTACCTTACAGGATGCATTTTTGAATTAACAGGAGATACACACATAGACATGCATACATGCATGCATCCTGAAAGCTAGCAACATAGATAATCACTTGATCTCCTGTTAATTCATACATGCATGTATACCACCAACAATTTTCTTAAGTAAATTGTTGCTAAATGAATGTGTGACTGGCTTGCACTAAATATGTGTTAGGCGTGCAGTCAGCTATCTCTGGGTTATTTGATCTGCTTTTGCTGTTTCATGACTAGGCCTCACATTTGCAGCCACTGAAAGACAGACATACATGGCTAAAACTATCTTAAGTCTTGTTTATTAGGATGGGGGTGGGTGGGTCGTGTGGTGTTTATTTCCAAACATTCCTAAAAGGCAAATGATGCAATCATTTTGAAATCTAGTTCTGAGTTAAGTTAGAAGGCCACTTCACTTTCTAACATGGGACTTGCTGGTGTGAAAAGAAAAAGCGGTGTTTCCATGAGATAGTCACAGAAGCATTTGCACGGCTTTTGCTGTATGATGTGGGACAAAGAGTTGTGAACGACAATTTTTAAAAAATGGCACTCTTCCCAGTTTTATGGGATGAATAGGGACTGGTTCAGCCCAGTTACATTTTCCCCCTTTTCTGTTCTCCTACCAAAATGAATGGCAGCACTTAATATCAGATAATAAAGTACCTTATTCAGGAACAGATCTGTAGTGTTTACCAAGTCTAAACAATTTCCTAGAAACTAGATGGTCTGTCTCCACTGGCCCAGATCCTGTGAAATAGTTGTAGAGAGATGCATTATATTCTCCCCCATTCTAGTTCCTACAGTATTGCCCACAGATAAAATTGTCAATAGTTGGAGGTAATTTTTCCCTACTCCAAACTATCACTAGAAAGAGAGGCAATCAGTGGCCATTGGTCATGTCAATATTGTCAAATGGTCCTCAGGAAACAAGTAAATCAGTTTGAGTGATGTACAAGGCCTGTTTTTGATTTTTGTTTTTATTATCAACAATCAGTTAATGGTACACTCTTGGAAAACTATATGCACATGTAGAAATATTTCCCCTTTTAAATAGAAGCATTCATTTTAACCACATATAAATAAATCTGAAAATCCTGAAACATAATTTATGACGGTTAATGCTCACAAACGTATCTGAACACGAAAAGAAACAAAGAAACCTCTTTAAAAAAAAAACCAAACCCATACAGCCAACATGCAACGGATAACCACAGCTGATACCATTGCATGAAGTCGGCCTAAGGTAAAGGAAGATAACCAGTGAGAACTTCATATTCTCCATAAAGACACACCATAAAGACTACTAGGAGAGAGAACGTTATTTATACGTCTAACTAGAGTAGACAAGTTTGTATCAATATTAACACTATACAGTTGAATCACAGAACACAGTTGTAGAAAGACACAGAAAAGATGTTAAAAGCATACCTGTTGACATAACTAATACCTAGGTTCTTGTGCCTTTGAAAATAAATGTTTTAAAAACCCTACAAGGGGTGCCTAAAAACAGCGTGGACACTGTCGTCATCATCATCATCATCATCATCATCATCCTCTTCAGCATGAATACAACCCATTCACCAGAAAAGGATGTTAAGTCCCAATCTGGGGCCAGTTTGGACAGAGAGTTGGTTCTCCTTTTGTAAACATCTCCCTGTACATTAAACACACAATGATGTCAGATTTGCAGCAACTGCAATAGGAGGAGGGCAGGGATATAAGTGGAGAGTGGGAGGAATCAAATAAGTGATAATAAAAGGACTGCTTACATTTAATGGCTGGGGCCAATTCATGTTGTTTTCTGCAGGGCTGGAAGCATGGTGTGGTTTCTCTCCACTTGACAAATGTGAACTTAATGGCTGGCAGCTAAATATGTCAACTATTGTCAGCCCAGAGCAGTGTTCATGAGGGGAATGTCCTGCCTGTAGCATTGGCTCTTTAATAGCACTTTTGGGCATGGAAGCCATCACTAGATGTTACAGTTCCCAAGTGATGAACATGCTTGTGGAAACCAGTCTCAGTTATATCCATCATGGGCACAAATAAAAATTATTTGATATTCTATCCCAAGCCTTCCTAAGGTAGTTTGAGCCATACCCTCTGACAACTGTTAAGATAAAATTAAGTCGACTTCTTTAAACAGACCCAAAAGGTAAAGTTCCTTAGTGCACAAATAATAATTGGTAAAACATCTAGTTTCTCATGAGGACTGGTGTCATGTGTGGCCTACAGAAGATTTTGCAAACCTTTCAAAATATGCAGAAAATGCCGATTAAGCCATTTAAGATGCCATCCCAAATATTCACTATGACAATCATGTGGCTCTACAGGAGCTGTTGGACTCCAACTTCCAGCATCCCTCACCCTCTACACTGGTTAAACTGCTGGGACTTGCAGTCCAACTTATGAAGCCTGCATAAGGAGTGAGCCTCATTGTAGACTTCTGAATAAACATGGCAGGATTGTGCTGTTTGATTCTGTAAATCTTTTCCCCCAGTCTAGCATAAAATCTACCCTCCAAATTCTGTAAATTATTTTTAGAATTTCCACATTCACTAGTGAAGTTGTTAAATTTGAAGCTAACACAAACATGTATAAACATGGGGCAGTTCTACCAGCCTCGCAACTGCAGATAAGAAGCTATACCCTAGTATGAGATACAACTTATTTACACAGCATCAAACCATGCCTAAACAGTGTTAATCTGTAAAGTACAGTGGGCTCTCCACATCTGCTCAGGTTAGGGGCACATGACCCCCATGAAAGTGGAAAAACTACAAATTAAAACCCACTATTTTTTTCCCCCTGAGAGAGCACCTTGCTAGGAATCTCTAGGTCCTCCAGCACAAGTCTGTGGTCAATATCTGCTGGACAGTGACCACAGAATTTCACTGGAGGACCTACAAATCCCTAGAAAAGTGTTTTCTTTAGGAAACTCTAGGTCCTCCAGAGCAACCTCTGGCAGACTTTGACCATGGAGTCACACTGGAAGACCTGGAGCTTTATTGCATTAAAAGTAAACCCAGGAGGCAAATGGAGAGAAGAAGCACGTTATCTTTTTTGTCTCCACATGAGGCCAGAACAGTTTTGGTCTCTTCAAGCTGTAGAGGGTAGTAAAAGGGTCCCTTTTGCTGGCTTGAAAAATCCGTTTGGCAAAAGGAACATTTTTACCACCTTCTCCCATGTCCTTATGACTGGAAGAGAACAAAAGTGCTTCGACATCATGTGGAGACAAAAAGCTAAAGGTGCTTCTCTCCATTTGCCTGCAGGGATTATTGTTAATATGATAAGGCCACTAGATGTTCCTAGAGAGAAACATATTCATCAAATCTGTGATTAATCAAATCCGCAAAAGTCAAATCCACAAATGAAGAGGGCTGACTGTAAAAATATTTGAGAGACATTGTCCACACTCAAGTGAAAACATACGCCCTGTGTACCTGGGATCCATTTTTATTTCTTCTCTTACTCAAAATGCTCTAAGGCAGTGGTTCCCAAACTTTGATCCTCTAGATGTTTTTGGACTTCAGCTTTCAAAATTCCTGACTGTTGGCCAACATACTGGGGCTTCTGGGAGTTGAAGTCTAAATCAGCTGGAGGACCAACGTTTGGGAATCACTGCTCTAAGGTTTGGGATATGCCACTGAAAATGTGTCTGGCTCAACTTAAACCTTGCAAATAGTGAGAAAACAGAGACATTGGGAGGGCAGTGAAGCAACAGCTATGTAGTGAAGCACAAATGGATGTGAAGTGGGTTGTAAGAGGAGGTGGAAAGAGGACCAAGTGGCCAGCCACACTCAGAGCCCCCTGGCCTTAAAAAAAAATATAACAGTCCAGAGGAGGAAGGAGGACCAGGGTTGGTGGGTGTGTGGGACAAATGTATACATTGCAGCAGCGACAACGACAAAACAACACTGGTAGCTCATTGACAGTTTTCTCCCGGTCAAAAGCTGCAAGGGGGTGTTAGAGGAAGCTGGTGGGAGTCCTCTGGCAGTCTGGTGGTTGGGGAGAGCCATGGGAGGCCTCCTCCCTCCCCTCAATGAGCCCTCCTAGTTTGGGGAAGGACAAAATGGTGGATGGCTGAGGCGGTCCCTCCTGAGTCTTGCCGCAGTTCCTGGTGTTGCCCAAAGAGGGCACTTCCCGATGCTGTCGGGTGGAGAGGCTGTTGCAGGGACATCCCAGCAGAGGGTGCCTATGAGCTGGGCTTCCCCCCTCCTTGGCCTTGGGCCTTCCTTCAGAACATGGCACCCTTGACAAGGCTGCCTTTGGCACCATTGGGTCTCTGGAGTGAGGAGAGGACACTGGCGAAGGGCCCACCTAAGGAATCCGGGATGGAGGTGAGCGGGCCTGGCCCAGGGACCCAGCCAGGCCCAGGGCCTGCTGCCGCTACTTGCCCGCCAGGACCTGCACCTTTCCCAGCCTCAGATCCAGGCCCGCCTTGGGCTTGGCCACCTCCAGGGCTAGGGCCTCCTCCTCCACCTCCGCAGCTGGGTGCTGGGTTGGAGTTGGGGTTAGGCCCGGGCCCTCCAGTGCTGTCCGGGTCGGTGCTCTTGGCTTCCTTGCCCTCCTCCTCCCGCGAGGAGTCAGACTTCTTCCCCGAGGAGGAGCCATTCTTGGCCGCTGCCGCCGCCGCTGCTGCTGCCCGCTCTTGCTTCCGGAACTTGGCCCGACGGTTCTGGAACCACACCTGGGCCAAGAAAGGGGGAGAGGAATGGGGGGTGAGAGGCTGGAGGGAGCAGTGCTGGGGATCTACTTAAGAAAGCAGTTACAGTCAGTGACATCCCTAGGGTTGGTGCCACCCAGTGAGGTGTCACCCCCCCATTGACCTCCTCCCATTTAACACCATACAGAATCCTTAATAATGCTTTTTTGCACTAATGTTTCTTGTAAATCATAATTCCCATATACCCGTGAATGTAATGCTAATAGTTGTGACATAAACAACCAGCAAAATTAAAATTATACCTTCAAATTACAATATCATATGCACAACCTAAATGTATTTACATATATATATATATATATATATAGAGAGAGAGAGAGAGAGAGAGAGAGAGAGAGAGAATATTGATTACAATGTATTTTTAAAGAAAACTGAAAAAGAAATTTTAAAATTATAAATTTAAAATTTTAAAATTTTAAATGTTAATTTTTAAAAATTCTGGGGCCTCTCCTTTCTCCTCCCACTGAGCTTCACTCCACTCCCATCATCTCTTAAAGCATTTTAGAGGAAAGCAGATGAATGCCACAGCCCATTTCTGCCAAAAGGTAGGTATTTGAGGAGCAGTGGTGTCACTCCCCCCTTAGGATGTCACCTGGTGTGGTCCGCACCCCCCGCACCCTCCTAGTGATGCCACTGGTTATAGTGGGCCCTTGGGGTCTTCTGGAGTTTGGTTCCAGGAACTCCCTGGACCCGGGTGACCAGATGTCCTTTTAACCGCAAAGGAGGAAAAGGGCTCCACAAAATGGAGGACATTCAAAGAAAAAATAGAGGACATGCCCAAAGAAAAGCTAAAAACACTGCTATAAATGTAACTTCATTCTTCTTAGTCATGCTCAAAATGGAGGATGTGGAAATGTAGGATAGGTCTTGGAAAAGGAGGGTGTCCAGTCATCCTGGCTGGATGGAGCAATGATTGGGAAATTATTTTTGAAATTTTGAAATTTTGAAATCTGCTGGGACATTGGTTCCAGGAACCCCCTGGACCAGAGTGACCAGATGTCATAACCACAAAGGAGGAGATGGCACCACACGATGGAGGACATGCAAGAGAAATGGAGAACATGCCCAAATAAAAGCTAAAATGAAATATGAAATCATATATTTCATAGAAATATAAATTCATGCTTCTTAGTCATGCTCAAAATGGAGGGCATTCGAGGAAAATGGAGGGCATGACCAAATTAAAGCTAAAAACACTCTTATAAATGTAACATCATCCCTTTTAGTCATGCTCAAAATGGAGGACATTTTGGAATTCTTCCTGGACAGAAGGTGGAAATGTAGGATGAGTCCTGGAAAAGGAGGATGTCTGGTCACCTTGGGCTGGACAGAGCATCATTTGGGAAGTTACTTTCAAAATTAGTTACAGTGGGCCCTTGGTATCCGCTGGGGTTGGGTTCCAGAGACAGTGGCATCACTAGGATTGGCATCATCAGTGTAACTAATGGTGTCACACATCCATTGACCTCTTCCCATACCACCCCATACAGAATCCCGAGGAATATTTTTGTATCCTGTGTATGTGTTGTGTGCCTTCATTTTTGACTTATGGTGACCCTAAGGTGATCCACCATTGCCATCCTGTGAGGCTGAGTGTGACTTGCCCAAGATCACCAGTGGGTTTCCATCGCCAACTGGGAATTCAAACCCTGCTGTCCCAGTGATCTAGTCCAACACTCAAACCACTCCAGTGTGTACTAATTTTTGTACTAATGTTACTCATAAATCATAATTCCGGTATATCACACACACAGTCTAAATATTTATATGTACCGGTATATGTTTTTGTGTGATTAAAAAGAAAATTTGGTAAGGTGATGTTTTTAAAGAAAAATTTAAAAAATTAAAAAGTTAAAAGTTAAATAAATTTTTATATTCAAATTTTAATTTTTAAAAAACCTGGGGCCTTTCCTTTCTCTTCCCACTGAGACTTGCACCACTCACACCATCTCTTCAGTGTCTTAAAGGGATGCAGGTGAATGGCACAGAACCAGTCCCATTATATACAATGACATAGCAAAATGGTGTCCCTTATATAAAACAGCAAAATCAAGATTTGCTTTTGGGAATTATTTTTTTATCTATATTTACAAGTTCTGGGTGGTTGAATCTGCAGATGCAGATTTCGTGGGTATGGAGGGCCACCTACAGTTCCCATCATCCATTAGCAGTTAGGGAGGGAGTAGATCCTGGCCCCCTATGCATTAAATGGTTTTTTTTACAAGAGAACTCTGTAGGGATTAATAAGGGAATGGCATCAAATGTGAAAAATAGTTGGCGAAAAGCCTATAAAAATGCCCTTTAAAGGTAACATAAAAGTAACTAGAAACCATTACACCATTATAATAATGTCACTCCTAATTCAATATGTTGTTTTGTTGAACTTCCTGCCTGGTCTCAAAATTAACAACAGCAACAACAAGAAGAACTGAGGGCCTAAATACCCTAAAAACACCAGATCCATCTGCTCTAGAAAGCTAAACAGGGTCAGACATGGTTAGTATTTGCACAGGGACCGGCAAGGAATACCTGGCACTGTAGGCTGTATTTCAGAGGAAGGAACTAGAAAACGCTGCTCTGAGTATTCCTGGCCTAAGAAAAACCTATGAAATTAATGGAATTGCCATAAGTTGACAGGCGACTTGAAGGCACACACACACAACATGAATCACTCCTAAGGGTTAGGAGGAAGAGCTTCACACACCATGTTCACAAGGTCACCTTCTTTTGAAATAGTGAGATCCTGCATATTCTAAAATAGTAACCACTATATTTGTATTTATGATCATGAAATTCATGGGTTGCCATAAGCCAACAGACGACTTGAAGGCACACAAACACACAATAGGATGAAAGGCTCTAGGAAACCCTATTTCCACTAAGCCTGTCTTGAAACCCATAAGCAGATCCTGTTGTAAATTGAACTCTGCCTTCCCAAATTCAGAATAAAAATTAATTATTAATAGAATAAATATTGATTTCACTATCAGTTGTGAAGAAATAGGTGCCATAAATAGCTGGAAGAAATACTTCAGCTCTTTTACTACATTTTATCGATGTTTCTATATAAAGTGAACTTGGGTGTGTATCCCCAAAGACTGAGCATGGCCCCTTACATAATTGAATGGCTACGAGGAAATAAAAAATGGCCATTTACCAAGTAATAACTTGACCGTAGCCAATGAGTAAGATCATTGTTAATAACAAACTATGTGATGAGTTGAATTTTATCAAAGGTACCATTTCCTTGCATGCAATGATATTTGCCCTGTGATAAAATATTACTCTATAAATGGCACGATATTTTGGACCCAGTGTACCAGAAATATTAACTAATAAATGATTAGCATATGTCCAAGAAATCAAGGAGTAGTGTAGAAATGGATGAACAGCAAGTTGGGCAAATAAGAATAAATCCCTTTGTTACTGTAGGGTACTGTAAGCCAGCATGGTGTAGTAGTAGCTTAAGGATTGGACTACAGATCTGGAGGCAAGGGACTGAATCCTTGCTCAGCCATGGAAACCCACTGGATGACCTTGGGCAAATCACATTCTCTCAGCCTCAGAGGAGGCAAAGGCAAAACTCCCTCTGAACATATCTTGCCAAGAAAACCCCAGGATAGGGTCACCATAAGTCAGAAATGCCTTGAAGGCACAAAACAACAACAAAAGCATGATAGCTTTTGATGCAAATAGCTTTTTCAAAGGAGAAGTGAAAAAAGTTATACAGGAAAGAAAGGAAGTATTGAGTTGCAAAGATGGTAGAGAAATGGAAGGAATCATTGTATATTGGTATACAAATTAATATGTCATGGTATGGATGGATGGTATATAAGCTAATTGTTTTTATTATGTTTTTATGTCTTATATGTATATAAATGTCTATGTCCTACACGTGTATAAATGTTTAATAATTTATTTAATTTATTTATTTCAAAAGAGAGGTCTTCCATACATGGATGAGCTATGAATGGCTCACAAGTAAGGCTGCAATCCTCTAACTGAGCTCCATTGAGTTCTACATACACAGGGCTATCTGCTGTAAAGTAGAGCATCCTTATCAGAGATTTTAGCATCTGAAAAAAAGGAGAATCTTACTTCGATAGCAAAATATTTTCACTTAAATGTCATCATATGTTAGGGAAATAATGCACACACACACACACACACACACACACACACGCTGCTTGGCAATGTGATCGCAATTAGGTCATTATTTTACTACTGAAAATAAAACTGCTGAACAGTTGCCACCAAACTGCTGGCATAAACTATAATTTGAATATGAAGGTACAAACTTGTCCTTTGTACCTCTAACCACAGGAATGGTGATCTAATCTTGGTCTGTTTTTGTGATTTGATTGGCCTCCACTGATAGAAGAAGAGGAGGAAGAGGAGAAAGGAGAAAGGAGGACAGCGACCCTGGACTACCAATATTACATACCTGACGATGCTACCAATGTGTTTTGTGGTGGATAACGGGCATAGATCCAAATTATTGGTAATCTATATTTGATTTGCCTTTGCCAGCAACTAGGTAAGAGCAAAACCATTTTAACCGCCCCTACATGAGCAGTTCTCTTTGAAGCTCATCCTGCTCTTTGCTAAGGGTGGCTTCTGCAACCTCCTGCATTCTTCATCTGTCCTTGCAGATGCTCACTGGACTTTGCCAGGGCATGCTTTGGCCTGGACATTTCTGTCATTTGCTGTACAAGGGAATTGCTTTCCTAGTCCTCTCTTGAGCAGCATATTAGGATCATGCGCAGGCTTTGTTTACTGTGAATCGCGTCTGATCATGTTTAAAGGGAACCTAGCAAGTGCACATAAAGTGAGAAGTATGCGGGAGAAGAGAGAACAGGAAAAACCCATCTCTATTCAATGGGGGAAATGTTTTTCCCTGCAGTTTTCCATACAGTGGGCCCTTGCTATCCGCTAGGATTTGGTTCCAGGGCCCCACATGGATATCAAAACCCATGGAGCTCAAGTTAAATTAAATACAATGGCATAGTCAAGCGGTGTCCCTTATATCACATAGCAAAATCAAGGTTTGCTATTCAGAATTGATATTTTCTTGACTATTTTCAAGCTATGGATGGATGAATCTGTGGATAAAGAATCCATGGACAGGGAGGGCAAACTGTACCCTTCCCCCCCCC
>CM034708.1:83989199-84007601 GCA_020142125.1 Phrynosoma platyrhinos | reverse complement strand
AAGACAAAGTTCTTAGAGTAATATAAAAAGATACATTTACTTACAAAAGCATGTGTATATTTAAGACACAGGTAAAGCTTCATGTTGCAAATAATATGAGGCAGAAAAATAGTCTACATGCTTGCAGAGAAAGTTTCTTATCAGCGTGCTCGAAAGGAACATAGGGCCTTTGCAGACTGCCAGAAATAGTGCAAATTGAGTCCACTTTAACTGCCCTGGCTCAGTGCTAGGGAATCATGGGAACTGTAGTTTATTATGGTATTAGAGCTCTCTGATAGAGAAGGCTCAGTGTCTCAGAACTTTTTTCTGAGACAGTGAGCCTTCTCTGTCAAAGAGCTCTGGTGCCACAATAAACTACAGTTCCCATGATTCACTAGCATTGAACCAGGACAATTAAAGTGGTCCCAAGCTGGATTATTTCTGGCAGTCTGTAAAGGCCCATAATGGTGATTCCTCCAGAGACAAAGAAGAAGAGTGCTCTTTTAGAGAAGGAGGAAATTGAAGGGGTCATAAAACAATAAACTGTCTTGTATAAATAATTATGGATCTTTTTTTTTAGCATTCTTTGATAAGAATATGTTTTTGATATTCACTCAGGACGAGATGGTCAATGCTGTATTCCTAACCATTTTCATTTAAAGTTTAGGATGTAGTATATATTACTAACGTGAAAAAGAAAATATAGGTATTTTGATAAGATCTCATATAATCCTTAGGTTCTGCTTAGGAAGTGTTTTAATTATATGCTTAGATTAGGAGTTATTTGTATGTTACATTTGTTTTTAGCGTTTGTGTGTTGTTTATTTGTATATCTTTGTCTTTCTTTTGTTTTTCTTAACTTTTAATTATGTTTTGTTTGTTATGGATGTCTTTTCTATATACTTTCAATAAAAATTAAAAAAAATAAAAATAAAACAATAAACTGTCATAGATACGTGTCTGTCTTTCTAGAAGGATCAGCATGCTTAAGTTGCAGAATCCCCAACACAAAATGGCAAAGCCCAACTGGGCGGCAAAGTGGTTACAAGGTGGAGGACCAGTCTTCCGACTTGTGTAGGCCTCAGCCCTAAAAGGCCTCCCTTCTTCCCCACAGGCCTGACTGTTCTGAGGTGAGCTGAGAGAGTGTGACTTGGCCAAAGACACCCAGTGGGTTCCCATGGCAAAGCCAGGATTCAAACCCTGATCGCCCTGAGCAGCAAGATGGTGGCCTCCTGGAAAATCACACCCTCAGCCAAGGAGACTGTGGGGGCATCTACACTGCAAAATAATGCCTTCGGACACCACTTTAAGCTCTTCAGCGCCATCCTATGAAATTCTGGGATTTGTACTTTTACAAGATCTTTAGCCTTCTCTTCCAAAGCATGCTGAGGCCTCACAAATTCCAGGCCTCTGTAGGATGGAGACATGGCAGTTAAAGTGGGGTCCAACTGCATTATTTCTACAGTGTGGCTCCACCCTCCGAAATGGTGAGATTAAGCACAACTTTGGCCCGAATTCACAGCCTGGGAAGGTTCCTTTTCTTGGACTTCGGTTCCCAGAAGGGCCCAGCCAACGTGGCCAATTTTAAGGCTCCACTCCTCTCTTCTCTCTTCTTTTCCTGACTGATCAGACTGCCAGAAATAATCCAGTTTCAGACCATTTTAATTGTCCTGGCTCAGTGCTAGGGAATCATGGGAACTGTAGTTTATTGTGGCACCAGAGCTCTTTGACAGAGAAGGCTCACTGTCTCAGAAAAAACTACAATTCCCATGATTCCATTGCAATGAGCCAGGACAGTTAAAGTGGCCTCAAGCTGGAATATTTCTGGCAGTCTGTTCAGGCCTTACTGAAGGCAATGGAAGCTTCCAATTTCCTGTTTCAAATAGCCATCTATAGGTCCTACATAAAGCCAAAACTATCCCTTTTGGATGTCCCCAGTATCAGAGGCAGTGATGTAGGAATAAATTATAAATTCCAGATTTTTTTTCTCCTGGTCCTGTTCATCGCCACATGCCCAAGAATAGACAGCTGTAGCCATCTATTTCAGCAAACATGATCTAGAAGTTTTCTTGTCCACCTCAGCAGGTCTGTTGCAAAGTGATTCTAAAATTCTTTGCATTATAACAGCAACAATTTATACTGATATATGGTTGGGGAAATCCACTTGCTTGCCACCTACTGTGAGGATCGCAGCTGGGCTCAGGGCACAGAGAAACTAGGGTTGTGACAAGAAATTACATAAATGCCCCTGCTAACAAAAAAAATCCTGGTAGATCTACATTAAAAGCTGTAGCCAAATTGCAATACTATTTAGAGTTGCTGTTGAGCCATTACAGACATTAGCTCTTGAGATTCTTCATACTCATCTTGTCTCACCATTTTAAAAAGAGTCACCTAAGGGCCAAAACACACTGCAGAAATAATCCAGTTTGAGACTGCTTTGAATGCCCTGGCTCAATGTTAGGGAACTCTGGGAACTGTAGTTTGTTGTGGCACCAGAGCTCTCTGACAGAGAAGGCTAAATGTCTCACAAAACTACAGTTCCCAGAATTCCCTAGCATTTTGAGCCAGGGTAGTTAAAGCGGCCTCAAACTGGATTTTATTTTTGCAGTGTGGATTGACCCTAAATTATTTTAATTTCTTGATTACATTTGTATCTCACATCTCCTCCACTGATTTCAAGGTAGTGTGAAATAGCCTCCTCCTCTGTATTATAAATAATAATAATAATAATAATAATAATAATAATAATAATAATAATAATAATAATAATAATATCATCCCACTCTTTTCCCAAAACTGGGACTCAGGGTGGTTTACAATATTTAAAAAAACAGTACAATTAAAAGCATACAAAAATGGTACATCAAAATAGAATTAAATTATTACAGTATTAAAATAAATTGCATGTTAAAAGAATAAAATACAGTTAAAAAGTAAAAAAAAAAAAAAGTTTCAAACACTTTAAAACAATGCATCACCCCAGCCCAGTCTTCTCTATACTTCTTTCTCACAATAGTTCTATGAATTCAGAGAGATAGCCGTGTAAGTCTGGAATATATGTACACTAAGGGATCTTGTAGCACTTTTGAGACTAAGGGCCTTTGCAGACTGCCAGAAATAGTGCAAACTGAGTCCACTTTAACTGCCCTGACTCAGTGCTAGGGAATCATGGGAACTGTAGTTCATTGTGGATCCAGAGCTCTCTGACAGAGAAGGCTCAATGTCTCAAAAAAATTCCCATGATTCCCTAGCCCTGAGCCAAGGCAGTTAAAGTGGACTCAGTGTGGACTATTTCTAGCAGTCTGCAAAGGCCCTTAGAGTGCAAAAGAAGTTGTGCTACAATTTCTTTCCCACAGCTAATCTCAAAGGTGCTACGAGAGTCTCAAAGGTGCTTTCCAAAGTCAGCCTAAAGAAACTGTTTTCACTTTCAACTTAAAAAGGATGTGCTGATTTCAGAGCTTTTCAGGCAGTAGCCATCAGTCTGATGGCTGGAGAAAGAAACCACCAAAAGATTCTCAATGTGGGAATCTTGATGGGATAGAGCAGGGGTCCCCAAACTATGGCCCGCGGGCCAAACTCGGCCCGTTGAGGCCTTGTATCCAGCCCGTGGCCGGTCCTGCCACCGCCGCCGCCGCCGCCACCGCCACCTTTTTAGAGTGTGCACGATCTCGGGTGCCATTTTTTGTTCCAAAATGGCGGCCGGAGTCGTGCGCATGCGAGTGTGACCCTGGGCGCCATTTTTTGTTCCAAAATGGCGGCCAGAGTCACGTGCGAGCAGCCTTTCTCTTCGTCGCCCACAAAGCCCCGCCCTCTGGCCACCATTTTTTATTTTTTTTACTTTGGCCCTCCAATGAGCTGGGGGACAGCGAACCGGCCCCCGGCTCAAAAAGTTTGAGGATCCCTGGGATAGAGGAAATCAGGAAGGAATATATTAGAAACGGCGGTCTTTCCTCCATCCTGAGCTTAGGCCCTCCAGATATTGTTGTATTGCACCTCCCATCTAGTCCTAATCAATGGTGAGAGAGATCATGAGACCTGCAGTTCAACAACAGTGGGAGGGGCGCGCGTTGCCCACTCCAGACTTAAACCATAAAAGATCTTGACGGATGAATAACAGAAGCTTGAATTTAGCCCTGAAACAATCGACAGCCAGTGGAACTTCAGCCAAATGTGATGTGATATGCTGGAGATTAGTTTAGCTCAAACCGGTTGCAGTTTCCAACCATTCTTCAAGTGTGGTCTCCTGGAGTCACAGAGCTGGAAGGGACTTCTAGGTCCATCTAATACAATTTACGGGAATCCACCATTCAAATGCCCCTGTGAGGTGACCATCTGCTTTTGAAACTCCAGGGAAGGAGAGTCCACCATCTTCTTGTTGATACCATTGGGAAACAGTGGTGTTCCTGTTCCTGGTGTCACTTGATGCAGGTGAGTGGGGCTTCCTGGGGTGTCACCCCATGTGGACCGCACCCCCATAGTGACACTACTTCTTCCCAATGGCTTGTCAGCATCTTCTTTCTTGTAATTTGAATCCATGAGTCAGGGGTGTTTGCTACCTTCTGGAGCAGTGGAAAACATGACTATTTCAGATATTTCAGATGACTATCATATCACCTCTCAGGCTTCTCTTCTCCAGGCTAATGCTACCCAAGCTCCTCAACCATTCCTCATAGGGCACACTATACAGTTATCCCTCCACATTTTTGGCTTTGACTTTTGCAGATTTGTTTATCTGTGGATTTGATTATTTGTGGATTAGATTAATATGTTCTCTAAAAGAATCTCTAGGTCCTCCAGTGCAACTCTGCTGGAAATTGACCATAGAGTTGCACTGGAAGACTTAGAGACTACTAGAGAAAATAGTTCTCTGGGCATTTGAAGGTCCTCCTGCATGATTCTTTTTTATATATAAAAAGTTTTATTAATTAAAATAGCACACGATATAACACATCCATCAATATTTCGAGTTCCACATTATGCAAGTATCCATAGTCAAAATAGGAAAGGAAAAAGAAAATTATATATGATTTTATACATACAAATATTCCTTTAAAAAGTACAAAAACATACAAAAACATCATAATTTTCCTTAAATCTCATTGTCATCTTTCCATTTGTTTCAATTCCTTACTTGACATTATATTTCATACAAAACCTATTACAGCAACCACTTTGCACCATACCACCCTCCATTCTTCTCCTCCATATTTCTTCCATTCCTCAGTCCCATAATTCTTCCCCCATTCACTCCAGCATGACTCTATGGTCAATGTCTGGCAGATGTTGACCTTGCAGTTGCTCTGGAGGACCCAGAGATTCCAAGAGAGGTGTTTTCTCAAGTTAAAAAATACAGGATTTTTATTTGTAATTTCCCCACTTTCACAGAGGTCCTGTGCCCCTAAACCCAGCGAATGTGGTGGTCCCACTGTAGAACATTACAGCAGTCTACTTGAGACATTTTGGATAAAGCATTACAATGCTGTCTCTTTTATTTTTGATCTCTTTCTTGAAATTTTCCAGGCATGAATTTGCCTTTTTCACTGCAGCTGCACATGATGAGCATAAGCCTGTGCACTGAGCCAATGTTTTTTTTTATTAACCGAAAACATATAGCCCACTTTTCTTGTGCAAATGACCTCTAGGTGGCAATGTGAAAAAGTTTTCAGGAAGCTGTCTGACACAAAACACAGGGATTCCTTTTTTAAGTCAATACATGTGCCATCAGCAAACTGGCTTGGGTGTGGACTTACTTTTTTTTATTTTTTGGTCCCTCAGAACATCAATGTGCACTTACACATAACTGTATTTTTTAAAAAAGGACTCTTCATGTGCTTTGGATGGAAGCAGCAGCTGATGGTTTCCATGTTAGGATTATGGTAAATTTGTTGTTGTTGTTGTTGTCATTGTTGTGTGCCTTCAAGTCATTTCCAATTTATGGCACCCCTATCACAGGGTTTTCTTGTTAAGATTTGTTCAGAGGGGGGTAGCTGAGAGAGTGTGACTTGCCCAAGGTCACTTAGTGGGTTTTCATGCCTGAGTGGGTATTTCAATCCTGGTCTCCAGAGTAATAGTCAAATGCTCAAATCACTACACCACACTGGCTCTGGTAAATTTATGTGAGGTTTTATTACTACCATGAGAGGAGCTTTCCAAGGTGCTGAACTGTATCCTTGTATTATCTTGGAGTGCTCATTTAAGGTTTGGTATAAAACCCAGTTAGAACATCATGAGAAGGCATGACTCATTGGAAAAAAACAATAATGCTAGGAAAGATGGAGGGAAGTAGAAAGAGAAGAAGACTGCATGCTAGATTGAGGGTCTCTATAAAAGAGGTCATGCGTATAGATTTGCAGGAACTGAGCAGAGGAACTGAGCGGAGGACAAGGAATCTTGGAGATGTCTCATCTACAGGGTTGCCATGGGTCGAGATCCACTTGAGAGTGGATAACAGCAACAACTACAACATAAAACCCAGAGCAGATTCACCACAACCATGACATGGAAGCCATCAGCTGCCACTGAATCAAACTGTTTCGAATAATTGTGTCCAGCAATTTTATTGATCACCTTTGAATCCATATTATTGATCAATAAGTGTAACTGCTCCATCCTAAAGCAGGATCAGAGAAGATCCCACTGAAAACTGTCCATCCACATCCTCTGTGTTCTGTTCTTTGCAGCAGCCTCGCTATAAAACATCTTCCTAAAAATTTAGCTTCCTGATTTTATTCAGTGTATTTATTTAGATATGAGTATATTCAAGGTGGTCAAGTTTTGCATGTGAAAAGTTTTGCCTAGCTCATACCTATTCCCTTGTTCTTTCAACAATGAATGAATCCTATATCATCCTGAGCCAGACTCATTTATTGTATTATGAAAAAGCTACTACACCACACTCCACATGTTGGGTGTGAAAGCTCACACCACTTATTACAGTGGGCCTTCCACATTTGCTAGGGTGAGAGATGCAGGACCCCTGTGAAAGTGGAAAAACTGCAAATTAGAAAACTCCATGTTTTTAACCAGAGAGAACACCTCTCAAGGAATTTCTAGGTTGTCCAGTGCAACTCTATGGTCCACATCAGCTGGAAGTTGACCATAGAGTTGTGCTGGAGAACCCACAAATGCTTAGATAAGTGTCCTACCTAGGAATCTCTAGTCTAGGTCCTGCAGCACAACATTTGGCCATAGAGTTATGCTGGGGGACCTAGAGATTCCTAGAGAAAACATATTAATCAAATCTGTGAATAATCAAATCTGCAAAAGTCAAAGCTGCAAATATGGAGAGCTGATTGTACTTTATCTGGTTTTAAGGTGCCACAGAGGTTTGTACTACAACAACCTGGAAGCACTTCTCTTCTGAAATATAATCTGATTTACATTTGTACTTCCATCTCTAGCTTGTATTTGCTAGTATGGTGGCTCCAAAAGAAATTATCTTTACTTTAACTATTCTGTGCATTTGTAAACAATTTCCTAATTTTGAGGAAAGAGTAGTCATGTTCCTGTAGGCAAAATGACAGCATCCATGCCACAAAAGAAAAGTCTATCAGCAAAATTAGAGGAATCCAGATATCTGTAGAAGAACAGCTGGCATGATGCAGTGCTCTGAGCATTGGACATCACTCTGGAGACTAGGGTTTGATTCCCTGCTTGGCCATGGAAACCCACTACGAGACCTTGTGTGAGTTACACACTCTCAGCCCCAGAAAACCTTGTGATAGGGTCACCATAGGTTGGATACAACTTGAAGGCACATAACAACAAAAAAAAAACAATTATTTGCAGGGAAACCTATGGCAAATTAAGGTACCCCCCCCATCCAAAAACAGGAAGAAGCTTTCCAGACAGCTTAATAAGGATGATCATGTTCATTGTGCATGAAATTCTCACTTATGAATGGGGTGGGAGGGAGAGAAAACCATCTGGGAAGGGGGAATGAGATGGGGTGGCTGTAAAAGGAGGACCTGGGCACATAGATATTAAAAGTCTAGAGAGAACCATAATTTCCAGCTAAAAACTGGAAAGTTTTTTTCCAATCCTCAGGTATGACAATAAGAACAAAGGATGACATCCATGAATTTTATGTTGCTGGCACTGATCACCACTATATCCACTCCACCGCCATCCCAAACCTCAAAAAGTTCCTGCTCTTTCTAAGCCAGGTTTTCTTGAGCATGAAACTTTTAATGAATTGATTTGCTAATGCAGATTCCAAAACAGTTGCTGTTCAATATTCCCATGCTGCAAGTTGAATGGGGCTGCGTCTGAGAGAGACACTTAATATCTGTGCAGTGTGAGCTACACTGAATATTGTAGTAGGCTCTCTCTGGTGTGCAACACTCCTGCAGCATTGTCTTCTGGTATTAAAAGCTATTCCACCTTGGGAGTTGAACTGAAACTAAGAGAGTACTATCTATTGCTTTTATCTCTGCATTGCAGGTTGGCCTTAAAGACAGTACTATGCAATAATCTTGCAGTTATGCCCTTAGGAAGAAAAAGCTGAGAGAGGAGTTTATAGTAGCCCTGCAATATAATCTGTTGGTAAAATACTGAAGATTGGTTTGGCTTCCCTAAGACTTTTTTCTCTTTTAAAAATCCTTTTAAAAAAATATACACGAAGCAAGTCTCCAGTAAGAGAAGAGATTCCTAATTTGATGCTAACATTTTTCAGCTCCTTCATCCATAAATTTGAATAACAAACCTACACACAACAACATTTTGTTTCAGGGTAGTTTGCTTTATTTCTGATGTTTGGGTTGTGAGTGTTATTGAAACCAAAAAACCACAACCCATGCACAAGAAAGAGGAAACTGCAAGTTTGAGGAACCCTAAGTCTGCAGACATCCAAAGGAAAAAGGAAAAAGAAAAAAAAAATCTGTTCAGAAAGAGAAGTCCCTGCAAAGTCCAGTGGGGGTTGAGTCACTGAATGCTGACTGTTATGATGAAATGATGAAAACTGGTGGTAGACTAATGATGAAAACTGGTGGTAGACTAATGCAGCTGGACCTCCAAATAACTGCATTTCCTACTGCAAAATTTTATTGCAGATCAAACTCATGCCTTCTGAGACAGACTGCGAAGAAGTTGATGGCTGAACACCTTGTCTGTCTAGCAATTGCCAATGCCAAATACTTTCCTTTGGAATATGAAAGCAATCGGGATTAGTTTGGAACAGTAGCTAGAATGCCACTGAAAATGTTTAGCAGCTGTTCTTAAGATGATGATGTCTGATGAACTGCCATATGCTCGACAACTTGTTTTGCTGTTCCAAAACAGGCCTGTGGGCCACTGTATAGGGCTGAAAAGTTGTATTTGTCATGGTGAATCCCACAGGTGACAAGTCCAAGCAAATCAGAATCCTTGACCAGAGACAGAGCCCTTGCCTTCTATCCAGTTTGTAAGAGGGATAGCCCCAAATAGAAAGAAGACCCTTTGCCTTGAAAAGCCCTTTGAGGCTCCAGTGATCACAAACTGAGGCAACCAAATAAGATCATTAAATAGTTTTGGCATTACAGTCTTTCATGGTGTCCCAGCATCCACCCAACCCTTCCTTGCTGTTATTGTCCCTCACATACGGTGCTTGTTTTGGCCCAGTTTTTCTCCACCCGCTTGCCACCTTCTAGTCTCCATTCATGGTGCCAACAGCTCTGACGGTCCTGTGGCCCACTGTTCTTTTCACTTCACACAGCCTTCTTTCAATCCCCTGAGTAAATGCCCTTGACTCGATTATCTCCCCTCTGGTTTTGTATTCATTTATTTATTCATCGGTTTTAAGGCAAAAAAAAAAAAATCTTTTGTTGGTTCTTTTCTCTCTCTTCCTCCCACCTTCCAAATTTGTCTCTAAAGATTAAAGACCTGCTGTCTCCTTCCCCTCTTTCCTCTCCCTCTAGTTCCACTGACTCCAAGGCCCTCTGTTTTGGGGGTGTTTTTTGTTTGGAGTTGTTCTTTTTACACACGAGCTGTTCTCTTCAAAAGTTGTAGCAAATGGTTAATTTGATTATTGCAACTATAGACCAACTGCTTCAGCGGCCTTCCACCACGCGTCTGGAGGGGAGAAAGAGAGAACCCATCTAAACGAAATAATCAAATCAAAATGAAGTGTGGAAGGAGGACTTTAGAAAAAAAAACCTTCTTGACTTCCAAGCGGCACAAATAGAATTAAGACTGAGTCACTATAGCTCCCCCTTCCTCCATTCCAAAAAGGAAGCTTTTGTCTATACATCACAAATTCAGATCCAGCCAACCAGAAATACAGTTTCTTGCTAGGGCAAGCTAGAAAAGGAGAAATATGTGTTAAGTTTCTCTTTCAATTACAGATTGCTAATCTGTTGACATGAAAACCACTTTTAAAATATAACTTATTGGGAATGGCATTAACAAGAATGAGTTGTAAGATCAAGAACTATTATTGGGGCAGGAGGGTAGGAGAAAAGAAAGAAAGTCAATATTTAAAGGAACTTTTCTTATTTCCTGCCACTCTTAAGGAAAATCTTCTCTCTTCTGCTTTGTCTACTCCCCCTCCCAGTTAGAAAGAATGTTAGAAGACAGCGAAACAAAACAGCAAACAAAATGGCATTGTATTGAAGTAGCAATTCACATGAAAATGCTTGTCAGGCCCATCATGTCTCACTTCTATGAAGCTGTTTTTTTCCGCAGGCGAAACACACAGGAACATGGGAATGAATCAAATATTAAACACCAGTGAGCATTCCAGAGCAGCTTTCTTTTTGATTGCTTTATTTGCCGGAGACTGCTAATAATTCCCACCAGAGATGACCGTAAAGCAGGATACCAGTTTGAAAATGGCATTTGGGCCCAAGCAGGCTCCCATTTTTTCTGCTGTTTATGATTTTGGTATTCATAAGACTAGTACAGCCATAGTCTGTACTAAGGGGCACAATGAATATATTTGTGATCAATCTCATAAATAGCAGAGGCACCAACATAATCAGCAGATAATTGCTGTTTTGTTTTTGTTTTTAAATGGAAGCCAATTGTGTATGAATACCTTGTAGGCACCTACTATACTTAGAATTTATTTATTTTAACAATAAACCTTAGTCTGATAGATGATGGTGAGTGAATATCCAGTTTTATTCTGCACCAGCAGGTAATCAAAGGAATTTCTGAGTATTTGAGATTCCCTGTAGGCAAACCATTTTACTCATCTGCAAATGAGGCCACTCCACAGTTGTAAGAATGTTTTCTGCACATTAAGAAATCAGTGAAGAGAAGTTATTGGATATTTGTGATATGCTTTGCATTATATTTGTACCAGAGATGCAAATTCACAAGATCCTACCTGATTTTGGAAGTTAAGCCGGACAGCCCTGGTAAGTACTTGGATGGGAGACAGCCAAGGAGTACCAGATGCTGTAGACTACATTTCAGAGGAAGGAACTGGCAAAACTATCTCTGAGTAGTCCTTGTCTAAGAAAAACCTATGAAATTCATGGGGTTGCCATATGTAGATAGGTGACTTGAAGGCACAAACACACACAGAGAGAGAGAAAGTACTGCATCCCTCAAAAACATACAGAACACTCCAGTCAAAGTGAAAAACTTTTCAATTCCATTTGTGCCTCCTGCAATAAATCTTTCTTAACATTCACTCTGAAATGAATGGGGCTTCCAACTGCTTAATTTTGGCTGGATTACCTTCAAAGTTTTGCATATGTTTGAAGTTTATCAATGATGCTCATGTGATTTCATTTTATTGTCTGCATGGATCTATTAGTTCTGAAAGCTTTACAGTGCAATCCTGCGCAATCCTATGTTCAAATAGACTTATACCCTATTGTGTGTAGCATTCCAGCTTTTATTGATATTGATAGATTTTTCTATGAATTTTTCCATGATATATTGGTAAGAGACATTTTTAATCAGTGGGATTGCAGGTTAAGGGCACACTGCTTCCTTTTTTTTAAAAAAAAAAAAAAGTGCTTTCATTTTGATGTGTTACAGTCATAGAGCATAAAATAGAAATATTAAAGGTAAAATATTTCTGACAATGAATTTGTAACATTTGTTTATTAAATTGTAAGTTATTCTTGACTTTCTTTCAACAGAGCACAAAAGCAACTAGATTGGATTGCTTGTGATTAATTTGTGATGTTGGTTGGGGATCTGAGTTGTCATTCAAAAAAGCAACTTTTTCAAGCTCTGGTTAGGATCCAGCTATATTCTGAAAACAGAAGCCCTGTTCTGAGTTCTTCCACTTTAAAGTGTACTGATGTTGTTATGCAATGGAATCATTATGTAGCTTAGGTCTTTGTTGCCTCTAGAAGCAGCAAATGAATCAAGGGTGCGAAAGGAAAGTGTCAGCGATTTCAGTATATCAGATGAACATTTATCATATGTGAAGGCACCAGATCTTGTCTAATCTAGGAAGTTAAGCGGGTTCAGCTGTGGTTAGTACTTGGACAAGAGATTGTTGACAAATACCAGGTGCTGTAGTGTAGTCTATATTTCAGAGGAAGGAACTGGCAAAACCACCTCTGAGTATTCTTTGTCTAAGAAAACACTATGAAATTCATGGAATTGCCATGAGACAACAGGTGACTTGAAGGCACATACATATTCGTAGAGTGAGAATTTTTGGTAATAGCAACCATGTGCCCTTCCACACTGCGCAGTGATAGCACTATGATTCCACTTTAACTGCCATGCATGGCTGGATCCTGTGGAATCCTGGGACTGGTGATTTAGTGAGGCCCTACAGTTCTCTGGCTAAGAATTTTACACACCCCTTCCTGAGCTGCAAACCCCAGGATTCCATAGGATGCAACCATGGCAGTAAATGTAAAATCATAGCATCATAACTGTGTAGTGTGAAAAAGCCCCATGCGCTCTAGCAACGTTTCCACTGTTAAACTCACTGGTGCTTTGTTCTTATCAGGCTTGGGGTATGTGTGTTTCCCATTTTCAAGAATGTGCTGCTGTTGCATGTAACTGCCCATTTATTTGTGCATTAATTTTGCTACGTGCAGGAATCACATGTGATGATAAGGCGGGAAATATATTACTGGTCATGTTATGAATGTGCATCTTATTGACACAGGAGCCTGAAAGGGTGGGAATACATTAAGAAATTTCCAATAGTGTGAGGCAAACGTCTTCCAGTAGAGGGATCTTCTCTCCACATTGCTTGTTGTTGCTACTGGAGTTTTGCTAATAGCAGGAACAGCTGCTGGACTGGGTGGGGAACAGGAGCATTTGAAGAGAGGCACAGATGTAAAAGTGACATCTGCCAGTGACAAAGGAGAGCAGATTAAATTAGGCAAGAGGCCCTTTCTGTTTGCTATGAAATTGGAGCAGCATATTCTCCATGGCTGGGGTGGTAGTTAGAAGAACCATGAGGAGAAGGAGAAGCATCACTGGCTATTGTGAGCATTGCTAGAGCTATGGAAGAAGAGTGTTACATGAAATGTAGTAAAGGAATCAACAGCAGAACAGGACTCTGACATCCAAGAAGTGATTCTATTTTATCTAAGAGGAACGCATCTGGATAAATACAATCCCCAAATCTTGATTTCAAAAATAATTCAATTTATTGATTGGTTGCATATGCAGCCTACTGCGCCATTGCTTCAAGGAGTGCAAAGTGATTTCCCTGGAGATTAGGATTGTCCCATTTTATCCTCATAAGAATTTCAATTCAGGATTTTACTAAAAGCCAGTAACTACCTCAAGAACACCTAATAAGCAGCATAGTTAAGCAAGGCTTTGGACCCAAGTAGCCAGGTCCATGACCAATACTCTGATCATTAGCCTTGTCAAATGTTGGGCTGGGAGCACAGTAAATTCTGGTGAGAAATGACATGAATCAGCCCATAATCAATCAGATAATAAGAAGTGGTGGGAATCAGTCAGATATTATTAAAAAATATTCAAAGGTTCCTGTGAGCCCAAAGTGACAACTCACAGGTGATGCTGTACCCTACAGTTTGACTCACTGCTCTGCCCATGACATTTTCAAGAACAGTGATAGGGTTCATGCAGAAAATGAGTTAGAATAGTGAGAACTTTAAGGCAATTGTTCTTACTCTTCCATTAGCTTTTCCCAATCTGATGACTCTCAATAAAGCCCATCACCCCAGCAGATCAAGGCCAGTAGCAGTTGCTGGTAGAGATGATGGGAGCTGTATGCCCAAACATATGAAAGAATCTGGTTTGATAAAGCAAGCTTACTTTATCTTCAAAAATACCCTTTCCACTAGAAGATTGGCATGTGCCTTCACTCAGTGTGCCTTCACAGGATTGGGAAGCTCTGGTGCTGAGCAGACAGAAGGGGAAATCCAGCTTACCTCCAGAGTTTCTCAATTCACAGGAAGAAACCACTGTCTGCACCGCCTGCTCCCAGAACGAGCTGAACATCTATGGGCTATCCATACTGCCCCCCCCCTTTTCTGCCCAAAATGGGGCATAGTGCCACACCATTATTTTTTTGCTGTTGCTGCAATCCAAATGCATGTGCACACATGCACGGGTACACTGTCATTGGCCATCAATCACCCTCCACATCCTGCCCAGCTGCCTGCCCATTGGACACCCCGTGCGATCGGCCATGTGACCAGCCACGCGACCAACTGCCTGTACAGCGCATCCATTGCCCAGTGACACATTAACATGATCATGGAGGCCCCACTCATACATGTCTCCTTTCCCCCTTCACCCCATGGCCCCCTCTTGGACCAACTATTTGTTAATGTGTTTATTAAATCCATTGCATTGTTGGCGACCTGCCATACTTGTCTTCGTTTTGCTTCATGGGGCATGTGACGGTTTGATGGTGCAATAGGTTGATGGTGCAGCTGACCACTTGAGTGCCCATACTCTTGATGCACAAGTGGACAAAAGAAAAAGGAATGGTGATACCAGGAGTGTGTCTCACCAGGCACAGGGTACATGCTCTGGACCACTTCTGCCAGTTGCCTAGGCCTTCCTGCATACCTACACTGGCATCATGCAGTCTGTACACCAATGTGATAGTGCACACCTTCTGTCTAGAACTGGAGCAAACTGGGTTTTATTTTGCTCTGCCCCTGGTCTGTGAGGTTTTCTGCTAGTATTATGGTGTCATCTGCATATCTTAGATTGTTGATATTCCTTCCTCCTATTTTCATTTCTCCTTCTTCTGTGTCCAAGCCTGATTTTCTTATAATATGTTCTGTATACAAGTTGACCAGATAGGGTGAAAGAAATTGGGAACCAATTCTGTCCTGAGTCATTGGTTTTTTCTTAGGCTGAGAGAGTGAGACTTGTCCAAGGCCACCCAGTGGTTTCCATAGCTGAATGGGGATTTGAACTCTAGTCTCCAGTAGTCCTTAAAGGAAAACACTCCAATCATGATACAACCCTGGTTCTGTTTTGCATTGGGAAATTCACACTCTAGAAGTGTCTTGGAGTATATCTCCCCTAGATAGTTATAACAGTTTCATAACACTTTAATTGTTGTTGTTGTTGTGCTTTTGAGTTGTTCCAGGGACACTCCACTCCACCCCATGCATCTGAGGAAGTAGACTTACATCTACAAAACCTCATGCTACCAATTTCTTTCTTCCAGTTAATCTCAAAGATATTCCAAGATCCTTTTGCATGAGAATGAACTTTTGCTTACTTAATTGGTTAGTTATTAATCAGTTAAATTTGTACTTCCAATCTGTCCAAGGCATCACAAGTTTAGAAGCATTTATACTGGAGAGACAGAGAGTCCCTGCTTCAAAAATATTTTTTGGCATAGGACTTTATGATCCTTAATCCAGAACTGCTAACAGAATTAGAAAGTCCATGAAGTGCCATAAAATATAATGGAATCCCTTCAGCAAGTGATGAATTAAACAAATATTTACCATTTGTATGGATTCCGTTTCAAAAGCTTTCTATATAATTTTTGAACTGATTACTATATGTGAACTGATGGTATTAAATTTATATCTAGACAGCTTTTTAAAATTGTACATTGACTCAGGGCAGATGCTTTTGTCAGTTTGCTACCCAGGTAAATACCTGGGTAAAAGATCACCTAATATCCTTGTATATGCCACTTTGGGATAGGATATAAACGTACTAGATTAGTTACATGGATCAGTAGCAGAAAGTAGTTATATCACAACTTGTCTACAATAAGGCATGAAAGAGAAACACCAGTGATTTTCCAAATTTTTCTAGACGTCTGGAGCTTATGTCAAATTGCATGTTCAGTCATCCCTCCACATTTGTGGGTTAAACATTCATGGATTTGATTATTTGTGGGTTTCTGTATTTGCCTATGCCACCAAAAAAAAAAAAAAGTTATTATCTTTAGGCATTTGTAGGTCCTCAAGCCTCTAGCATGACTTTTGGAGAAAGTTGATCATAGAGTTGTGCTGGATAACCCACAGATCCCTAGAAAAGCATTCTCTCAGGTTAAAAAAAAAAGGAGATCTATATTAGCAGTTTTTCCACTTTCACGAGGGGGCTGCACCCGTAACCCCTGTGAAAACTGGGAGCTGACTATATTACAATTCAGCAGGTGAATTGTTAAAACAAAGCCAGGATGAACAGAAATGTGTAGAATTTTCTGGAGGTGTATCAAGAAGAGCCAAAAGACTTTCTGAAATATGATTCCCATTGAATCTCTACAAATTTTCTGATATTTCTTTACAGTCATTTCTGAGGCTAACTGATATGTAAATAGCACATGAATCAAATTTCTCCACAGTAAGTTGAAAAATGTTGCTGGAACAACCAGACAGAAGAGTCTATTTATACAAAGGTGTATGGCCAAAAAAATGTGGTGTGTGAACATTTATAAAGTTCAAGTTATTATAAAAAAATATGAAATAGTAGTAGTGGAGTCTCCTTCCCTGGAGGTCTTTAAGCAGAGGCTGGATGGCCATCTGTCAGGCATGCTTTGATTGGGAGTTCCTGCATGGCAGGGGGTTGGACTGGATGGCCCTTGTGGTCTCTTTCAACTCTATGATTCTATGATTCTATGATTCTATGAAATGTTTTGAGGAACAAGAGGAACTGTAGTTGCTTTACTGTTGTCATTAACTTAATAATAATAATAATAATAATAATAATAATAATAATAATATTTATTTATATCCCGCTTATTGAAAAAGACAATCCAAGCGGCTTACATAAAAACCCATACAATATAACCCCTAAGACCAACCCCCCCCCTTAAAACAGATATAACTTACAGATATAGAAAGAAAATGTAGGGTAATAGAGTGAGTATTGGACTAGAACTCGGGAGACCAATTTCAAATCCCTGTCCAGCTATGGAAACCCACTGGTGGCCCTGGGCAAGTTAGACTCTCTCAGGTTAAAAGGAAGGCAGTGGCAAACCTTCTTTAATAAACCTTGCCAGAAAATCCCTATGAAAGGGTCCCTCTATGTATGTATGTATGTATGTATATGTATGTATGTAAAAGGCCATCGTCCTGTATGTCTGTTTTGACTTCTCTAATGATGAAAAAGCTTAAATGTTTTTGCAGCTTGATTTGAAGGACATGAACCTGGCCAGTCTATAGGCTTCTTAGAGGCTACATACACATAAAGAACCTGTGGGAAATACTGGAACATTCACAAAGAGGGGGAAAATGTGAACAGGGGAAGCTTAACTAGCTTGCAATCTTGTAGTGAGCTGCCATTAGGATTCTTGATTATGGCCCTTCTAGGATGTGTCCAATTATACATTTTACAGATTAGGGATACTTCAAGAAAAGAAGCGATTTCTTACTTGAAAAAATATCAGAGTCAGGACCTGATCAATGAAAGAAAGGACAGCAGATAGGAAGCAGGGAAACTATTACCAGTGTGCTCTAGTGACATGTTGTTATAATGCTGAACCAGGAAACTCACATGGAAAGTTTCCTTGATAGCCCTGTAGATCCTTAAAGATGCTGATTATTGCTGTAGAATGTCTCATAGTCTGAAATCTGGAAGGTCCATGTGGCAAGTTAGGATGGACATTATTGTGCAGTGATAATAGTCAACACATTGACATGGTTTGCCATAGAATGTAATTATGCCAGTGAAAGGAAGACAAATGAGCATATGATTTACCTCAATCATACAGGACTCTGTCCTGAAGGAAAACAATATTGCCCAAACAAGAAATTAGACGATAATTCTAAGAGTAAATCTGCAGTCATCATTGAGCTGAATGTTGTTTGAATCATAGATAGGAATTGTTACCTGCAATAAATGACTTTTTCTGGAAATGAACACACAACAGAGATTCCAAAAGTAACATAGTAAGTAGCTTGTAATGGCATCATCTGTTTTGCTGTTGCATGTAACATTATATTTTAAAGTTATTTTTTAAATTCATTTTAAAGTCATTTTAGAGGCATTTTGACAAGAATTTCCCAGGTAATAACAGTCCGGCCAGAGAGAGGAGAAGGAGAGGAGCAGCTGGGCAGC
>CM034708.1:83965764-83983048 GCA_020142125.1 Phrynosoma platyrhinos | reverse complement strand
TGGCACGCTCTCCAAGTTATCCTGGGAAACAGAGCAAACTGAAGGAGGCATAGATATTAAACATCGATCCCTCCTTCTTTTGTAACATTTGTTTGCTCTGTTGCCACCATACCTTCCCTGTCCCCACACAATCTGAATATCTGCTCCCAGACTATAATCAGCTCCAACATGTGGGGAGGAAGATAAGTGGCTAGCTGATTCCAGTTCTAATTTGAAACAGCAGCTTCGAGGAAAAGAAAGGCTGTGGAGGAGGACAGTTCTCCAAGGTCGCCACAGCTGTTCTAGCCACTCTCAGGGTCACTCCAGGTGACATTAATCAAACTGCTAAAACCTCCAGGCAGTCTGAGATTCTCTGGTGGCCCAAGAAACTATTGCTGCTAAATATAGTAATAGAGAGAAGCTAGAAAATTGTGACATTTGGACTGGTCTCAACAATAAAGCTCAAATCCTATGCCCCTTGTCAGTAGTGGTAATCAGGGCCAGCCGAGTCCTCCTCTCACGGCCCCCAGGGCGCCGCAGTCACTCTATGTTGCCGGGGGAAGATGGTGCTGCACGGGTTTAAATGCCCGCGGTTTCTCCCAGTGCCACCGCCGCTGCAGCTCACTCTGGCAGCCCAGGTGTTAACAATCGGGCCGATCGGGCCAGCCAAGTCCTCCTCTCACGGCCCCCATGGCGCCGCAGTCGCTCTGTGTTGCCGGGGGAAGATGGTGCCATGCGGGTTTAAATGCCCGTGGTTCCTCCCGGTGCCACCACCACTGCAGCTCACTCTGGCAGCCCAGCTGTTGACAATTGGGCTGATCGGGCTGGCCGAGTCCTCCTCTCACGGCCCCCAGGGTGCCGCAGTCTGCCACTACCATGGGTAGTGCATCTGCCGCAGTCTGCCACTACCATGGGTAGTGCATCTGCCACTACCATGGGTCACTTGCTTCTGAAGTCAGAATGGGACGCCCAGCAACGATTACATGGTTGGGTGCCTAGTTCTGACCTCAGAGCAAGTGACTGGCAACAGCAGCGGATGTGCAGGGTGACTCAGTGGGATCTGTGCAGACACCTGTCCCAGCATGGAAACAGAGGGCTCCAGATCTTCCTGGAAGATCCAGAGTAAGAGGTAAGCTTTTAAAATCCATTTTGATTGTATTGAACCCTGGTTTTGGTGCTGAATGTGCCAGATGTCATCCAGATATTTTGCATGAGAACTGGGGTTTGGGAATGTGTCATTCGAACAGAACAATTCCTATGATTCATATCTTTCCTAAAGAATTTAAATGTTTGTTTTTTTTATTTTATTTTTTGTCCAATTAGCATCTTATTTTATATAATCTGTGAGGAAGCGCAAACATTAATTTATATATCTCAATTAAATTTTTATTCACTTAATCCTACATAAAGTGAATAGTGGAAACAGCAAATTATGTAGAATATTCTTAACAAAAATCAGGGATACATAAATTAATGACTCTTGTCATTTTAAGGAACCAAATTTCAGTCTCTGTATTCACATTTTTTGAATTTCAAAGAATTTGGGGAAGGAGGTGAGTATGTCATGTTCCCTCCCCCCCAAAAAATGTGTAAGTAGGTGACAGTAAAATTGTCAAGGTAACTGAAAGAGGAGAATCACTTGAGAACATAATTTCCATGGTTTACTTTTTTCAGGACAGCATTTTTAGTAGATTATTCATGTCCATCATGATGCCAGTTCAAAAATGTTCAAATCCCCTTCCCCTTCCTGAGAAGACCTCATGAGAAATTGTACTTAGAAATCAAAGGTAGCAGAGACAGAGGTTACTGTGAAAGGGATACATATTTTATCATCCGGCCTAAAGCAGGTGTCACAGCCTAGGAGATAATGTACTCATCTGATGCAGTGATATTCAGAATATAAAATAATTTTTCATGTCAATGGAAAAGTGAAGTTCTTTGTGTCTTTATTTTTAAAGCAGAAAAGCGTTACAGATTTCAAATGACAAGAGTCCCTAAGTGTCTTATGGGTATAGACTGACAACACTATACACCAGGGGTTGGGAACCTACGGCCCGCGGCCCGCGGCCAGCACCCAGCCCACCAACCCCCGCCGACCAGCCCCCGCTGACCCCCGCCACCACCACCGCTGACCCCTGCCGCTGCCACCTCCACGTGTATCACAGCCACCATTTTGTTTTCCAAAATGGCGGCTGCAACTCGTTTGCACATGTGCAGGAATACGGCGCATGCGCAAACGAGTTGCGGCCACCATTTTAGCAAACAAAATGGCGGCTGCAACATGCGCAGCGGCGGTGGCTGCACACATGCACATGAGCGCGTGCATCTCCATTCCCTCCCCGGCCTGCCAGAAGACCTGGGGAGAAGCGATGGGCCCCAGGTACATCAACTTTGCCAACCCCTACTATCTATCTATCTATCTATCTATCTACACACACACACACACATACACAAATATATATTAAAAACATATAGAATAATGTTTCTGTAAGAGTATCTTCACCTCATCCTCTGATCTGCTTCATTATCTTTTGCAGGAGAAATTTCATCAGAAAAATGAGAGGAACTGGGAAGACAATACATCCGATTTGGTGAATCTGGTACCTTTCGCCAACAGGAGAAAAACTTTCAGATGTTTAAACCCCTTTGGAATGGCAGTAAGGACAAACGCCTCTGAGTATGTATTTAAGGGCACTCTGGTGCAACATCAACAACCAAGAGACCAACCTTCTTTCTCCTGTCCTCGTTGCTGTTTATTTCATGATTAGGCTCATTTGACATCAATCACTTGTTGCAAATCAGTTCAGTACCTGTGCCCTCTGTACTCTATTTGCTTCCTTGAAAACTGTAGATTCAGAAGATGGTAAGATGCTGTAGAATTCAGAGAATCCTGCCAATTTATACCTTAGGCCAGGAGTAGGTAACTGTGGTCCTCCAGATGTTGTTAAACTGCCACTTCCATAATCGCTCACCTCTGGCTATGCTGGCTAGAGCTGATGGCAGTTGCAGTCCAACAAGATTTGGTAAGCCACTGTTGCCCACTTTTCATGTAAGTAAAAATGATAAGGAACTTGCCAAATAATTCTGATTCAGCTATCAGAAACCTCTAGCTGAATGTCCCTACCCATTAAGTAAACTTGTTCTCACTGTCAGCTCTGAAAACACCCATCACCTCTTTGGAAGGCAAAGGAGCTAGATTGTGGTTCTTGATCTAGTGATGAAAATGTATGGAGACTCAGTAGTTGGATATACTTGAAATGATGCCCCTAGCAGTTCTGTGAGGTGTCCAGTCCAAGGAGGGATGAATGTATGGGAGTTTCTTTCCAGAAGTGTACCACTGTAGAAACCTATGTAGGCTTCTCTCTGGAAGAGCCCTTAAAACAAGAGTCAAAATTCGATGACCTATTCAATTCCCTAATACAATGGCAGCCCTGCAGTTTCAGCAAAATAAATAAATAAATATCCCATGAAAATGGTTGAAACACTTTCGTTGGGATGTAGAATGTTTTTTGAGGGGAACTTCCCACCCTAAAACTGCTGCAGCTCTCTTAATTATATATATATTAAAAAGGGGGGAGGAAAGGGGTGGCACTATTAAAAACAACAAATTATTTATGTAAATATACCAAGAGTTAATACAAAATAATAAATGGGAGTAAAAATAACATCATGGAATGTTAAAGGAATTAATTCTAGGTATAAAAGAAGTATTGTGTTTCACCAATTAGAAAAAATGAAGAGTGATATAGTTTGTATACAGGAAATGAAGATAAGCAAAAGGAGATGAAATACATCAGAAATGCTAAAGTAGGACATTATTATATTGCAGCAAATGATAAGAAGAAAGGCATAGCGATATACATGAAAAAGAAATATCAATCTAAGGAGATTTTTTTGTGATAAAGAGGGAACATATATAGGAATGGAGATTAAATGGAAAACATTATGATATTGGCAGTAGGAATATATGCCCCATTAGAAAATAGAGATAAATACTTTGACAGGATACGTAACGAATTCAAGCTTTTGGATTATAACAATATTATTTTGTTAGGAGATTTTAATGCTGTATTAGAACCAATAATGGAAGGAAGAAAAATCAAGATAAATCAAGGGAAACTGACTAAATCCTTCTTTGATTTGACTGAGGATTTTGAACTACAAGATGTATGGAGATGCAAATATAAAGACTCAAAGATCTATACCTTTTTTTTCTCCAGTACCCAACTCATTTTCCAGAATAGATTTATCTTTAGTCACAGAACCCATGGTTCCAATGATCCAAACAATGGAAGTGTTGTTAAAATGCATCTCAGACCATAATCCTATTATGATGGAATTAATAGAAAAGAAGAGAAAATATATATGGAGATTGCAAGAACACATTTAAAGAGAAAAATAATTTGAATCAATAAAAAGAAATATTCAAACACTATTTTGGGGGATTTGGATAATGATAGAGACAAAATAATAAATTATCTGAATGAACAAAAGATCATCACATTAAATAAAGAACAAGAAGAAAGTTTAAATCAACCTATAACTAGTATGAAGCAGTATATTAATAAAGCTGCTATTGCTATTGCTATAGAATTATCAGAAGCCATAACAAAACTGAAAATAAGGAAAATGCCTGGCCCAGATGGACTATTGGCAATTTATTATAAAAAGATGCTAGATCAGGGGTAGGCAACCTTTTTAAGCCAGGGGTCAGGTTGCTGTCCCTCAGACAATTGGGGGGCCGAAGCACCAAAAATAAATAAATAAATAAATAAATAATTTTTTAAAAAAAATTAAAAATTTTAAAAAATATGCATGCACACTCTCTCAGCCCCAGAAAAGCCATGGCAAAACCCCTGTGGAGATTTTGCCAAGAAAACCCCAAGAACAAGTAATAACAACAATAATCAATATCATAATGGTGGGCTGCGGCGTCAGTGGGGGGTGGCGGCAGTGGTGGTGGTGGCAGGACTGGCCTGGGGCCGGTCCAAAGCCCTCAGGGGGTGAATCCAGCCCCTGGGCCTTAGGTTGCCTACTCCTGTGCTAGATGAATTAATAGAACCATTGAAAGAGGTTATAAATGATATACATGAAAATAGAATATTGGCTCTTGGAAGGAAGCTTATGTATCTGTAATTCCAAAAGAAAACAAAGAAAAAATGATGTGAAAAACTATAGGCTAATTTCCTTAACTAACACAGATTACAAGATATTTACATCAGTTATAACAACAAGGTTAAAAAAGATACTTAAATCAATAATTCATGAAGATCAGAATGGATTTATCTCAAATAGACAAATCAAGAACAATTTAAGATCAGTATTAAATAATACTGAGCATTACGAACATCATAATGAAAGGAAATTGGCAATGATATTGATTGATGCATAGAAAGCATTTGATAGAGTAAATTGGTGTTTCATGATAGAACTGATTACTCAGATGAAAATGGGGCTCAAATTTAGAGAATGGGTAAAGGCAGTATATAAAGAACAAAGAGCACAAATAATAGTAAATAATGAAAGAACAGGTTATATCTCCATTGAGAGAGGAACAAGACAAGATTGCCCATTGTTGCCCCATTGTTTATTATAATTTTGGAGGTTCTAAATAATAGAATTAGGGAAGATGAGAATATAAAAGGGGTTAAAGTGAAATGGTACACCTTCAAACTACAAGCATTTGCAGATGATATCATCTGTTTCTTGGAAGAACCAAAGGAAAGTATTGAAAATTTGCTAGATGTTATACAAATGTATGGTAAGTTAGCTGGATTTTATATACATAAAGAAAAGACTTTGATATTAACAAAAATATGAGTATAAAAGAGGAAGAAGAACTAAAAGAAATAACAGGATTTAAAGTAGAGAAAAAGGTAAAATATTTGGGAATATTCTTGACTAAGAGGAATTTAGATTTGTTCAAAAATAATTATCAAAAAACATGGGATGAAGTGAAAAGAAATCTGGAAAAATGGGCAAAACAACGATTTTCCTTTTTGGGGAGAATAGCAATTATCTAAAATTAACAGAATGTGGTAATGTGAAATGTTGGAAATGTGATAAACCTATAGGAACATTTTCCATCTATGGTGGAGTGTAAGGAAGCTAAAAAATACTGGAAAATGATTCAAAAGAAAAACTCAGATATATTACAAATAAAAATACCATATTACCCAAAACTCTTTCAACTAAATATGACTAGTTCTATAAATACAGAATCTAAAAAGAAATATTGGTGAGCAATGTTATATATAGTCACAACAGCGAGAATAGTCTATGCCAGGTACTGGAAACAATCTAGAATCCCATCAGAAAAAGAATGGGAAGACAAGTTGAGAGAAGCAATGGAATTAGATATATTGACAGCATTAATGGATAAATTAAAGGAAGATGTGGAGAGTGAATGGATAATGCTTATGAATTATTGGAAAACAGATAAGAATTGCATTTTATGTAATATTTAGGTAATAATAACAGAATTAACAAGATAAACAGAAGATTCAAACATGAAAGAATGAAGAAACTATGGAGATTATCGGGAAATTAAAAGTTAAAAATGATTTATAATACTTGGAACAAAAAGAGGGGATCAGTAAATTCTATATCAATTGGTAAATATATAGGAAGTTAAAGAAATAATATGCTATGACAGTAACTATATAACAGCTTATTTGTTATTTGTTTTTATGTATATAATTGTATGTTATTGACTTTTATGTATGTATGTTAGTCTTTGTTATTTATGTTATGTTATGTTATGTTATGTTTCTTATAAAATAAATCTAATTAAAAAAAAAACATGAATGGCTTAAAGTCCCACCTCTCTGGCTTAAAATGTCTTTTAAAAGATATATGGAGATGCAGGCCATGTTTTATCAGAGAATGGCAAATTGAATCTCTCTCTCTCTCTCTCATCCTGCCTTTCTCCCAGGGCAATGGCCAAGGTGGCTCTATGGTATTATTATTATTTAACACAATGATAATAATAATAATAAAAATGATAAAATAATAATAGGTGAATCCAATTTTTTTTTTAAAAAAACACACACGTCTTGATTTATACATTGAGCTTGGCCTTCTTTTGACTCCTCTTGTTTCAAGTGCTGAGAATCTCATGGATAGCCAAAAAGATAAATAAATGGGTCCTAGAGCAGATCAAGCCAGAAATCTCTTTGGAAGCCAAGATGACAAAATGTAGGCTGTCATACTACAGACACATCATGAGAAGGCACAACTCACTGGAAAAAACAATAACGCTAAGCAAAATGGAGGGAAGTAGAAAGCGAGGAAGGCCACATGCTAGATGGATGGACTCTGTTAAAGAGATCACACATATGAGTATGCAGGAGTTAGGCAGAGCAGTAAAGGACAGGGGGTCTTGGAGATGTCTTATCCACAGGGTTGCTATGGGTTGAGATCAACTTGAGGGCAGTTAACAACAACAAACAGTACATCCATAGAATTGCAACTTCCATCAACCCTAACCAGCACAGTCCGTGATGAGAAATTCTGCAAGTTGCAGTCCAACAAGACCTGGAGAGCCACATGTTTCATCCTCCCACTCACCCCATATAAGCCATTGTTTTCTTTGTGATAATTGTTTTAGTCAGCTGCTATCTAGAAGCTCGTACCACTGTTTCTTATCTTTTAGGGTAATCTTTTCTCCACCCCTAGGAGCTATTCAGAACTTCAGTTCCAATACAGATCACACACTTTCACAAAATCTGGTCTGATCAGAGATCTCTGTTGTCTCCTCTGCTTTACCCCTAAGCAAACTACCACCCACTGTATACCAGCTAGTGGATAATAACACAGTTGTATGATACCATTTGGGTCAGGGGTAAAAAACCACTATGTGAGCAAAGTGAGGCACCCACTTAAGATGGCAGATTCTGGAGAACAGCAGCAGCATACTTCAGCAAAGAGCTGAGTACCACATCCTTTGCTCTGTTCCCCCATATTTAACCTCACCAACATCCCACACCAGGTTTTCATGGCCGGCTGGTGGTTCGAACCCTAGTCTCTCAGAATCCTAGTCCAACACTCAAACAACTACACCATACCCTATTTTTAAAAAGAAAAAGAACCACCGTTATAAAAGTGCCCATGCTGTATAGGGGATTCTCAGAGCTATAGTCCAGAAACAAAGAAAGAAACTCTTTTCCAAGCTCTGTGTAAGAGACAACATCTGAACCCAATGGATTGCCATAAAATCTTGATTCACTATCCATAATTCTCTCCTCAGAATGCCCTTCTAGTGAAATCAGTGCCTGACCACAAGTTTACAGTCTACATGCTCTTATTTTACTAAGTGTGACATTGGCAAGGCAGACAAACATTGCTTTACTTTATCCCCTGAACTATTTTCTTGGATTCTTCCTGGTGTGCAAATGCATGAGCTCAATTACACTTGAATCTTACCTTGAAACACTGCATGCATTCATGGGTAACCCCATTATGAAATTCAAGAGACTTAATGCAATTTGGTCTGGGAAGATTTACTTGTTAAAAGGAAAACAACTTTCCCATAAATAATTTACTACAACCGAAAAATAATCCTTGCTCCCATCATCTTTGCATTGAAAGTAATCAAATAGATCATGCTCTGAGTTATTTTTAAATTGCTTGGAAGTGCATAGCTCTCATATCATTGTCAATAAATTGGAGGAAATAACAGAAGAGAAGAGATTGCTAAATGTCTTGTAGTTTTATAGAAGGGTAAGATCTGAAGAAAATATCTAAAGCATAAGAGTCTGTTCCATGACATTTGAGAGTTATTGGAAAATATAATACATTAAACCAAAAATGTATTGATTCATAAAACAATATAACTGGCAACATGCTTATTAGAAACACAGTGATGTATCCAGTTATATCATTGTGCTAATCCAAGCCCTGTTGCACTAGCAGTAGTGAATTTCTAGAGTTAGAGCATGAGTGGTATCCAATACAAGTTTTATTTTGCAAAGTGTTGTGAAATCAGTTGTACAACTCTGTAATGCAATGCAACTATGCTAGTGGAAATTTTCAGTCCACATGTGTGAAGTCAGATTTAGACCATAGGCTTCTTAGGCTGCTGCCACTCTGCAGAATTAATGCTTTTTGACATTACTTTAACTGTCATGGTTCCATCCTATGGAATCCTGGGATTTGTAGTTTGTTAGAGCACCACAGCTCTCTGAAACAGAAGGCTAAATATCTCACAAAACCACAAATCCCAGAATTCCATAGCATTGAGCCATGGCAGTTAAAGCAGTGTCAAACTGCATTAACTCTGAAGTGTAGATAAGAGACAGAAGGGTCTAATAGTTCAAGGGCTGGGATTGCCAGATCACAAGTTGCAATACTGCTTTTGAAGGGCGTCACTTTATAGATCCCATATAAACCTATCCAAACCTCGAGAAACCCTGATCCCTCTGGACCACTCTTAGAGAAGACCAGATATCTGGAACAGGCTTTTTCTGTGGTGGCTTCAATGAAACTGAAACTGCTCCTTTAAGATGTGGGGCCTAATGGCTCTCTGGGCTGCGTAACATCAAAATGGATCTTAAGACTTTGTCAAGACAAGCTAAACCTCCTTGAGCTTCTGCATTTCTGGCCTGCATTGTAGTCAATGGGCTTCAACTTAAGGTCAGGACATAAGCCTGAACTGGTACTTCTTCTGTTCCCAACTGCCATTCATAAGAACATGGCAAGCTTAGCACATAGGCTTAGCTCAAAGTGTAAGTACTGGATCTCATAGGTCTCTCATACATTGAGCAGGGAGGGTATGTCTGCTCAGTGTTCTCTCCTTGTTGGTACAAAACTGTCCACTGCTGAATATATTGAACTACTATGTCTCATGAATCTCCATGAAGGAATCTGGAAAAAGTGAAGAGCATGTGCTTCAAATCCAGCACAGTTCATCAGTGCACCTTACTTGAAGATGCCAGAAGGGTTTACTATAGCAGCCTGGCCCCGGCTAAGTTTCTTCCAGGAAGAGAGAGCAAGTACCATCCACCTGAAGGACACCCTTAGGCAGCTCAGTACCTGTCAGTACAAATTGGCTCTCTATGGTTTCAGGAAGGAGTCCTTCCCATCTCGCTCTGGGAATGCCAGGGTTTACAACTGGGACCTTTTGCATGCAAATGATGTACTTTTCCACCAAGCTATGGGTTCTCCTTTCCCCAGTATCTCAGGAACTGGATAAAGAGCCCTTGTGGAGTAAATCCAGAATGTTCATTTGCTTTGTAAGTAGACATAAGAAGAGCCATGCTGGGTCAGACCAAAGACCTATTCAGTACAATATTCTTATCCTGTAGTGAATAACTAGGTGCCTAGGTCCACACACACTTCATCATACCTTCCAACTGTCCCAGTTTGGCAGGAATAGTCCCAGTTGATTCTGTGTTGCCTCACTTTTTCCAGCTGTTTTTCAAATGTCCCAATTTCTCCATCTTTTTCCCAATTTCCTCCTTACTTCAATTGCTGCAAATTGAGTTTAGTGTGCAAAAGTAGCACCCTAGAGGGGGGCTGAACTCCTGATAGGGTGGTCGCTTCTCTCTGTCCCAAAAAGCACATCCCGGCTGTGCTCCCCTGTCAGCCAGGGCACCTCTGCTGTCCCGGCTGCTGGTGGGAAGGGGCTGCCTTCTGGGTCTGATCGGGGCCCCTGGCAAAGAAAGTCACCTCCCTTTCCCACTCAGCCAGCAGCCCCGCCAGATCTGGAAGGTATTGTTGCTGGGTGGCAGCAGCATCCCACCCCACTATGGCAGAGGTGGCCTGGCTGGTCGAGGGGGTTGGCTAGGGGGTACCTGACAGCCATGGGGTGACAGCAGGAATCACCACACTCAGGTGACACTAGCCCTAGTGATGCCACTGCTTAGCAGGGAGGAGAAGAGAAGAGGGAGCAGAATCTTGCTTATCCCAGAAAGTTTGGGCAAAAGCATACTGCTGCTGCCTCTCCTGGCTTGTGTCTTCTTTCTCATGAACTTATGCCATCTTGGCCACGTTGTTGCTTGGCCACACTTCTCCAGGTTTTCATCTGTGAAATGTTGGACAGTATGCCATGGGGCACAATAGTGCATACTGCTTCTAATAGTGGAGGGAATATATAGTCATCATGAGCAGTTGCCACAAGTGGATGTATCCCCCATGGATTTATCTAATTCTAGTTTTAAAACTGCCCAGTTTAGTGGCTCTTGCAACATTGTCAGCAGTGACTTCTACCATTTTTCTGTGTGTTGTCTGGGGAATAACTTCCTTTTCGTTGTTCTGTATTTCCTGCCATTCAGATCTCAGGTGCTATTATCATGATGAAGCATAATTCCTGAATTTTTATTAGCTATTAACAATGCAAGTTAAGCATGTTTTATCATACACAAACATGAATGTTCTAATTTATTAATATTTGTTTCTCCACACTCTTGATCTCTCAGCAGTTATGATTACAGAAGTTAGAAAAGTTAGTTTTTGGACTACAAGTGTAAGAATTCATCATGTAGTATGCAGTGACCATGCTAATTGGGGATTATGGCTATTGTGGTTTTTAAAAGTAACTTTTGTGGCCTCAATTCCTGAGTGAAAGGGCACAGAAACTTCCAGCATCTCTTAGCCCTCTGACCAAGAGCTACAGGTCATCCCTTACCCAGAATTCTGAAATCCAAAATACTCCAAAATCCAAAACTTTTTCATGAGTGTCTGATATATTGACACCTTTGCTTTCTGATGGTTCAGTGTACACAAACTTTGTTTCATGCACAAAATTATTTAAAATATTACGTATAAAATTACCATCAGGTTATGTGTATAAGGTGTATACAAAACATAAATTAATTTCAAGTTTAGACTTGGGTCTTATCTCCAAGATATCTCAATATGTATATGCAAATATTCCAAAACCAAAATACTTCTGATCCTAAGTATTTTGGATAAGGGGGACTCAGTTTGACCTCATTCCATAGCCTTTGGCAGTTGTGATGGAGGTCTTGGTAGGAAGGTGAGGGACTAATACAAGCAGGACATTTTGCCCTACAGAGCAGCCGATGGTGCCTCCCCATCCAGGTCAATCTTGATAGTACCTAAAACAAATTATTTTGGCACATGAAGAGGAATATCCACAGATTTTTTGACACCAAAAATGCACTAGCTTTAAACTAAATAACAATTTGCTGCCTTTTCATGAGATTCAACAAGTGCTACCTGGCCACCTCACTCTACCTAGTGAAAGAAGCTAGCAAATATGAGCCCTTTAATGAGTTGTAGTCTGTTCCTTCTGTTGTTGATGGGATTTTTGTTGGGAAAGCAGAAGAACAAACAGCCAGCATACTGTGGGTCCTCTCTTAGTGATAGTTTGGACCAGGCTGTGGTTCACCTTGCTGGTATACCTCTGGATAGAATGTGGCTGGGTGGTGACACCAGCATTTTGGTTGACAGTGGTTGCAAACATGATCTATGCTGCTTCCATATTATTTAAGAAACCATTTGGATTGCTTTGGATGTCTTCTGAAGTTAATTCAATAGAATAAAATAAAAGCTAGTTATGTGTCATAAAACATGATGCAAACTTGTTAACGTCAGGGAAGAGACAGAGGAACAGCTATCATGATGGGTAAATTCAATATGTCAATGTTTGTTTGTTTTCCCACTGACATTCATGGAGTAAATAATAATGTTTGTTTCCAAAGGGAGGCAACGTGTATCTCTTTTGGCAGTCTTGATTTTCCTCTCTTTTGAAACAGTGTTGATATTATTTGCTAAGCAATTTTTAAATGCTAATGAGATACGTCTTCTCATCTTGCCTGGTAGAAATATTTCAGTGAAGGACGGTGCCATATTAACATTTGGAAACATGTAAAGAATGGGATTGCAAATGAAGTTAAAGCTACTTCCTTAAAACGGTATTTTCTTGCCATTCTAAAAAGGCACTCCGATCGCATTTTCTGAGCTCTCTCCTATTGTCAGAGCGGCTCCATTACAAGTCGCTATATACCAGCCTGTTGTCTATCTCTCTGCATGCTGACCTTTGTTGTAAGATCTGCTATAGACATCACAAACTCTCACATCAATTTACTACAATTGGATGTGGCATCTTGTGGCTAATTTGATTTAGGCAGAAGTGCACCTGGCTCTGTTTTTCCCTATAGAATGTAGAGGGAGCTTCGAGTCCTCCCAGATGCCATCTATCTGCCTGGCCCATGTGTTTCTCAAGGTCTAAGCTGTTTGTCTTCATCTCCCCAAATACAAGTGATCACAAAAGAAGAATAACGATGTTAACAGAATGCAAAAAAACCCACCCTAAATTAATTTGATTGTAGGGTTTTTAAAAAGAAAAAGAAAAAGAAAAGAAAAGAAAAGCAGGAGCAGGAGCAGGAGCAGGAGCAGAAGCAGGAGCAAACAACCCAAAACAAACTCCTGAACTGAAAGCAAGTTTGATCTTGATGCCTGTTTGGACATTACGTAAATTTACCAAAGGCATTTGCCATAACCTGCTTTAAATAAAGCACAGCTTTCTTGAAAGCTAAAGAAGAGCTTTCTTTTAAGGAGCAAAAATGCAACATGAGAATCTTCAGTGACAGGAGTGTGAGTGACAGCTTCAGTGTCTGCTAGCTTTAAATGGAACTGATCTTATAAGATAATGGAAAGTCCTAGTTTATTAATACAGATAGACTTTTTAAAATGTTATGAAACAAAATGTCACGGGGTCACACTAGCTTTCACAGTGTTGGATTTTTTGAGGGATTCCTTCCCCCTCATCTCTTCAGGCTTCTGTGTCACCTAAACATCAGCTTGGAGTATGTTCTCCCAACTTTTTGAGGAGACTTGTAAGGAGCAAGTGATGTCCTCTCCCTGTCCCGATGAATTTAGATGTTTTACCAGAAGAAGTCCACCACCAGATCCTATCCACAAGGAAAAATATGAAATGCAAGAACATAAATATGATGGGTATATGCATAGACACATTTTATGTTTTTATGATTCATATTTCCCTCTGTGCCTTCTTGATTTGGTAATATTTTTAGACTTTAATTTTTATTCATAAAATAAGCATTTAGATATAGATAGATAGACAGATCTATTTCCCTTTCTATCCTTTTCCACAATTTTCCTGCTAATTTTACTAATTATTTTTGAATTGCAACAATCATTTGTCTATAGAGATTAGCTAAATCAGCCCAAATATGTCATGCTTTGATAATGTATCTTTCAACCAAATATATTTAATATAGGCCATATTGTCCACAAGTACTAAATTCTAATCTCTACCACAAAGTTATACTTTTCACATTTCAGAAGTAGAGCTTTCTCTTCTCTCTCCCATTGGGTTTTGAGTAATTTCTGTGTCAGCAAAGACTGATTAACTCAGTATAGAAGGGAACGGCTGTTTGGCAGGGAATGTTTTGTTGGGAACTGAAATAGGAATAGATAATCTGAATGTAATGAGGAGGCAGAACAGAGTGAAGTCCATGAAAACTAAATTGGAACCAGGCTTGCCTCTCCATGAACAGAGGAAGAAGAAGCAGAAGAAAATTTTCACTGGATGCATCTACACTGTAGAAATAATACAATTGACACCTCTTTAACTGACTTGTCCCCATCCTACAGAATCCTGGGACTTGTAGTTTTCTGTGATACTAGCACTCTTTGGCAGAGAAGGCTAGAGACCTTGTAAAACTCGAACTAAAACCTGGAGACAGACTAAGCAATTTTGATGTGGTCTCTCTGTTCACCAAAGTCCCCATAATAGACACTATGGCACTCATCCAAGAATTTTTTCCAGAAGACATCACAGCCCTGTTCGAACATTGCCTCACCACAAGCTACTTCCAGTGGGACAATGGATTCTATGAGCAGAGAGATGGGGTAGCCATCCCCATGATAACAAACTTTTACATGGAACACTTTGAAAGGCAAGCCCTGGAAACAGCACCAAAAAAGCTCACAACATGGTTCTGATATGTGGATGATACTTTCACCATTTGATGCCATGGAGAAGAAGATTTGACTGGGTTTTTGAACCATCTGAACAACATCCACCTGAACATCCAATTCACAATGAAAAAAAGGAAAGGAAGGAACATTGCCACTCTTAGATGTCCTGGTCATCTGCAAACCAATTGAGCCACACAGTATACAGAAAACCTAAACACATACACACATGGATACCTACACAAGAACTCCAGTCATCACCCAGGACAAAAAAGAAGCACAATAAAAACACTGGTAGGCCATGCAAAAAGGATCTGTGAACGCCACTACCTGGAAGATGAACTGAAGCACCTAAACTGGGCTCTATAGGCTAATGGTTACTCCATCTCAGGCATCAGAAGATGGCCAGACCCCACCCCCCAAAAAAACCACAGGAGTGAAGAGAAACAACCACCCAAAGGGAAGATATTTTTACTATACATCAAAGGAATCACAGACAGAATAGGGAAACTGATGAGGAAACACAACCTCCAAATAATCTACAGACCAACCAAGAAAATCCAGGAAATGCTGCACTCAGCGAAGGATAGGAGAGACCCTCTCATGGCCACAGCAGTTTACCACATACCGTGCAGCTGTGGACAAGTCTACATAAGGACCACTAAATGCAGTGTTCAAATGCGAATCAAGGAACATGAGAGACACTGCAGACTGGGTCAGCCTGAAAAGTCAGCAGTAGCAGAACATGTTATAAACCAACCTGGGCACAAAATGCTGTTTGAAAACACTGAAATTCTGGACCATGCCAACAACTATTGGGTCAGAATGCATAGGGAAGCCATTGAAATCCACAAACACCTGGATAATTTCAACAGGAAAGAAGAAACTCTTAAAGTAAGCAAAGTTTGGCTACCAGTCTTCAAAAACACCAAAATCAGGACTCGGCAAATGCAAATGAACTTCAGGGCAAGGGTTTTCCCAGCAGACAATGGCCCATTAATTAAATAGACACTAATCCTCCTCACATATCCTCCCACCCTGAGGCCTTGCCTCAACAGAACAATACACAGATGTACATGCTAATCCTCTTAACCAAGGATCACACAGCATGTATACCGCACACACCTCCATGCCACCATTCTCTGAATATGCCAGCCACAGATGCAGGCAAAACGTCAGGAATACATTCTTCTAGAACACGACCCCACAGTGTGAAGCCGTAGGCTTTCATGGCCGGCATCCATAGTTTTTTTTTTTTTTGTGGGTTTTTTCGGGCTGTGTGGCCATGTTCTAGAAGAGTGTGGCCATGTTCTAGAAGCTCTGGGGTCTAGAAGACCCCACAGCTCAAAAAACCCACAAGATAATGTCCAAGAGAATGTCCAGCTATGGCACATCTTTTTTGATAATATTAAAATGCGTCGTGTCCAAAGATTTTGAGTTTCTTAAGAGCCATTAAAACTGTGGTGGTTAAGAACTGGAAAAGTCCTAAACCATTCCCCTGTAAAAGAAGGGGCAGGCAAAATCTGGCAGGTAATTGGAACTGATTAACTCTATACAGTAATACTGAGAACATAATGTAAAATGTGCCTTACATTGATTTTTTAGAAAGAAACTATAGTATTCTCATTTATGTTTACAGATAACATTTAATGTGTGTGTGTGTGTGTACATGCATTCAAGTTACTTGTTGACATATGGTGATTGCATGAATTTCATAGGGTTTTCTTAGGCAAGTATTAGGTGGTTTTGCCAGTTCCTTTCTCTGAAATACAACCTACCACACCTGGTATTTTTGGTGGTCTTCCATCCAAGTATTAATAAGGGTTGACCCTGCTTAGTTTGCAAGACCAGATAGGATTTGATGCCTTTTAGGATATTTATACTGTCATTTATTATTGCAATCAAATATGTATGTACTGTACATCCTTTTTTAATATATTTTGTATGTGTTGTGTTTCCCCTTAGTGTTTTATATGTTACACATTTTTGTTAATAAATGTTGCCATTAAAACACTTTGATTATAATATGCTTTCAATATGGAATCATTATTATACATTTTCTACATTGTACATTAAAATATCAGTTTGCTTAAAGCAGCAGTAAGAATCCTGTTGTTGGACTTCAGATCCTAGTCTTCCTCACCACTGGCTATGCTTGCCTAAGGCTGCTTAGGAGTTGCCATCTAACAATATCTGGAGGGCCATATCATTATCCCTCTGGCTTAAAGGCTTAGCAAGGGCAGGAACCACCATTGCATCTTCTCACTTCCCTTACTTCTACCTCTCAAGCCCTTTTGCTTACCTCTGCCTCATATTGCAAGCCACACTACTGCAATTTCTCAGTGAAGACTTTTCCAGACTGGCTCCACCTAAGTTGGTCATTGGGCCTTTGCAGACT
>CM034708.1:83932820-83965664 GCA_020142125.1 Phrynosoma platyrhinos | reverse complement strand
TTTCTGGAACATCTAGGAGGGACCACATCACTCTGATTTTGAGGTCCCACCACTGGTTGCCTATTAGCTTCCGGGCCCAGTACAAGATGTTGGTTATTACCTTTAAAGCCCTAAATGGCTTGGGTCCAAGCTATCTCAGGGAACGCCTCCTTCCATATAATCCTCCCCGCGCTCTCCGGTCCTCTGGGAAGAATTTGCTGCAGCCTCAAAAATCTAGGCTTGCGGCGACCTCCCAGAGGGCCTTTTCTGTTGTCGCCCCCAAACTCTGGAACGAACTGCCAGATGAGATCCATCAGTTTACATCATTACACAGCTTTAAAAAAGCTGTCAAGACGGATCTTTTCCGGCAGGCCTTTCCAGACTAAATACCCCGGCCTTGGGTCCCTTGACTCCTCCATTCCTTTCGTGGCCCCATCGGTTACTGATGGATGAGGAACGTAGCAGAGGTTGATGGGGACATTGTAATTTTTTTTTAATGTTATATGTTTCATTGTTATGTTTAATTTTATCTTGTTGCTATTTTAACTATCTAACATTTAATACTGTTTTAAGGAGGCAGGTTGGTTCTTCTTTGAAATATGTTATTTGGATTTTATTGTAAGCCGCTTGGATTGTTGTCAATAAGCGGGATATAAATAATTTATTATTATTATTATTATTATTATTATTATTATTAGCATCATTATCTTTATTATTATTATTTATGATTCCCTAGCACTAACCCTAACCCTTAAAGTGGACTCAATTTGCACTATTTCTGGCAGTCTGCAAAGGTCCATTGACTCCTGGGAAAGAAGGAACATAAAAGGACTTCTTGTCTCACTAAAATTTTGTTTGAGCAGCATGGCCTACTGGATTTCTGGCATGTGATGGTTGGTGTTTCTACATTTGCTTTCATTCCTGTGGCTGCCTCCTGGCTTGATCTTTGATCCTGACTGCTCTTGCATCCTGACCTTTTCCTCTGGTCCTTCCTTCTCAAACTGCATTGCTCTTCAGCCCTAAGTCACTTCATTCCAGTCTGTTGCTGTCAACCAACATTGAGTTTTGTTGTTGTATGTCTTCAAGTCATTTCTGATTTATGATAAACCTAGGGTGAACCTATCACAAGGTTTTCTGGGACTGAGAGTATGTGACTTAGGGGGGAAGCAGATGAGATCTTCCAGGACGCCGCGGGATGGTGCACCGTGGGACCGCGGCATCCGCACCGCGGTGCACCATCAGCGCCTCTGAAAGGAGCGCAAAATCAGCGCTCCTTTCAGAAGTCAGTGAAAGTGCACCCTAAAAGCGTAGGGCGCACTTTCACTGACTTATCCACCGCAGCATCTGTGGACGCTGCGGCGGGAGGTTGCCCTCAGAGCGCCGGCCATGCGGAGGGCTGGCAGCTCCGAGGGCAACCTCGGGAGGAGGAAGGGGCACCGAGCATGCGGCTGCCCCTCCTCTTCCTTGCCTCAAGAACGGCGCAATTAGCCGTCTGCCGAGGCCCTTACTCAAGGTCTCCCAGTGAGTTTCCATGGCTGTATGGGGAATTTAACCCTGATATCCAGAGTCATAATCCAATGCTTAAACACCATGCAAGCTCTCCCAGCACTGAGACTGGCATGTAATATATTAAAGCATTATGCACTTGAGTTTTGTTGGTTCACTACGACGGTTTAACTACACCAAAGTAGACAGTGGCAACAAGAAGGAATAGGCTGCTGGTGTAGCAGCCAGGAAGAAAAGAAGGAAGACATTGGAGAAATAGGTTGCTCAGAGCAGACTTGTCTGTCTTCCCTCAGCACCATTGTGCAACCCTGGAAAATTCACTGGACCAACAGTACTCTGATCTTGGTCTCTAAATCTTACATATAGGAAGAAGGGTAGCTAAAAATCATAGATATGACTATTGGCTGATTGAGTTATTTAAACAACAGCTTCTAAGCAGGAATGGTTTCACCATGAACTTGTGACAGCAGTACTCTGGAAAGGCCACATCTAATTCTAATACCCATGACTTTACCTATTTCTCCTTGCCAAGACTGATTTGAAAGTTCTTCTCTTATGTGTCTAATTTCTTTTCCTAGCAGATACATACACGTCCCACCAGGAGAAACCTTCTGAACTTGTATGTGATACCTGGGCACTATGCTACTCATTTTTGGATGGAGGAGTCAGAGAATGGAAGTCTTATAGGGAAAATGATAGTTTGGGGGGTGGGTAATTTCATATGAATAAATAAATCCATTCACAAAGTAAATTGTTTCTCTGGTGCAGGGATACTGTATTGTTTCAGTACTCAGTGTTTTGTTTCTTGGAAGATGTGATTCCTCTCCCATCTATTTGAGTACAACCATTGGTTTTCAAGTGTAGCATGAGATATAGTTACACAGTTACTAAGACAAGAATAGTTCAGATGAGATGAGTTGCAGTATCATCCTACAGGCTTTGTTCTCCTCAGCAATGAGAAATTCTTGTATAATATACTTGGGATTGCAACCTTTTGTACACTTATACACACTTTCTTAAGAGTAGCTTCTACAAATGAGTAAATTCACAAAGGAATCAGGAAAGAATGGCAGAGTATCGCATGTTCCTTTAAAAGGGTAATTAGTTATAATTCCAATCCCGCCAAATGGTGAGAGCAGCTGTCTCTGATGTCAGTAAGGTGGTGGGGTCTCCTGTGGGTTTTAGTCTACAATGGAAAGGATGAGATGCTAAAGGTATTGTCCTTTTTCCAAAGTTACAATTTTGTTGTTACTTTAAAAACATGCTGAGAGCTATAAGCAGTTGGGCTGTGGTACAAAATATGCTCTCTTTCCACCTTGTTATTTCAAGACCCACAACAGAACATGAGGCAGAAGCACAAGGCCCAACATGAGCTAGCACTTGAGCCATGGGATATTCCTCCTCCATCATGTAGTGACATTGCACCCTGGTAACTGTAAAAGTCACAAAAATGTTACAGTTACACTCAGAAAGAGTGAACACATTCCTCATTAAGTTATAGTAGTAAAGCAATATAATTACTGTATATACTCATGTATAAGTCTAGAAATTTTAGTCAAAAATCTGACCCAAAAAAACCTGGGTTGACTTATCCATGGGTCAGTGTAAGTACTATCCACAGTCAATATAAGTACAGTTGACCATCCTTATCCACAGATTCTTTATCCACAGATTCAAGCATGCACAGTTTGAAAATATTTTTAAAAGAAAAAAAATTCAAAGTAAACCTTGATTTTGCCATTTTTTACATAAAGGACATTTCACTGCACCATTATATATAATGGGATTTGAACATCCATGGATTTTGGAATCCATGGGGGCTCCTGGAACCAAACCCCAGTGGATACCAAGGACCCACTGTACTGTAACATAACTCTTATCAAAATAAGTATCATTCCCTTCTCTGAGCAGAATGGAGAAAAGCAAGAACTTAGTCCATCCTGGGAAAACCTGAAAGAAATACCAAACTCCCTCTACTCTCTCCACTGCTGCACCACTTCTGACTTTTTTGAATGTCTGGGTGGGAAAATAGCAGCGTGCTTTGGCATCATTTACCTTTCCTTTACATCCTTTGTTACATGCCCCTAAGTTTTACCCTCAACTTATACATGGGTTATATCCAAATCCATAATTTTGGCCCCCAAAACTGCTCCCAGCGTATACATGAGAGCAATTTATAAACAAGTATATATGGTACGCCTTTGTCTTTGGAAAAAGGAACTAATTACAGCTAACTAAAATATGTAATAACTAAGTACTCTCAAGCTGTGAGTGTATGGGGTTTGTCTGTGTGTATGTGTTTTCAAGTCACCTGTTGACTTATGGCAACCCCGTGACTTTCACAGAGTTTTCTTAGGCAAGGTTACTGAGAGTTGGTTTTGCCAGTTCCTTCCCCTGAAATATAGTCTACTTCAGAACTCCCCCTGGAAGCCAAGATGATGAAATTGAGGCTATTGTACTTTGGCGACATTATGAGAAGACATGACTCACTCAAAAAGACATTAATGCTTGGAAAGGTGGAGGGCAGTAGAAAGAGACTGTACACCACATGGCTAGACTCAATTAGGGAGGTCACAGGCAAGACATAAGCAGAGCAATGGAGGATGGGGGGCATGGAGATGTCTCATCCACATGGATGCCATGAGTCGGGGCCAACCTGAGGGCAGTTACCAAAAAACAACAAGCCTGGTTTCCATTGGCAATCTACTATCTAGGAACTAACCAGGGTTGACCCTGCTTAGCTTCCAAAATCAAACTAGATCTGGTGCCTTTAGGCCCTAATTACAGCTAACTAAATTGTATAATGAATTACTCCCAAGCTGTGAGTGTATGGGATTTATTTCTCCCTTATTAATAAAATAATGCTCTGGATTGCAGATCTCCTTTGAACAAGTGCATTTTCTTGTATGCCTTTGTACATCTGCAAACATACATAGAAGCAATGTGAAGCCTCCTAAAGTGGGAAGTGTACTGAAAACCTTGGTCATTGCTATCGTGTGAATGATGAATGTTATATATAATGCCTGCCCGCTCATAGTTGGTGCTTCTTTGTTTTCTGGGCAGGAAGGGGATATTGTTTTTATTCGGAGGGGGGTAATTTGTTGGGAGGGGTTCCTTTCTCTGTTACAATATACAAAGCATTTCTGGAAGAATTTTGAATCCTTTTGGTTTCACAAACAACGTCTTCAAAAGCATTTGTGCTTTGCTCAGGCAAAGCAAATACCTCTGTATTTGTAAGCCAAACATTTGGCAATGCATTGTGGGTCAGTCCTGTTAGAGAAGGCTCCATGCAACACTCATCATTCTCTCGAAATATACATAGAGATGCTTCTCCTCCCCTCCTCCTTCTTAGAAGAATCCTTTTCTTTAGTAATGGTTTCTCTTTTTAAAACCATTTGTCTATAATTTCCATTTACTGCACTGACACCTAATGGCGGGTGAAGAAGAATTGCTCTCCAGCAGCCTTGTTTGTTGCTGAACAAAGAGGTTTCTGCATTTCTAACTGGCAGGGAACGTAATAGTTTGTGTTTCTTTTAGAACAAACAATGTTTACTTGCTGCTGAGGTTTGGATACCACCATTCAGCTGCAGGAACAAAGCACCTATCCCTCTGCCATTTTGTCTTTTCTCTTTCGAAGCCTCGCTGTTTCAGAGATCTCCTGGAGATGTACTTGCAACATCTACCAAGGTGATCTCTGTGTTGTGGACTGTGTTTGGCAATGCTCAGCAGTCAACTCCTTTGCTCCAGTGGTTGCAATTCTCAGTGCAACTATTCTGAAGTAATTCATTTAAAAACTGTGATTTAAGTAGCCGTCTATTAAAATTATTGAGCATAGCTATGGGGATGATCACTGAGACCACCTAGGAAGACCCTACTGAGAGGTTTGTTCTTCTAGATCAGTGAATTGACAAAGCAGGACCTTTGTAATGGTAACCCACCCTGCCACCTTCTCTGGTGGCTGGTTACTACCAGCATATTATTTGTTGTTGTGTGCCTTCAAGTCATTTCTGAGTTATGGCGACCCTATCATGGGGTTTTCTTGGCAAATTTTGTTCAGAAGGGGCTTGCTCCTGCTTTCTTCTGAGGCTGAGAGAGTGAGACTTGCCCAAGGTCACTGTGGTGAAAATGGAAATGGATTTAAGGTGTGGAGGGGTGTGTGATAATGTAATGGTACTAAATATTATTAGACTAAAGTTATCATCACATCTCAGTTTGCCAAACTGACTATGGATAATGAGATTTGTGATCCAGTAAGTTCTAAAGGACTACAAGTTCCTGATCCCTATTATAAAAAATGGCTCTGGACATCCAAAGGCCCAGTGAAAGTTAAAGCCCCTTTTATTTCAACAGTATATTTTAGCATACAATTTGAAAGTTCTTGATTCTGGCTTGATTTTACTCAATTGATGAAATACTTCAGATCTGTTTTCAATAAATTGTTACAGAATATAAATTGTCAGGAAAAAATGAGAGATTGTTGCTTTTGTTGTGTGCCTTCAAATTGTTTCTGACTTATGGCAACCCTAAGGTAAAACTGCCATGGAGTTTTCTGGGGCTGAGAGTGTGTGACTTGCCCAAGGTCACCCAGTTGATTTATATGGCCAAGTGAAGAATCAAACCCTGGTCTCCAGAGTCATGGTCCAATGCTACACCACACAAATTCTTAGAAGGGGTTACAGTGGTGATAAATACGTTCTTATAACTTGTTCCCCAAATTTGCCAAAATCACAACTTAAATTTTAATCAGGGGATAATAGAAAATAGAACGCCTCTGAGAATGTGGCCTTTCACCACTATATAACCCAAACTAGCCTACACCTCAGGGATTCTGGGATAGGGCATCTGATTCAGCAGAATTGAATCCCTATGATGCCTCTCCTTTTAAACGTTAGTCATTGACCCAAAAGATTGATGCTGAACAGATCTTTGGGTCCAGGTTGAGATTCAAAAACTGTGGCCATTAGTTCTGGAGAAAATCCCATTGATTTGAATGGGACTACTTTTGCAGTCAGAATGACAGGTGTATCCACAGCATAGGCACTTTAGAAGATGATCAGGATTATCTTGCTACAGTTATAGGGGTCTAAAATGGCCTTTTTAAAAGGCAGCTAAGGCCAGCTGTGTGAGAATCAATCAAACAAAATGAAATTTTAGGAGATGTAAGTCTTATTAATGTATTAGAGATTCTCAGGGTCTCAGTGGGCCAGGCCAGATGTGCTGCTGCATAATGAGAACACAATAACCTTGATCAGGAAATGGATCAGCCTGGTTGCACCACTATTTTGTGATCCTCTATATAGTATTTACTGTATGTGGGTTGATAAGGAATAATAGGTTAACTGGATTCATATTTGGATTCTGACTTAATGCAAAGTTGATCTCATTGTTCTGTTATTTTTTCCTAACCCTTAAAGTGACATATCAAGTGTCAAACGTATTGACACTTCTTTAGACATATATGGCCCTCTTTGATTATCTGGCATAGTCAGCTTAATGTTGGTGAGTTTATTGTACTGCACACCTATATTCTGGATGAGTCATTGCTCTTGATGCTCACTTTTCCCCCTTTTTAACCAACACCAATCATTATTTGTATGTGACCTAGGGCAAGCTGTTCAAGGAATAAATACATTGATTCTTCTCTCCTGAAGCTACATGGAACAAGGGCTCTAGGGAACAGTGGAACCCAGAGCAAAAACCACACTATGTGTAATACTGACAACAAAGCAGCAGTAAGTACAGCTCTTTCTTTTAGACAGTGTCTCTTGCACTATATAATATTTGTATTGCTACTGTTGTACTAAGAGAGTCAGTCTAGAAGAAACCTTCAAGCTGTCCACTTCTCACTGATCAGCCATGATTGCTTCTCTCTCCCTAAATATACATGAATATTATTAAAGGAAATCCATTTCAAACCTATTTCATAGGTAGTTTCATACCAAAGAGACTGTGAGAATTATTGTCATATCAAGGCGGTGAAACATGTGTTTTGCCCTCTGAGGATGTACAGTTCTCCAGGGCTGGCTCTGTTCTTCGGCAAAGGGAGGTGACTGCCTTAGATCTAATCTGCACAACAGAAATAATGCAGTTTGACACTGCTTTAACTGGCATGGCTCAATGCTGTGGAATTCTGGGATTTGTAGTTTGTTGTGGCACCAGAGCTTTCTGGTGACAGAAACCCTTTGCAGACTGCTAGAAATAGTGCAAATTGATTCCACTTTAACTGGCCTGGCTCAGTGCTAGGGAATCATGGGAATTGTATTTTTTTTTCTGAGACATTGAGCCTTCTCTGTCAGAGAGCTCTGGTGCCACAATAAACTACAGTTCCCATGATTCCCTAGCACTGAGTCAGGGCAGTTAAAGTGGACTCAGTTTGCACTATTTCTGGCAGTCTGCAAAGGCCCAGAGAAGGCTAAATACTTCACAAAACTACAAATCCCAGAATTGCATAACATTTTACCATGGCAGTTAAAGAGGTGTCAAACTGCATTATTTCTTCAGTGCACATTAAACCTCAAATGCTCTTGAGGGGTGGCAGCCACCATGGACTTTCCTCCTGAGCCTTCCCCCCTCCCATTATTCATCCCTGGCTGAGGACAGAACTATGCCTGACACACATGGCACTCCCTACCCATCCTGCTGCCTTCAAGGGGTGTGGAGGTCATAGTTTCATCATCAGTGCCGAAGTAATGTTCAGCTGCCAGCGCTGTTGACTTTTGGCAATGGTATCACTAGGGGGATATGGGGGGGGGGGTACAGAGCGCACCAGGTGACATCCTAAAGGGGGGTGACACCACTGCTTCTCAAACACCTCCCTTTTGGCAAAAACAGTCTGTGGTATTCACCTGCTTCCTTTTAAAATGCTTTAAGAGATGGTGGGAGTGGAGTGAAGCTCATTGGGAGGAGAAAGGAGAGGGCCCAGAATTTTTTAAAACCAAAATTTCAAATTTTAAGGTTTTAAATTTCTTTTTAAATTTTCTTTAAAAAAACATCACATTTTAACCAAATCTTTACTAGGCACATGCACATGCATTTAGGTTGTGCATATGATATTGTAATTTGAAGGTATAATTTTAATTTGGCTAGTTGTTTATGTCACAACTGTTAGCATTACATTCAGTGGCATATGGAAATTACAATTTACTGGTAACATTAATACAAAAAAGCATTCCTAAGGATTCTAATATGGTGTGAAATGGGTGGAGGTCAATGGGGGGGTGACACCATGAGTTACCACACAGGGTGACCCCAACCCCAGTGACGCCACTGACTTTTGGAGCCATCTTGTGCTCAGGAAGCAGTATGTGTTGGACCAGCAATGGCCAGAAGGATCTTCAGTGTTGCCAGCTGAGACTTCTCCTAGGATTAATCTTGTCTACACCTCATCTTGCATGGCTTTGTTAATGTTCCTTCTCAGAGCCTTACAAATATCCAGTTACTTGGATATATGCAGATATTCAAAATATGTAGCTCACAGTAACTCAGCAGCCATGGGAAGTATCATTTTATTCACCTGAGAGTAAAATGGGGAGTTAAAATGAAAATGAAGAGTAAGGCTGAAAGTGGAGTGGGCAAGGGAGGCAATTTTTGCTTCTGTTGTAAGGTACACTAGTGCATTTACAGCCAAAAATGCATCCTGAAAATGACTGTAAATCTACTTCCAGTTTGCAGGTCCAGGTCTTTTCCAACTGGCTTTTGGTAAATTAAGTATATATACTCTCCCCAGGCCACTACATAGTCATATCACGGATGATCAACTTACAAAAGATGGGGTTTCTAGGAGTTTTGATTGCTGTAGGAGGGAGATAATAAATTGCAACTTCTGCTTTGAAAAAAATAAGACATATCCAGGTACGAAATGGACTTCAGCCAGTTGTGTAGGTCACTAACAGAATACAACCTAATATTGACTTCATACCCCGCAATAACTAAGATCTAAATTACAGTACAACCATGACTTCGAAAGGGATCCTTTCACTTCCTTTGTGGTGAAGCAGTAATTTTTAGTTACTTTTATAATTCCAGGACTGCGGCCTCACTAAATGGTGGAGAAGGAATAATATCATATGATTAAAGTGTTATCTTACACTCTGTTGTGTCTGTTCAGATAACAAAAAAGTGAACATAAATGTATTTTTTACCATGGCATTTCAATATAGTTTTTTAAAAAGCAAATAAAAGTAACAATTTTAGTTACTTTTGAGAAAGAGGAAAGTAAATAGTTACTTTTTTAAAAATCACAACTATGGTTCTAATGTTCTTGGAACATAGAACTAAATGTGACTAAAAAAATTATAAAACAACTTATTAAGTGCTGCAAAATATTATAATTTTGAATTTGTTGCATTTTGACATAAAATATCCATAATTCAGCAGTGTACCTATGGGGTGGGGGAGACCAAATGAGGACACTGCTCCCCAAATAAGAATTCTGCTCCCTCAAATAAACATTTCCTTCAGCTCCAAATTTCTAGAATTGCAAGAAGTCAGTGAAAATCCTTCACATCTAGAACTCTTGTATTTGCTGTGTTTGCATTCCCTTGGTAACACTGGCTGCCCCTTTTTGTTTAATGACTAAGCTGTGTAGTTAAATGTTCTACTAATATTTTAAGTTACTGCAATGCTAGAAATTTGGGAACTGGGTGAAAATTTCATTGAGGGACAAAATTCCAATTGAGAAGCAATGCCCTCTTTTTTACTACCACCATCCCATAGCTACACCCCTGCTGCTACTTAAGGCCTGAATTAAATGTAATACATTCTTGGCAAGCAAAAACTGGACCAAAATGAAATACGTAGCCATGCCTAGTTCCACCGTACAGTTATCGTCATGTGTAAAGTGGAGTTGCCCTGCTTGTATGAGTGTCTATAAGAGGTTCTGCGACTGATATGAATGCTGCTGGTCTGGGTGCCAGCAAACTCTTTTCAAGAAGATTCCCAGATTGACATTTAAACTAGGCTCCAGCCTGCCGCCTCAGTCTGTGGACATAATAGCTAGTCCCATTGCAGTGATTTCATGGCAGGGCTTATTAGAAGTGGATTAGTATTTGCTCCAATTTGTCCAGTAGATAAGTTAGAGATTTAAAACAGGATTTATTGTCTGGTGGTGGTGACTAATAATATACACAATAAGCAAACATACACACACACATAGGGAAGTTATTTAATTCAACAAGTAAAATTTCTATTGCATTTCAAGGAACATGATTATGAATACTCATTTTCATTAAGTACACTTAACCACATTATGTGTTCATGTTGTATAAACTATTTAGCTTTGTGTGCCTTTAAATAATAATGTACTCCAGGCTCCCCCACTAATAATTGGAATTAAGCCTGCATTATGCTTGAATTAAGCCTGTATTAGGCTGCAAATACATTATTTGTCACACTTTCAGTCTCTGCAGTTAATTTCCTTGTTATTACGTATATGTATGCAGGGTACCTGGATTCTTTTGTTGACCACAATTATGTCCAGTAAAACATTTTCATTTTTCTTTGCCTCTGTGCAGTAGTATCTCTTTAGCTCACATGTAATTTTTTAAAAGGCACCTATGACAAAATTATGTGTCTAAAATACAGCAATGGGAATAATCTAAACACATTGATTTCTACAGGTTTTTGATCAGTTTCTGAGTACTTACAAATTCTCTCTGTATGTTGTACTGTCCACTATTCAAGTCAACTATCATAAATCCTTTGATTATTCTCTTTTGCAAAAGTACCTGTGCAAAAAAACACAAATTGGTAAGCACTGCATGACTTGTAGACATATATCAAAAAGCATCTGAACATCTCTTGCAAAGTCCTGCAAGCTTAGATCAATGCTCAAAATGCTATATTTCTCTCATCTAATGTGTCTATTGCTTTAAAACCTCATCTTGTAATGCTGGCTCAAGGAACAATTCCTCCAGCAAATTCAACAGGCTGCCTTAGCCAATGTAACCACAGCTGACAAAGCTTATCAGGAAGGATCAGACCTACAATACAACTCATCATGAAATTAATACCTTCCTATTAGCTGATCAGCTTGAAATATAAATGGTTTAGGGAGCCACATTTCTTTACTGTGATCTGCACAATCCACAATCCAAAAGATAGTCATGTACTGAAAAGCTTTGTTTTCAGTAAATTGTAAGCTTATTGCTAATGACTCCTAAAAACCACACATACCTATTGGCAAAGGAAATGGGAACATTCTGCGTGATTATTGCCTTGAATCTACTTTGGGTTTCAAATACAGTGTTGCAAATAACACATAATTCATCTCCCCTCCCATTATTTCCTTCTGCCACAAAGGAGAAACCCGTTTTGTTGTGTATCTTATGGGTTTGCTCTCTTTCTAATATTTCCTTTGCAAAGGTCCTGCTCATATTTGTATCTTATTACTTTTCTTAGACTAGATTTATTGATAGTTTCTAACAAAAATATGATTTCAGGATATTTACTGAACAAAACTCAATAGAACAGCCCCCAATTCAATTGTTTTTCATCAAAATGGAGAACAATAAAGAACCTAAACTCCTCAGCTCAGACACAATAGTATCAAATAGCCCTGTTTTTTTAAAGACATAAACCAATAATAGGGGAAGTGATAGATGTTACTTAAAGTAAAACATTGGTTTTGTCTAATTTGTATGCATTTCTAAGAACTGAGGCTACAACATGAGCTCTAAAAATTCTACTATACAAACATGCAGAAATACAATTGCATTTTATGAAAGAATAAAAATAACCAGAAGCATTGGTGTATATATGTGATTTTATTCACTTTTACTGTTAATTGTCTAAATATATATTCAAACAGAATTCAAATGAAATTAGGGAGAAGGAGATAGTCTGTAAATACATTGTTCTTGTAATAGCGTTGAGATCCTGTTGGTGTGCTTTATGTTTCTGCAGAGTTTATATTCAGAATTTCACGTGCCTTGTTTTTCACAAGACATTCCCACTATTTCTTTTTTTAAAAAAAAAAAAAACCTGGCCATTTAGTAAAGCTGTTGATTAATAACTTCAGTTATCAATAAATGTTTACTTTTAATAGATGGATGTATTCATTATGTATCTGTTCTTATCCTCCTGAGCATTTCCCTGTGATGATTATAGGTATTTATAAGATTGTTCATATTTAAGATATATTGCATCATTGAGAGATTTTAGTAATGATTTTAAATTCTTCCCCTAACTTCCAAATTACAGGGCACTTTCCACTGAAAATGGTAAACAATATTATAAACTTTAAAAAAAAAAAAGCGGGGGGGAGAGAAATAATCTGATTTCTGGGAAGAAGGAACACAGTGAAAGATGTGTGCCTTTATAAGGATGGACAAAGGAAAGCAAAATAATAACTCCTAAGTTTGATTGTTCAAATATATTCTACAATACAGAGAGCTGCATGCAAGCTGGAACAGGCGCAGGGCAGGAAGGTTAAGTAGAAGAGAAGGCACAATACTTCAGATTGGCAGTAGACTGCAGGAAGAATAATCTAATCAAAACTAAATTCAATTATCTCGTCCCAGGGCAGGCTCCTGGGACTGCTGCACTGAATACTGGCAGAGCCTCCACCTAGACATTTTCCCCCAGTCAAATGCACATGATGAATGCAGATGAAATTTGAAATATGAAAATCTGAAATAATTTATGAAAGTTGTCAGAAATTTGGCTGGCTCGTGGCGTAATTTCCTTGGAGACGAGGCAGGCTGGCTCATTGCTTCTCATCTCGGAGCAGTTCACTGCTCTGCCAGTGGACGGATCAACCCCTTCAAAATGCTCTTCCAGGCAAATTACAGCTCATTATAGACAGCCTTGCACCAGGCCATTATGTCAAAGGAAATCTTTTTTCATTTGCAGAAATTTGCTTGGAATTCTCATATTTATTTGAGCATCCATTATCGAATCTGAACATTGAATTATCCGCAATTATGCTCTGGGTAAGGCGGATGTTTGTGTATATATGAAATAGATGGCTACTGCGCTGTTAGAGAAATATTAGAGGGATGCCAATGAGCTTTACATGCAGCTGCTTTTAAGTAGTGGGTTGTGCTGTATGAACAGAGAACTGATTTCCTGTAGCTATTCATTTACAATATAGATTTAGTTTCTGGAAAGAGCTGGAAAAAGAATGGAAATGAATGGGCTGATCCTTTGTGTTTGACAGTTACCTCCATTAAAACATTCTTTTTCTCTGGACATATGGAAACATGCTTGGCTTAGTCATGTATGAGACTACACCTAGATGCCTTTTACTCTGGATTATATATATATTATTACAGAGCCTGGGGATGTTACCTTTTGGACTACAACTCTCAGAATCCACAGCCAGCATGGGTGCTGACTGTGTTGGCTTGGGGGCTGTGGGGTGTAGTAAAATAACAACAACATTTCCCTGAGCTCTGAATTATCTGGTGAACATTTTTGTGTCCACCACAGGACTCCACTGACTCTGTTCGGTTTTATAAACCACAAGAGCATAACAAGAATCTTGCTGGATAGTTCCAGGGATCTAGCACACTGTTTCCAACAGGGGGCAGACAGGACACCCAGGAGATGAGCAGGCAGGACCAAAAGACAACATCTTTCCATCTTTCCTTGTCTTTGTTGTTGTTGTTCACTGCCTTCTCATCAATCTCAACCCATAGCGACCCTATGGATAAGACATCTCCAGCCCCCTCTCCATCCTCTACTGCTCTGCTCAGCTCCTGCAAACTCATATTTGTGGTCTCTTTAATAAAGTCCATCCATCTAGCATGTGGCCTTCTTCTCTTTCTACTTCCCTCCACCTTTCCTAACATTATTGTCTTTTCCAACGATTCATGCCTTCTCATAATGTGTCCAAAGTATGACAGTCTAAGTCTTGTCATCTTGGCTTCTAGGGATATCTCTGACTTGATCTGTTCTAGGACCCATTTGTTTGTCCTTTTGGCTGTCCTTGGGATCCTCAGCACTTTTCTCCAGCACCACATTATCTCAAATGCGTTGATTTTTCTCCTATTTTCTTTCTTGACTGTCCAGCTCTCACATCCATACATGGTAACAGGGGATACAAAGGCTTGTATGAGTCTGATTTTTGTGCTGAGTTGTATGTCTTTGCATTTTAGAATCTTTTCTAGTTCTTTCATTCTTTCATAGTTCTTTCATTCTTAATCTTCTTCTGATTTCCTTGTCTACCTGTCTTCCTTATCTACTGCCAACCAATATTCAGAGGTACATTGAGACTCCATTGACTTGCCATTATTACCAAATTTGCATAATAACCATCTTGGGTCCTGTACCAAGAAAAAAGTGTGATAGATATAGATATAGATATGGATATAGATAATTATTTTCTGTGGCTAAATTGTTTAAAAGATACTGGTCATATATATTATGCTACTATATCTATCTGACTTATTTGATGGAGAAGATCTATCTTCCGTTTTATATATGGGAACATTATACTTTGATTCCAGCCCTCTGGAATATTTCCTGTCAAGTTGATGTAGTTGAAAAGTTTGCATAGTAAGGGTAGCCACCAAAGTTTTCCTTAAAAACTTCTCCATAAATTTTATCTTCTCCTGGGGCTTTGCCCCTAGGTAACAATGATATTATGCTTGTTATTTCAGCATCAGCCACTACAAAACTGAAGAAGTGGGTAGGAATGGCTCAATTTTTTTTTTTTGCTCGCCAATCCAAGTGGGTTGGGTGAAGGATTGATGTTCACATATGAACAGCAGGTGTACCCCACAATATATAGCAGTGTTCGATGATCCACTTTCAATGGATGCTGTTTGCTGCTCATGCCATGCTGATTCTAGGAAGACTGGCACCTTCCATGAACTGAGGTGAGGTTCTGGGATGTTCTCCATTTGTACTGGTACCCAATTCCTAATCTGTTTCTGTAATGGTAACACACACACACTATAATGGTTCAACCAAAGGCAAATGCCTATTTTGCCTGCATGTAGAACGAATTCTGGAGGTAGGAAGGGGATGGACTTTAATGGGACTCACTGCCAAGTTGGTATTTTCATGTTTAAATACTTACATCAAAGTATATTTGCCACTGGCTTAACAGGCATATTGCTCATTTTAACACAGGAGCGGCACTTCAGGTGTCTTGGAGTTCAACACCCAAAAGCTCCAGCCAACATGGCCAAGCATTAGTGACTGTGGGAATTGTAGTCCAAAATATTTGGAGGGCTAAAAATTTCCCATCCTTGCCATGGCAGAATTGCTACTGTTTAAGAGATCAGGGCCCTTTCACATGATGCAATTATAGTGTTATGTTTCCACTTTAACAGGTTGCATGCTGTGGAATCTTGGGATCTGTAGTCTAGTGAAGCACTAGAGTTCTCTGGCTGAACAGCAAATTTCAGAATTCCATAGGATGCAGCCATTGTGGTTACAGTGGAATCATAGTGCTATAACTGCATAGTGTGAAAGGATCCCAACACTCTATCCTGGTGATTTATTCTATAAACAACTTATTGTGTATTTGCAAATAAACATAATACAAAAGCATTATGAGTTGCAGATTAAGACAGTTCCCATTGAAATCAACAAGACTTAGGTCATGACGAACATGTCCCATTCATCTTAATTGACCCTAAGGTCAACTTGGATCCAACCCTTTTTGAATTAGGATAGCTTGGATCGAACCCAGTTCTCTTGTCTTCTCAGAATGTAACTGATCCTGTAAAATGCTACCCTGTCAAAGGTTTCTTTCTGTGGGGAAGGGCTGCAGCTTTGTGACAGAGGACACATGCTTTTACAAGTTGAAGGTTTCAGTCCCTCCAGATAGAGCTACAGAAGTCTCCTGTCCTACACCTAGAGAACCATTATCTGTCAATGCACATACAAGGTGATCAGATGTCCTAACCATAAATAATATTCAAAAAAATGTAGAATATTTAAGAAAAATGTAGGACATTACAAAATTAAAAACTCAAAAACAGTCATATAAATGTAAATTGATGCTTCTTAGTCATGCTCAAAATGGAGGACATTCTGAAATTCCTCTTGGACAGAAGGTTGAAATGTAGGACATGTCCTGGAAAAGGAGGATGTCTGGTCACCCTGTGCACATAGCACTAATGGGCTAAATGGACTAATGCCAATGTCAGGCAATTTCTTAATTATGGCACAGTGGACATGTGAAACAGCATGAGACAATGTGCCCAATTTTTCTGCTGCATTCATTGCAATTTGAAGGTACAGCCATTGTGGTGATAAATGATGGATTTATACCAAGATGACCAAACTTAAGCTGTCGTACTTCAGACACATCATGAGAAGGGTGGACTCATTGGAAAAGATAATAATGCTGAGAAAGGTGGAGGAAAGTAGGAAGAGAGGAAGGCCTTATGCCAGATGGATGGACTGTGTTAAGGAGATCACAGGTATGGATTTAAGCAGACCAGTGGAGGACAGAGGGTCTTGGAGATGTCTCATCCATAGGGTCACCATGGGTCGAGATCAACTCGAGGGCAGCTAACAACAAAAGTCCTGGATAAGTTCCCATAACCAGCTTCCTCAATACAGGCCAATCACTGTCTCAGTGAAGCAGTGGAAAACCATTGGTCTACAAGCCTAATCTGGTCAATGAGGTTCCAAATCTGGGCCACTGATTGATTGATTTGATTTATATCCCTTTCCCCCCAAAATGAGACCCAATGCAGCTTACAATATAAACTAAAACAAAACAGCTAAAATAATATGTAGTGCAAAACGATAAAATACAATCAATTGTTAATCTGATCAAAGCATTTCTTTTAAAACATTAATTTAAAACAACTAAAAATGTATAACATAGCAGTTGAGTGTCCCTTATCCAGAATTCCAAATTCCAAAATATTCCAAAAATCAAACTTTTTTAATGGGTGACTGAGATAGTGACACCTTTGCATTCTGATGGGTCAGTGTATACAAACTTTGTTTCACAATAAAATTATTAAAAATATTGTATAAAGTTGCTTTCAGGCTATTTGTAAAAGGTGTATAGGAAACATAAATGAATTTTGTGTTTAGACTTGGGTCCCACCTCCAAGGTATCTCATTATGTACATATAAGCAAATACAGATATTCCAAAATCCAAAAGTCTGAAATCCAAATCACTTCTGGGCTTTATCACGTGAGCCCCATTCTCACCGCAATCATGCAAAGTAATGAAAGCACAAACATACCCATTATCATACGTTTTCACAGTCTCGTGACTGGAGATGCTGCTGCCGCCATCGCACTCTATTCCATGACTTCCCTTTAACCCTGCTTCTCTACCCTATGCCCTACTCAGCATGCCTTTCATTCTATTTTATTTCAATGTAAGTTTTTGTTTTGTTTTTTAAAAAAAGAAATATTCCAAAAAAAATTAGGAACCAGGATGCTTGGGAATAGTGTGGAGGAGAGGGGACTGTGACACCATGTGACTGCCAACCTCGCAACTGCCCTGGCAATGGCATTTCACACTTGAGGAGTCCTGGGACTGCTGTGCAATTGGGAAATATTGATGGGTTTCCCCGTCAATGAAAAAGGACACTCTTTGCATACACAGCATCTACGGGTTGGACATGACGTTATGTGATAAGTATCACCAAAAGCGCTATTTTATTACTATAATTGGGTTTTAAAAGCCACATGTAGTAATCTCCAGTGCCAAGCATTTCAAATTAGGGAGACACAACCTCTATTACATATTACCTGAAGCATAGGAAAAGATACCACCTAAATCCTTTATTTCTCCCCTTGTCCTTCTGGATCAGGATGACCACTGCAGGGAGCAAAACTGGCCTCTGAGTGACCAGTCAGCCTCCAGAAATTCTCCTTAAGCTCATGCAGTTGTTAAGACTTCTCCCTTGACCTCATGACTTATTGGCAGGAAGGAGCATAGATGTGAGTAGCCTATGCAGTTTTTGTGACAACTATTCTCATCTGAGCTTAAGGGATAGGGAGGTTTTAAAAAAATATAATACACATCAACAAACATGCAATGCCATTTTTTACCTATGCAGGGGGTGGGTAGTAAAGAAGAAACCAAGGCCCTGTTTGCATAGTCCAGACTATACTGTCCCTGGAACTGCCCAGATGTCCCCCCATTACCTGGCACTCCCACTGAAACATTGGACAGCTCTTGGAGCCCCAGTGGCGCAGTGGTTAAATGCCGATACTGCAGCCACAATGTTGTAAGTTCGATCCCAGAGGGCCCCGGGTTGACTCAGCCTTCCATCCTTTTGTAGGTCAATAAAAGGAATACCCAGTTTGTTGGGGGCAATTGGTTTACAGACTGTAAACCACTCAGAGAGTGCTAAGTTCACTATGAAATGGTATAGAAATGTAAATGCTCTTGCTCTTCACACATATGCCCCAATGTGCTGCCCAGTATGGCAGCAGCGGTGTATCACTCACTCTGAAATTAGAATGAGACACCCAGCATTGATCACATGGCTGGGCACCTCATTCTGAATCCTTAAATAAATAAATCCCACCTTCCCACCTTAAAAGCCAGGCAATCATACAAATGAGGCAGTTCTGCTGTGCCAGAAAGCAGGGCACTGAAGGATGACAGTAAGTCATGGTGCAACAAGAGGAAGCAGGGACCCCTGTTGCAACTCCTCATCACACCACGGTTCACTGAGGGGTTGGATCCTTCTGGGTTCCACTTGCTAACACCACAGAACTCCTTTGTTCAAGATGGCTGCCTGGCTTTTAAGGTGAATTTTAGGGGCATTTGAGGTTTCAGCAAAGGTGTCACAATCACAAATGTGAATACAAAACAAGTACAAGATTACAGTCTAGTTTATAATATTATAACTGCCTAAAATTATGCCAGCCAAATATTTTAAAACTCTTTACTGTGTTTTTAACTATTGTAATTTAGTGGAATTGTTTAAAAATGGAACTGTCTATTCAATGCTTTTTAAACTTTTGTATCAAGTAGGCTTTTAGTGTATTTTGTTCTTATCTTGATGTAAGCTGCCTTGGATGCCATCCCAGGAGAAAGGTGGGTTATAAGTAAAATAAAATAAGTCTAAATCCAATTGTTAGTCCCAAGTGGGATAAGCCCATTGAATAGTAATGGGCCTATTCTAGTTGAAGCTAGCAATTGGATTTAGGTTGAAATTCTTTCTATTATTAATTAGATTTGATTCCAGTTAATTCAAAATTGGTTTGATCCCAATGTTATACTTCTGGTGTTAGTGGTATTGATGATTTGTCAAATATTTTCTTTCCAAATATTTTGGTAATTATGTCTTTTACATTAGGTTCTCTAGTGTAATATCGAGTTTCATAATTTATGTGCCAATAATTTCAGCTCACAGTAACTAGGGATTTTTAAAGCACCCTCTGTGATACTCTCCTAATAATTCATTTCCTGCTCAAACGTCTGCTGATCCTGCCAACCTTTTGTGCATACAAATGACTTCAGACAAGTATTCCTTGTTGACTGCAGTGAGCTTATTCCCATAGGTAAACCTATTTCATGCATGTATGCTTCAATTCAAAAGAAAAGAAAATTGGAACATAGGAATTGTCATGTTCAATGAAACTATAAATGCATATCATTTGGTATCCAGCCTTTGAAAAGTACCTGAGATTTCACACAAAAACATAAGAAACCTAAAGCAAACTATTTTAAAATATGGATAGATTTTTGTCCTGTCTTCTATAATTGGTTTAAACATTACCTAATCCCTGGCTTTGCCTGGCCAATTCCAAAAGACATTACCATTTCTCTTGACTCCAGTGAGACTAAAACATTACTGCCTCCCAGTTCTACAAGTCTATAATTCTAATTTTTTCCCTGCAAATACTTAAAATAACTATGCAGGCTTAGCATTTTAGTCAACTATTAAAGTAAGTCCTCCAAACAAACTGGGGCCATCACTAAAGAATAATTGAGATGTCCCTTTTCTGGCTTGCATTTCCCCCTTCCTTATCTTTGTTCTCTGCCTATTTCAAAAATGACATGTCTATGCTATGCTTTTGTGTAGCAAAGTTGTACATTGACTTCATACCAAGATGTAGCCGTCTCCCATGATCTTGGCAGAAATCTAACTTGGAGGATCCCAATAGCAGCCTGGCCTAGCTGTTGGCTCAGTTGTACTCATAGGGGCATGCTGGGTTGCTATACTATGCCACCCACAGAATATCAGGTATTACATTCTTTGCAATGATTTAATTCTGTTTCCTGTATTATCAAAGCCCAATTCATCTTTTCATTCATCCAATTCATTCAGATCAAAACTTTCCCCAAATACCGATACTACTTATGGTTAGATCTATGCAACCTTGGTATGGGGAGAGGCTTTTATCACAAAGGGGCACCCCAGTTGACTTTTCACTATAACATCTTGGGCTTAGCTATGTGGTATACTGCCAGGGGTCACCATAAATTGAGAGGCAACATGAAGGTGCACACACGCGCGCACACACACACACACACACACACTTCCAATGCAGGAAGTACTCCTTTGATCTGTGCACCACAAAATGATAGCACTATGATTCTACATTAAATGCAATGGCTTCATCCTGTAGAATCCTGAGTTTGGTGAGGCACTAGGGCTCTCTGGCTGAGAAGTCTAAAGGCCTTTGCAGACTGCTAGAAATAGTGCAAATTGAGTCCACTTTAACTGTCCTGGCTCAGTGCTAGGGAATCATGGGAATTGTATTTTTTTCTGGGACATTGAGCCTTCTCTGTCAGAGAGCTCTGGTGCCACAATAAACTACAGTTCCCATGATTCCCTAGCACTGAGTCAGGGCAGTTAAAGTGGACTCAATGTGCACTATTTCTAGCAGTCTGCAAAGGCTCTAAATGTCCCTCCCTAAACTGCAAATCTTAGGAGACTCCAAAGGATTGACCCCTGCTGTTAAAGAGGAATCATAGCACTGTAACTGTGTAGTGTAAAAGGGCCTCAGGGCAATAATATGTGATAGAAATGTTTCCATGTGGTCAAGTTGAGCCTTGTCTTTGAGGGAATGATTTTTAGATGGTGTCTGTGTGATGTCAATAATGCATTAATTTGTGCATACCAATCGCTTCAGTGTAGATATTTTTGGGCCCTGGGATCAGTAGAGATGACCCTGTTTCTGCCACATCTTCCAAAATGCCATTCAGTTGCAGGAAAGGTAAAAACATGCATCTTCAAGTGTACTTTCTGCCTTCTGGAAGGGCCCTATCCAGATACTCTGGAAGTGGCAAGAGTGACATGTTTGGGATATCTTTTGAAAATAAATGTTTTTCCCTCTGCTTTTACTGATTGCAGTGTTCCCCTATACCCCAATGATCTGTGTGTAATTTGAGAATGAGTTGCTTTTGGATTTTAATTGATAGTACCATTGACTTGGCATTTAAGCAGTCCTGTTGTCCTTCCTTTGATTGTGAACTGCTCCAGGATTTTCTTTCTGTTTATATATAAGTGATATATGAATGTTATTAAATATGTCAGTCAGTCATTTAAAGAACTGGCCTGCACTTGGACTCTTCCACACTCTACAAATATAGAACTATGATTCCATTTTAACTGCCATTGTAACATCAGTCTGAAACACACTGCAGAAATAATCCAGTTTGAGGCCGCTGTAACTGCCCTGCCTCAATGCTAGGAAATTCTGGGAACTGTAGTTTTGTTAGACATTTAGCCTTCTCTGTCTGAAAGCTCTGGTGCCACAATAAACTACAATTCCTGGGATTCCCTAGCACTAAGCCTCAAATGGGATTATTTTTGCAGTGTGTTTTGAACCATTCTTATGGAATCCTGGGGTTTATTGTTTGCTGAGCCATTAAAGCACTCTGGCTGAGAATTCTAAATGTCCCTCCCTAAATTGCAAATCCCAGGATTACATAGGATGTTGTTGTGGTAGTTAAAGGGGGATCATAGTGCTATAACTGTGTAGTGTGTAAGGGCACCTGGTCTCATGATCACAGAGCGCTTCTTTGATTCCTTGTCCTCTCCACAGACATTTCCTCCCATTTAGGAAATGCACATTTCCTCATTATGTAAAGCTCACCACGCACAATGAAAGACCTTGAATGTCTTCAAGGCTAAATCAGGGGTGATCAGTTCTAAATAGCTCAAGGACTCCTATTACTACTACTACTCCTACTACTCAAGTGTTGTATTGACATTTGTATAGAGCAGGCATGAGCAACATGACCTCCATGGGACACATGCACCTCCATCTCATTTTGCACTGCCACCCCATAATGTTGCCAAATTTACCACCATGTCACTTAGTTTTGGAAACAGAGCAATAAAAAAGAACCTCAGTTCCATTTTAAAACAAGGCACACAGAGAGTGTGTGTCATATATTTAAGCCAAATCATGCTCCTGAAAGCATTCGGCTTAGAAACAAGGTACACATTCTCCTAGCACCTTGTTTGAAGTGTTTGTGACATCATCATCATCATCATCATTGTTGTTGTAGTAGTAGTTATTTCTTACCCACCTCTTGCCAGGCTTTTTTGCCACCTGCATCCCTGAATTCAGTGTTCAGGCTGAAAATGCTGTGATGTGGCACTGATGCCTGATGGATTTGAGGAGAAAACAATCCACTCCCTACCAGTAGAAGTTTATCCGCATCCCTAATGCAGAAGTAAAGAAGGAATTTTTTCTGTTTTGGTGCCAGGAGCATGCAGCATGGGATCCTGGACGAAAAGGAGCCAATAATAATAAAGAAAAGGTAGTGGAGAAAACCAGCACCAAGGACAGCTCCCAGGCAGCAGGCAACCTGTTCCATCAACTAGAGAACTTCCTTAGACCAGCTTTTGTCTCAACCTGAGTAGGTACAGAAATGCAGGTTTGTCCACTTCACCTTTATAGCCAACTTTTTCTGTCCCTCTGTATTTTGCTTTACATCCATCCTGGAGAACTGAAGAGCCTTTCACATTCTTCTGTAACATTTTAGTTGGCTTTGATAAAACTATTTTCCAGTAGCAATTAAAAAGAAGAAGAAGCATGGAACAGAAGTTTGCTTTTTGTGTGTGGTTTGGTGGAGAAGCATGGATGAGAGACATATGGCATCTTTAAATTACAGTTCATGTTTAGGATCACCATCTGTCTTTTATTCTAGCTCTAGTGAACTAGGCTGAAATAAAAATTACAACTATTTACTTATTTATTTACAAAGATTTCAGTAATAAAGCAAACAGGCAAAAACTGAAACATCACAAGTAGTGGGAGATACAAGTTTAACATGTCAGTAAATTTTCAACAATGTATTAGGGGACTCACATTTCTACAAAATAAAGATCAATATGAATCTTATCAGCTTTAATAAAATTAGGAAAGGGGAGCCAAGTGTCTAAGAAAATATCCACATGCTGATGATTCAATCTTCCTTTAATCTGTGGTCATTTTTTGATATTTTGTTTTGCTGAGCATTGAATTCTATGATGATGAAAATACAGAGGCAAAAGAAATTTACAATAAATTACAGTTGGTACAGTTACATCTCAACAGCCTAAATACTTAAAGGCACCAGTTCCTGTCTGTTCTTGGATGCTAAGCAGGGCCAGCCCTGGTTAATACTTGGATGGGAGACCGCCAATGAATACCAGGTGCTGTAGACTATATTTCAGAGAAAGGAACTGGCAAAACCTCCTCTGAGTATCCCTTGCCTAAGAAGACCCTATTAAATTAATGAGGTCACAATAAATTGACAAGTGACTTGAAAACACATAGACAAAGTCACATCTCACAAGAGACGGTTAGGCGTGTCATGACATCAAGTCACAACGATAGAGAATTTGATGTAAAGGATGAGCAAACCATACCAATAGAGGACTTGATGTAATTCCACATTCGCAAATGCACAAATTGTGTCACGATTGTGACACTATTGCCACAATAGTAACTTTCTTCCTCCACCTACTTTACTGTGTATTAGGTGCAAGGGGAGAAGGAGGTCTATTCCGCCAGCAACTGGAGCATAGATGAATGATGTTGCCATCAAGGGGGGGGGGGTTCAGGCCAGGAGTGGTTACTTAGTTAAGCATACTAAGTTAACTAAGTAGCTGATGTAGAATACAGGTCATAGGGTACAGAGCAGTGTTTCTCAACCTTTAATCCTCCAGATGGTTTGAACGTTTCATAGGAACTGCAACCAGCAAAGCCTATGGAAAGGAACTCTGAGAAGTGCACAATATCCAGAGAGTAAAAAATTGACAATCACAGCTGTAGAGACATGTAGTGCAGCTTATCTATCTGTGTGTGTGTGTGTGTCACTAGTTTTGCAGCCTGCTTAAAACTGCAAAACATGGCAAATGAAGCATATGGCAAGCTACAGCACTTGACTGGTCAGCTTGTTGTTGTTAACTGCCTTTGAGTTGACTTTGACTCATGGCGACCCCATGAATGAGACACCTCCAAGCTTCCCATCCTCAACTGCTCTGCTCAGGTCCTACAGGCTCAGGGCCATGGCCTCCTTGATTGACTATCACTTTAATATGTGGCATCCCTCTCTTTCTGATACCCTTCACCATTCCTAGCATTATATTTTTTTCCAGTGAGCCATGTCTTCGCATTATGTGGCTAAAGTACGACAGCCTCAGTTTGGTCCTCTTGGCTTCCAGGGAGAACTCAGGCCTGATCTGCTCTAGTATCCATTTGGTTGACTTTCTGGTTATCCATGCTATTCTCAACACTCTTCTTCAGCACCACATCTCAAATGAGTTGATTTTCTTTCTATCTGCTTTCTTCACTGTCCAACTCTCACATCTGTACACAGTGATCAGGAATACAATGGCTTGGACTATCCTTTCTTTAGTGTTCAGTTTTATATCTTTGCACTTTAGGATTTGTCTAGTTCTTTCATAGCTGCCCTTCCCAGTCCTAATATTCTTCTGATTTTTTGATTGCAGTCTCCATTCTCTGACCAACTTAGCTGGCCACAATTTGTGCAGGTCCATCTTATGCAAATGTCTGTGCCTTCAAGATATTTCCAACCTATGGCAACCCCAAGGCCCTATCACTGGGTTTTCTGAAGCTGAGAGTGTGTGCCTTTCCCAAGGTCACCCACTCATTTTCCACAGCTGAGTGAGGATTTGAGACCTGTTGTCCAATCATAGTTTCCTCAACTCAAACTCAAACCACTATGCCATCCTTGCTCTATCTATCTTATGCAATATAATCCTTGATATCTTGGATAAAAATAGATTCCAGATACTTGAACAATGAAATAAGCTGAAGCCCAAATCTATAGAAATACTTTCCCTTTCAAATAATGGCATTGTTGCTTTTTTATTTTTTTTAGCCCAGAAGGAAGATTGGTTTTATGGTTATGAAAAGATTAATCTTAAAGGTGTAAGATAGTATTACAGTTTCCAAATCTGATGGTTAGGCTCCTTGTTAGAGATGCCCTCACTTTATATTTTAGCCATAAATAACAAAAAAACAATTTAACTGTTAAAATAATCAGACAAGGAACACTATAGGAAACACAGCCTTTGCTTTGCTTGCTTCTCTGTAATGTTTGAGGTCATAACTGTAGCCAAGCAACCCTTTCTTCGGTTGGTTTGCTTGCAAGGTTTATCAAGACCAGCCAATCTTGCTGCTGCTTTCATGCAGGGCTTGGGTAGGTTGGAGCCTCCCTGGGTTTTCTTACTGCAGGAAACTTTGTAATAGCACTTAAATAAATAAAGCAACCGAGCAGGAGATTATTGCTTGCATTGTGCTTTTGTAGATGTGTATTATGGCATCACCCTGTCAATTGACACAATTAGCTGAATGTGGGACAAGACAAACGTTGTATATGACAGTGGGGTAGTATTGAAAGATGACCCCCATATCTTGAGGGCGAAGAGTTATGGATCTGTTGATAGCTGTTAACCAGTGTTGGGAAGCGTGGCTGTTAATCTTTTGCCTGCTGGCTTCTGGCTGTAGGCCTGCCGGTCTGGAAACAGAGGTCTTGAATAGAACCACAGGCAGCTTTGGAACTTTGTTTTTCCTTTATTGTCATTGACCATTGACAGGACAGCAGAAGGAGGAGGGAGCAAGAAGCTACCCTGAGCACAGACTTACTAGCTACCCTTTGTTGTTCATTTATCTAGCTGCAGTTTGCTCTCTCTAAAAGCTGTCCCAGATAGTTAAGAGGACTTCATAAAGGACAACTCATTTTCAACCAGTTCAGATATTGTGCGATTTCCATACTGTAACAGCACTGGTGCCAATCCAGACAAGGCTTAGGAGTATGTGCACTGTTTACAGTTAAAATATTAAGCAGGCTTGCTACAGGGAATCTCCAACTGGGGCTTAACATCTGAGTAAACATTCTTATGAAGCCGTATTGATATACTTAGAAAAGCTAGGCATAGGCTTAAATTTTCATGTTTAAAATAAATGGGATTTATTATTAATTTGCTTTGGTGGGAACTAGCCCACTGTCTATACTGTTTTAAGTGTTGCTGTTATGTGTGTGGTTTGTTGTTTTACATGATAGGGCACAGTATCAACAAAAGCAAGCATGTGAGAGTCCCACTGATTTCAAGGGGAGACTTAATCTTCCACCTAAATCTCACCCATTGAAATCAATGGGATTCAAATCCACTTACTGTGGGTAGGGTCATGTCCTGCAATTCCTTCTTTAGAATCAGTACAACTACCCACTTAGTCTAATTACCAAAGTCCATTTAAATAAACAGTGAAAATAAGATGCTTATATTATTAAAACCATATTCCTATGTGAGAGTAGTATTAATAGTAATCAACAGAATTTATATCCAGGCCAACAATCCAACCAAATTAAGTATATGTATGCCCCCTTAGTTTCAGGGGATTTAAGGCTGCAATTCTATTCATACTTTCTAGGATAAATTCCCAGTGAACACAAGAATATTTATGTTCCTAAACACATATAGGAGTGTGCTGTTAAATATGCTTAATTTCACTCAATGCTGTATTGTTTCTGGAATATTTAAGACTGTATTCTTGATCTGCAGAATATTAGCCCTCTTTTTCCTAATTTTGATTTATATACTGAACACCATGGTTTTCAGAATTCCTTGTCCCGGTTTATAGTTTTGTAAAAGAGAGAAAGAACTATGCACTCAGGCTAGCATCCAGCTATTCAGGTTAATTGATTACACAGCTCAGAAGGTCCTGGGCCATGCACTTTTTCATGGACAGGCAATGTGACAGAAGACAAAGCAGAGTGAAAGAGATCAAGCTTAAAAGAGAAAAGAAAAGACAAGAAATCGAAGAACAGAAAAGTCACCCAGAGACTTTAGTGTCTTAAATGAGCCTCTTGCAAAAGGGTGGTGGAGGAATTGTGATCCAGCAAATATGCAATAAAAGCAGAGCTCACTCCACAAACTTAGAACATTTGAGTGTAATCAACCATTGTGGAAATACTCATGTGTTTCATTTGTAGACTATCTTTTCTCCAAGGAACTTAAGGCAGCACACACAGTTATCTCCCTCCTTCCCCATTTTATTTTCACAAAAACCCTCTGAAGTAGCTAAAAGAAGGGGAGAATACCCCAGGTTCAATCCATGGCATCTCTAAGCAGGGCTAAGAAAAAGATCCCTGTGTGAAAATCTGAAGAGTTGCTATCAATTAGTGTAGGTGACACTTAGCCAGATGGACCAAAGATCTGAGTTTAGCTTCCTACGTTCCTAGCATGCAGGATAATGACCCACCCACAGTAACCTAATGAGTTGCATTGCCAAGCAAGACTTTGAACTTGGTTTTCTAAACCAGAAATGGAGATAACATGTGGCCTTCCAAGTATTATTCTCTTACAATTCCTATAAGCCCTAGGTAGTGTAGCTAATTGTGAAGGATGATGGCAGTTGCAATCCAACAAGATTTGGAGAGTCATGCATTTCTATATTCCCTCTCTCTGCTCTGAGTACTACACCACCCTGGATCTCAAAAGTAGCAAAGATGAAAAGATTGTAGCCTTATGTTTCAAGGCACCATGCTCACTTCCACGCTTTACTTCCTATGATGGAAGCGTACATACTATCATTCTGACACATGGAATTGACCAAGATCTACATCTGCTCACAGAGGTATAAAGAAATCCCAAGGCAGAAGGCAGGAGCAGGCCTGTATTGCTTGTGGCCCATCAAGCCAAATGCAGATCAGCAACTATGCATTGTGGCCAATAAAAGTGGTCATGCTGGCTGAGGAAGTCTGGGAGTTTTCAAGCTCTGATTTTTAGTTCACTTAAATATATATACCATATGTATATGCAATCATTTCCCCCTAAATAATCTAAGGCAGATCCCAACACATAAGCTATCCACAGACAAAAGATAAGGCCATTGTAATAGAAGAGCATAAACAAACCCAAAGCTAATCAGCAACTTAACGCAAACACTGAAATCAGTCCACCACAGAGAAAGTCTGAGTATGCATAATTACTATATTTGACAACTAATAAAGAAGGCACAGACAAGCAAGGCCATTCCAGATAATCGTAGAAATGAAAAAGCATGGGTTGAATAAGATAAACAGAGCTCAAGCCACTTAGGGCTTGCATCCTCTGAATGAATAGCATTGGTGGAGGGAATCTTGTTCACATCCATCACTTCCTTGGCATAGATCAGGTCTGGGGAACCTGCAGCCCACCAGATGTTGTTGATCTTCAGTCCCCCTCAGCTGCAGTCATCCCAGCAAATGGTAAGGGATGATGGGAATAATAGTCCATCAACATCTAAAGGACCACAGATTCTCCACCCTGGTGTAAATGCATGTTTTTATCCTCCTCAAAATAAATGTAAGAGCATAATTGGTTTTTGGAACAGTAAAAGGCTGAGGACAAATGACTGAGGAAGTCTGGGAGGCAGAGAATCTGTTAACCTATGAAGCCTGTTGTTGCTCATGTCTGGTGCTTCCCTTGCTCTTGGCAGGTCTGTTCTCGAGTCACAGAGCAGGAAGCTGGGGCATAGCGGTCAGAGAAAGGTCTGGAGTCAGAACTAGCCAGATGCACTTCATGCCAAGGATGATTCAGCCCTTCCAAGCAAGACGTTCCCAGCTTTGACTGATCTTCCCATTAAGATGTGATCCATTTACCAGGGAAGACTTTACGCGAACCGTTGGACAGCTTTAAAAAATGGGAAGGCATCTGGTATTGACTCCGGACTAATGATGAAAGCACTGTGGTATGGTGGTCTGAAATTAGCAAACTTCCTATGGGGTGTATGTGCGTGTGTGTGTCCATGTGTGCAATGAAACCATGATTAATGGAATAGCTCCTGAACACTGGCCTAATTGTCCAATTCCAAAGGGATGGGGGTCAGGCTAAACTGAACAACCACTGCAGCATCTATCTTCTATTGCTATCACTGACGCTTTATAATAGGGTGCTGCTAAGCAGGACAGGGCCTTTCATTGCTACTTTTCTTACAGCTTTGTAAACAAGTTTCCGGAAGCACACACAGTCATTTTTACTGGAATGGCTAGAGGCTCCAAACAGTGATTCCTGTACGTCGCTGCCACCCATTTTGCTCTTATAGCTGGTGGTTCAGTTGGGAGTTGCCTGACTCTTTCTCTGTTTGTTGCCTTTATCTCTTCTTCCCTTTCTTTCCTTTCCTGCTTCCCAGCAATGTGGATATTTAGATTGTAAGCACCTTGTAAGCAGATACCGACCTTGTGTGTGGTGTGTGTGGTGCATGCAGATGCTATGCCTGGAGAGAGATTAGAAATGTAATTTTTGGACTACAGTTCACAGGTATCCCCAGACACTATAACCAGTATAGTAAATTAGGAAAAAAGGGAAAGGAAATAGGGGAAAGGAAAGGGATATTTCCAAACTACCTGTATAAATAACCATTATCATAATTAGGGTTTCTTACACTGCTGAGTCATTTCAGGTGCAGGATCCTTATTTCACTCTCCCCGATTATATTTTAACATCTAATTATTCTATGTTGTGCTGCTCTTTAGTTGAGTTAAGAGTATTAAATTGAACCTCACATTATTTTGCTTAGCCCACTGATTTCTCATCAGAACATATTAGTCACTTGTACCATCTTCATCTTAAAACAAACAAGCAAACACCCTGAACAAATTGTTACCATTCAAATTACCAGTCATTTGAAGAGCACTGCCTCTGTATTTTAAAAATTAAAGTAATCCCTCACCCTCAGTGTGTGAAGCCATGTTTAATGTCTGTCACCCTGAGGCATTGCTATTCCACCATACCACCTGGAGCATGAGCCAGCTACCTGCAGGTGGATCAAGTAGAAATGGTGGGGAGAAGGAGTAGTAGAGTCCACTCTCTTCCCATTTCCTTCCTAGGGAATAGCAACACTGCAAGTGGAACAGCTGGAAGACAGCAGAGTTCAGCAATGTTCCTTGGAGAAGGAAGGTAGCAATTTCCTCCCTGGCTCTACTTTCCTGCTGACAGCTCTGCTCAAATAATTAAAATCAGTTAAATTTAAATAAATGTACATATTACTAATATATCAGCCTTAGGCCAAGATGAAGTTTAGCAGTTGTGTCATGTAAAGTTACACCAGTGTAGTTATGCCAGAGATAATGGAGCTGTGCTAGATCACACCATTGTGCAACCAGTTACATGATGGGTGGCAATGTCTCATGCTCTCTTGTTGCACAGTGTTTGTGTAACCCTGATTAGGATGCCATCCTTGTGCAAAAACCTAGAACAGGGGTAGGCAACCAAGGCCCGGGGGCCAGATGCGGCCCCCCAAGGCCTTTGGACCAGCCCCAGGCCAGTCCTGCTGCCGCCGCTGCCGCCACCCCCCACCGCCGCTGCCACCCGCCATGATGATATTGATTATTGTTGTTATTACTTGTTCTTGGTTTTTTCTTGTTAAAATCTCCACAAGGGTTTTGCCATGGCTTTTCTGTGGCTGAGAGAGTGTGCATGCATATTTTTTTTATTTTTTTATTTTTTTAATTTTAATTTTAATTTACTTATTTATTTTTGGCCCTTCGGCCCCCCAATTGTCTGAGGGACAGCAACCCAGCCCCCGGCTTAAAATGGTTGCCTACCCCTGACCTAGAATGAGCAGCTGCTGGCATAAGTACCAGTGTTAGGTCACCAGCAGGCTTCCAGACTCAATGTCTTTTAAGATACTAAGGTATGAGATAATTGCAATTTAATCAACAATGTGAGCAGTCATTGTTAGGGGGAAAGGCTATTTTTAGCATTTTCTTATCTATACCTCCAGTATGGTAGTACCAGAACCAAAATGACTTCTAAAAAAATTAAAAATAAAAATAAAATGTGCCTTGAATGTTTGGTCCTGCCAATAAAAATTGTCTCCCACTTCACATGCACTTCTCTGGGAGGAAGGGCCCTTTTACACAACTGTGCTGTTTTGCAATGTGCTGTGATTCCACTTTAGCTGTGGGGGGGATGCAGACCAGGGAGTCCAGGACGCCCTGGTCCGGAGTGCCGCGGGACCATGGCAGCCGCACCACGGCGCTCCTGCGGCGACCCTGAAAGGAGCGCCAAATTGGCGCTCCTTTTAGAAGTCAGGGAAAGTGCACCCTAAATGCGTAGGGCGCACTTTCCCTGACTTTTCCGCCGCAGCGCGTGTGGTTGCTGAGGCGGGAGGTTGCCCTCGGCGCGCCGGCCATGTAGAGGGCCGGCAGCTCCGAGGGCAACCTCGGGAAGGGGAAGGGGCGCCGCTCATGCGGCTGCCCCTCCTCTTCCAGGCCTCGGAGACGACTCTATTAGTCATCTGCCGAGGCCCTGTCATAACTACATTTGACAGAATCTTGGGATATGCAGTTTAGGGAGGGGTATTTAGAAATTTCAGAGAACTCTACTGCATCATCAGACTACAAGCCCCAGGATTCCATTGGATGCAGCCAAGACAATTAAAGTGGAATCATAGGGCTATGACTGTGCAGTGTGAAAGGGCCCTAAGTCAGTAGAAATGATAGCAAGGCAGTGGAACTGACTTCTGTCAGCATGCACAGAACAGCTTTAGTTGCTTAATCTGTTAGTTATATTGATTAAAGCTTGCAACCCTCCTGATTTAAGTCACTTGATTAATCACCATCATATTCTGGACACTTCCCTACAGACATTTTCAAAATGTAGGTCGAAAAATCAAACAATGAAAGCAGCCAGCAACTGCTTCAGAGAAACAAGCCAAATGCTTGGCCTCAGACCAAGTGAAGCCAATGCAAAACTCATATTGCTGATCCATCTGGAACAGCATTTGACCACATTTGTACCAAGGCTCAGTGCTACTCATGCTGCACAGTGCAAAATAACAGGTCTTCCCTGGATCAAATCAAGATTCTAAAATATTTGTAACTGTGTGGAAGGGATGTATAGGAGCTGGGAACCTGTGGCTCACCAGATACCGTAGTTTTCGACCACAACTTACATCATCCCAACTTAATATTCAATGGCAAGTAATTATGGGAGCTGAATCATAGAATCATAGAATCATAG
>CM034708.1:83888573-83915930 GCA_020142125.1 Phrynosoma platyrhinos | reverse complement strand
GTCTCACAAAACTACAGTTCCCAGAATTCCATAGCATTGAGCCAGAGCCGTTAAAGCAGTCTCAAACTGGATTTGTTTCTGCAGTGTGTTTTAGACCCAAGAAGCATGAATTTAGGTTTATATGAGCATTTTTAGCTTTTATTTTGTATTTTATCCTGCATTTTTTCTTGAATGTCCTACAGTTTTGTGGTGCCTTGTCCTCCTTCGCAGGTAGGACATCCTGGCATGACATAGGCCAGTCCTGGACAGGCTTCCAGCCTCGTGAGGCAACAGGACTTACTTGGTACTATCTGCAAAAGGGAGAGCCAACGTGGTGGTGTGGTTTGAGCATTGGACTATGAATCTGGAAACCAGGGTTCAAATCCTGGTTCAGCCATGTAAACCCAATGGGTGACCCTCTGGGCAAGTTACATGGTCTCAGCCTCAGAGGAAGGTAATGGTAAACCTCTTCTGAATAAATGTTGACAAGAAAACCCCATTATAGGTTCATTTTAGAGTCGGAAATGACTTGAAGGCGCACAACAGCAACAACACCTGCAAAGAGGTCTTGTGCCTCTGAGACTGAGGGAAAGAAGTTGCAGCATAAGCTTTTATAGATTTGATCTACTTCCTTAGATGCATGGAGTTGTAGCTTTTATGCTACAAAGCCTTTTGTAGTCTCAAAGATGCCACAAGATTTTTTTGCATATTGATATTTCAGACTAAAGCTATGGGTGCGTCTACATTGTAGAAATAAGGCAGTTTGACACAACTTTAAGTGCTCCATCCTATCTAATATTGGGATTGATGGTCACAACATCTTTTAGCCTTCTCTGCTAAAGAATGTCAGTGCCTCACAAAACTACAACTCCCAGGATTTTGTAGGATGGAGCCATGATAGCTAAAGTGGTACCAAACTCTATCATATCTACAGTGTAGATGGCACCCTGTGTCTCTGTATTATTTGTATAGCTGAGACTTTTAAACCTTCTGCTAATAGCCCAGGACGTCCGAAGAGGATGTGGAGGTATCTTACAAATTTAAACTTGTTCACAGACCTACAGTTATAAACATCTAGGAAACATCTCCTTCTCCTTTCCACCTCCAGCAGCAACAGAAGTCAAGCAGTTATCGCCTTACAGTACTGGCTTCGCTCCTTAATCGTCAAGTGCCTTCCCTTGCAAAATGATGTTTTGTTAAGAGAAAATGAAAGAAAGGGAGGAAACTCTTAATCCCTTTCTTCTTAAAAGTGAACGTCACTGGATTTATTGAGGCATTAAATTTCATCCAGATTCAAGGCTGCGGTGGATGGATTATGGATATATATAGTTTGGCTCTATTTTTTTAAAGGCTACTTTGCCTTTAGGCAAGGTGTTCATGGTACCTTCTGAAATGGTTGTGCTTTTGAGATTGGCTTTCCAATCTTTAGCCCCTACTCTTGATCTCTAAATATTAAAGATGGGAAATGGGCTGAGCCCACAGAAACTGTTTCTAGTTTTCATATAAATGAATGAAACCATATGGACCAAGATGCCAATGCATTGCTTTCCTTCCTTCCATGCTTCTTTCACCTATAAGAATAAATGTATTCCAACTCCATTTATTTTATACTTGGGGCAGCCAGGTCCGATGAGAAAATAAGCATTCAATTGGCTATTTTTAAGAAATGTTATATTCAGCTCACTAACCAAACCTTCCTCAGAAACCAGAGAGACCAGGCTGTTGTAAATTGAAATAATTCCTGGCATAGAATAATATTGTTTAAATTCCAGTGCTGATAGTTGATGTGAGTTTAGATGTTACAAACATGTATCTTCTCCTGTGTGTATCTTCATATTGATGACCTTCAGAAGAAGAAAAGAGAGGCGGTAGTCGAACAGAAATCAAGAGACATCTTCTTTTCTATTCCAGTGGTAAAATACTTGTTAGCTCTTTCTACAATTTTCTGGTTTAATCTTGTCCCACAAATGTCCATTCCCATATGAATGCTGAACACAGAAGCATCATTTTGTTTGAATGCATATAATAAATTGCCACTTCCCTGGATATACCAGGCTTATTCTCTTCCTTTTGCTTTTGTGCTCTGTACAGATTTCAGTGACAGATACACAAGGACTGTGGCATCACAGTGTTATTTTTTTTTTTCTTTTCATGGTCAAATTTCTGTCTTGCAATATTGTGGAAGAGCAAAATGCCTCAAAATGTAATGACAGGAGATTTTTCTCATGTTTCACAGAAGAAATGCTCTCTTTCTCTGCTTGTTTCCAGGGTTTTAGAAGATTTGCCATGGAATGATGCCGGATGATATTTCATGGTAATGAGAGTCTTCTTTGCCATTTGTTTTGGTGTCCAATTTGAGGTAATCACAATATGTCCAAAAGATCTTTTAGAGACTAATCATGATGATAATGATAATGACAACAATAAAAAAATGAACTTTTAAAATATGAATAGTCTTTTATTTGCATAATGGTGACATATTTGAAAAGCTGTTTTACATGCATGCGAAGGAGATAGAGTAGTTTTCCAAAACAGAACTAGCTACACTATTGAATAAAAATATGTCTTATTTCCTGAAGTCTATACGATCACAGCCTTTTTTGGCAAGCCAACAGTGCTTTGATCATCATTACCCTTGAGCCAGAGAGGAAGAAAAAAATTAAATAAATGATTTCTAAGACTTCATCAGAGCTGGAACTTATCTCAGCTTCGGTTACAAAATGCAATTAATAGTAAGAGCAGCTTTTACTACATGCTTAAGAGGAAGCAGTATTCTGCAGGTCATGGGTTATTGTACTATCCATTAACTGATAGCAGTTTAGCACTTAGTGTGGTTGGATAACTGCTGCCAGGCGAAAGAAAAAGAACATTTAATGCTTTCTGAAACAGCATGGGGCATTCACTGAAACCAATGGTAAATGTATCTAGAATCAGTGGGTAAGCACTGATATGCTCTCCCCATAACTAAACCAGAATGGGAGCCAACACCCAAAGTCCACTTATTTTCCACTGGGAGTATGAAAGCTATTTTTACCCCAGCTGTCTTTACTTTTCCTGTGCCTATACTGTAATTTAATGTATTTGTTCTGATGTATTTATTTAAATAAATTCCATCCTATATCATGAGATTTCAGGGCAGTATACAAGTAAAATCAATATAAACAAGTTAAAACAGTTTAAAACTGTGCACATAAATATTGTGGGATAAACCAGGCCCAAATGCTCTAGCAAGCAGTCACATTTTTACTTGGCACTTAAATAAACCCGACGTTGGTGCCAGTTGGGCCTTTGAAGGGAAGGCACTCTTTATCCAGAGTACCACAGCTTCCATATCCTTACATAATATGTTGGCCGCAATTGGTGGAACATGGAGGAAAGCCTACCAGTAGACATTATATCTTGGCCAAGCATCTATACAGAGAGGTATTCCATGTATCAAAGTGTTTATCATGCTCCCCAATCCACTTTCTTGATCACAGAGTCACCAGTCTTGCCATGTTATCTAATGGGAGCAAAACAAAGAATTTAAGAAGATTTTGGATTGGGTCTGTCAACTACTTTGGGTACCTTGCAATTGAACACTTCAGATTTCTGAATTTTTGACCTTGGAATGTACATTTATTAACCCCCCCCTTTTTTTTTTTTTACCAAATGTGATATTGATACCTAGGTTTATTCCTGAATATTTCTGTGCAAATTTGGAATCAATCAGCAAACTTTGGCTGGGGAGTGGGAATTCTTGGTTTTGGTCCATTTTACATGGAACTTGGTGTGCAAAAAATGTTAAGGATTATATGTACAGCCACTCAGACTTTTGTTTCATTGAAAATATAAGCATAACAATTAACTTGCTAAAGTACTTCCATTAAATGGATGAGTGCTTGGGTACATGTGTAAGAAAGAGGTCCATTTATTTGTAGTTAGCATGTCAGTAACACAGCTACACAGAGAGCTAGAGTGGTGTAGTGGTTTGAGCATAGGATTACAACTGTGGAGAGCAGGGTTTGATTCCTGGCTCAGCCATGGAAATCCACTGGGTAACCTTGGGTGAGTAAAACATTCTCAGCCCCAGAAAACCCCATTATAGGTTTGCTTTAGGGTCACCAAAAGTCCAAAACAACTTGAAGGCAAAGCAAAGCAAAGCAGCTTCATTTATATACCGCTTCATACCACGCTATGCAGTGTCTAAGAGGTTTACAACTGTAAGCTCATTGCCCCCCAACAGCTGGGTACTCATTTTAGCAACCTCAGAAGGATGCAGGCCTGAGTCAAGCCTGAGCCCTGGCTAGTATTGAACTCGCAACCTTGTGAGTGAGTGGCTGCAGTACAGGCGTTTAACCATTGCACCACCAAGGCACACAACAACAAGACACCTGACCAGAGCACTAATGGCTAATATGCTAACTGTATGTATGAAAGAGCCTACTCATGGGATGTGTGCCTATGGACACAACTTATATGGACAAATGTTTTACCTCTGGCCACCATCACATCTGTTTTGGCCCTTATTCCCAAGTATATATGTACCCATTTGCATTCTTGGACCTGAATTGCATTAGTTAGTCCCAACTACAGTTGTTGTGTTGTTATTTGCCTTCAAGTTGACTTTGAGTGAGAGACCTACAGGAGCCCAGGTCATCATCAACAGCCCTGCTCAGGTCTTGCAAAATCAGGGCTGTGGCTTCTTTGATTGAATCAATTCATCTGTAAAGTGGTCCTCATCTTTTCCTAGTGCCTTCCACATTACCTTCTTTCCCAATTAATCACATTGTCTCAAGATGTGTCCAAAGTATGATAGTCTCAGTTTATAGTCTTTTTGGCTTCTGGTAAGAATTCAGGCTTGATTTGCTCTCAGATCCACTTATTTGTCTAGAATATAGTAGACTCTTGAATCTATTGTTGGTTGGTAAATCAACATATAAAGTTCCATTGACTCAAATAGTCTAATTGGGATTAATAATAAGATTCAGGCCTCCAAACATAAATATGGAGATCAGTCACTGAGTATATTTTTAAAAAAGGAGTGCATTTAAGATGTTTGGTGACATTCCAGTGTCTAAAATGTATTGTGTTTCAGTGGGGAGAAGTGTGTGTGTGTGTGTGCACGCAAGTGAGCAACAGACAAACTAGAATGAATAGTGATTCAAGCATATTGCAGACTGAATAACTTCTGGTGGTCTATGTTTTGACCCTGGTAGAATTGCTTGAATAGTCTTTTGCTTTTTAGTGGTACATAAATGGCAGGATTTTATTAGCTAAATGGGGAGAGAAGCTACAAGCCATGTTTCAGTTTGTGGAACATTTACTACTATTCATCAGCTGAAAGTAGTTGGTGGGAGGACGGACCTTGTCCATCCTACAGAGAAAGGAGAATCACTGAATGTAACCACAGTTTTTTAAATGTTCTAATGCTCAATAATATGCATTTATGTCTTAATAGAGGTCAATATGCCTCATCTTTCCGATTATTTAATCAATCAATCAATTTTTATCTCTCCTTTCTCCTAATGTGGGACCCAAGGCAATTTACAGTATAAGTTAAAAACAAAATACAAGTGAGACAATGCAAAATAACAAAAAATGTATTTAAACTTATTTTAATACTATTAAATAAAATACTATTAAAATAATTTAAACATTAATTTAAAAACATTGGGAGGGGAACATGTAAAAGAAGGAGAAAATGGCCTACATTTTTAAAATCCTTTAAAATGAACCCTAGGCATCCCCTCTCAGCTAATGAAATAAAGTAATAAATAAAGGGTACAATGAGAAAAATAATAACTGTGCCAGTCATCTTAATGGTTATTTTGGTGGAAAGTCTCACTATGTTCTTTCTGTTCCTCAAAAGTGAATGTTGCTGGTAACATGTTTCCTTGTAATGCATAACTCCCAAGCTCTCATTTTGAGTTGAAGAACATGTTGGCTGGGATCCTTCGATGACTTATAGTGTAAAGTCCAACTTAAAAGGTAAAGGTACATAAATATCATTTTTTGGTAATTGTGGAGGTCAGAATTCTTTACTGACCTCACAGAACTACCAATGCACATATCTACCTTTTACCTACTGCAGCCCCTACCACCCAACCCAACAATTTACTCACTGGTGGAGAACAGGGAGGATGGTGGAGGAGCAGCCTTGGACACACAGTAGTCATGTCATCCTCCAGGACCTCTGGAGAATTGCCTCCTGCATGTTCAATGGGAATATAGTTGGATTTGCCACCATCCTTCCTTTCCCCCAGTTGCCATTAAATGGCCATATTGGGCAGGAACCACTACAGTAAGTAAAAGAAATGTTTCCAGGGCTGAGAGAGAACATGTGGGGTAAATCTGTCTGGCAGAACTCTCCCTGATCCAGGGTTTCAGCCTTTCTTTTGACAGACCATTGAGCCCCAGTAAAAACCAGTGCACCCTGTGGTAGGCAGAGCCAAAAGAAAGTCTGAAGCACTGCAAGATTGCATGGTGATCTGTGGGTCACCCTACCTGAGATTAGGTTGAGGAGTTCATGACACAAAGCTGTGAGCTATATGTTCCTCATACAAACACATGATTGATAAGTTGGTCATGCAACCACAGGAAGCTGAATGCTAATGATATGGCAAAGCCCCATTTTAGTTAAAGATACCATTTCAGGTGTCATCATTGTAACCAGAGACCTATTCCTCTATGTGCTCTGACATGGAGGTAGGCAGACTTCAGGCTTGCAGGATCTACGGTACTTGTCTTCCAGAAACCTGAGTTCTACCAGCAAGAGGAACCTAGTGCAAAGGACATAACTTTAGACTTAAAAAAATTCAGAGCCCAGGGACTGCCCCCCAAAAAATAATTATATTTGTATTTATGTTTAAATTCATTTTAATTCTTTCTTGGTTTAATCTAGTTTTAAGGGGTGGGAGGGTTAGGGTGTGGGATTTGGGAATGTTTTAATTGCTTACTGTTTTTATAAGGTTGTACCGATTGCTGAGCAGAGGGGCAGGTTAAAAATAAAACTTATTATTATTATTATTATTATTAGTTATCATGAGTTCTGGAACTCAGTAGAGCTTGCACTCCACACCAAAGTCTATTTCCAGTTACCCCAAGCTATTTTAATTTCAACAAAACATTTGGTGGGGCACAGGAGTCATTTCGTGGCTGATGTTGTGAAACAGTATGGACATAATTTGAAATCTTTGCTGATCTACAGGTAATCAGAGTTCTACCAATAAACCCAGATCTACATCTATTATATCCCTACCTCCAGCCCTACTCTTGGATATATTTGAGATTTAACTGCAAAAAAAAAATATTTGAAAGAATTTTATGGTATTTTTTTTTATTAAATAACGGTTAACATTATCTACACAGGTCAATTATTTACTTTTTGGAGCAAATGGAACTGTGTCTTTGGCATGAATATCCCACACAACACAGGCATGTTTAGGTTTCATTTGTATTCATACTTATAAGGGAAGAACAGATCTTTTTTCTCAGTAGATATTACAGCGTTGTGTATTGCACTATTTATTACCCCCAATAGTCTTGCATGATATAAAATCAGTGAGCTGGCTAGGAATATGGATTCTCTTGGGGAAATAAATAATCACATAGAATCTGAAACTGGCATGTGTCGGTATTGTACCCTGCTGGGAATTTTCTCTTGCCCAAAAACTAAATCCAATTGTTAATCCAAACTAAAGTAGATCAATCGTCAGCAGAAACTTTCTGAATCACTTATGTAAGTTCCATTAACTCAATGGATCTACTCTATCAAACACTTCAATAATTCACAAATGAAAAATAGGATATATGTGCCCAAGCAACATCTGACTGTGATCACGATGGGGAAAGTTGAAGCACTCATAAACCAGGAGAGGTTGCTGCAGTTTGCTTTTGCTGGAACCTACTGGGAAGGGCAAGATTTCAACCAGCTCTCCTCTCCCCCTGCTGAGTTAAAAGTGCAAACTACTTTTGCATTTTGAAGTCAGTTTGCAGCAACTGGAAGAAGCTGAGAACAGAGGGGGAAACTGGGAGGAGAAGAGAGAAACTGGGACATTTGAAAAGCAGCTAAAAGGGGGGGGTAATAGAGGTTTAATAGTAACCTTGCAAAATTGGGACAGTTGGAAGATATGCTCTGTTTAGGGAGCTGACAATAGACCTACTTGTCCTGGTAACAGTGCATTTTCTCAGAACTGCAATACATTTAGTAGAAGCGAGAACATTTGAGTAAAATATAGTAATGAATAATGAAAGAAACAGATTTAACATAATTTGTTTTTCTGCAAGAATAAAATATTAACAAAAACTTATTTTTCTCCCACTCTATCCTCAGAAAGTTTCCAGGTGTGGCTAAAAGCAGCCTTTGGGGCTAGGGGGAAGGTTTGACAATTGGCCAGAACACACAAACACACATGTATACTGCTGTTGTATCTTTAATCGCATTTTTATTTTGCAAAAGACTCTAGCTGGTGAGGTTTATCCTAACATGGAGACAAACATTACCACCTTCTAATTTCTGCACAGCAAGCTAAAGCTGTTTAAATGACAGAGGCCTAATCCAATGTAAAGTCAATAAACAAAAAAAATAATATGCTAGAGGATTCATTAGCTTTTTCAGTTACACAAACAGTAGTACTGTACACTTGTTTAGGTAGTCTTCTAAACTTGGACAATTTGTGGTACAACTAGAAAAGATAATCTCATTTCTCTTTCCCCAGACCATAATGATGTCCCCCAAAGGGGCACTGGGACTGAATCTACATTCAGAAAAAAGCAGTCCGATACTGCCCTAATTGCCATGGCTCAGTGTTATGGAATCCTGGGATTTGTAGTTTGTTGTGGAACTAGTGCTCTCTGAGAAGGCTATTTCACAAAATGACCAGTTCCAGAATTCCATAGCATTGAGCCATGGCTGTTAAAACAGTGTCAAACTGCATTATTTCTGAAGGGTAAATGCAGCTTCAGTCTAGTCGGCAACTAGGTATCTCACAATAGAGTAGTACCACTGGATATTGGCCAGAACAAAGGTCCATTTCAAAAATTGGCCACTGTAGGCTGCTAAATTCTATGCTACTATGGTTCCTTCTCTGATTGACTTATGGATAAACACTGATGTTATTCAGAAGGCATAAATAAGTTGCCCTATCCCTGTGCGAATGTGCTTAGGAACAACAGTCCAATTTACAGCATTTTAAAGCTTCGGTCCTTGTAAGATGCTCCTGCAGACTGGATCGCAGATAGAACTGTGGCCTATGTACAGGTTCCCCTTATTTATAAGAGGAATTTCTCAAGTTCAAGAGCAAGTCCAACCATCTCACTTTAAAATGCAACCAACATCAAATCAAGCTAAAGTAGCAAAGAATCATTAGGACCCAGAATGTGTTTGTTTGTTACATATGAACTACCTACAGTCTCTTTATTCTTGGTATAAGAAAAAAAATGTTCTATTATTTGTTTTAGTGCTCTGGGGGAGTGGAGGAGAGCTTTTCTGCGGGGGGGGGGGGGGGAATCTTTAGTAAACTCTTAGAGAGGAAGGGTCACATTACTATTGACAAGTCTGTGAAGACATCTTCTAAACCATGGGAAAACATGGAGAAATTGTTTAGACTCTCTACATTCAAACCACTTTGGGGGTGAACTACTGAAGGGTGGGGGGAGAGAATGCACTTTGTTGCATTGTTGCTGTGAAAGCCTATCTATTTATCATCTCATAAGACAGCTCCAATGATCATTATCTGCTTTGCCCACTTTCTGACCCAAATTCAGGGGTTTTTATGGAAAATTGCAGTCACTTTGATTGATGAAATCCAAAGATGTCGAAAATGGCACCAAAGATCTCCAACTGTGCAGACTCCAACCGAGGGCTTCAATGTTGGCATTGTTCCTGCAGGGTGGAAAAAAAAAGTGGAGAAAATGAGCAAAAGTTAGGGAATTTCTGTTTAAGAAAACTTCAAATTTCAATGAGGATCCCCCAAACCATTATCCTTATTCACACAAGGGCGAATGTGGGTGAACGTCCTAGTGATTTCCCACACATGAAGACAACAAAACCCAGCTTTTCAACCATTCTGGCTTTGTAAAATGCTAAACAACCATTACAGGAAAGAAAGAGAAGTGACTCTCATGTTAAAATCAAATATTAAACAGTGGGTTGTTTGAAAAGGAAATGAGGCATTGGGATAGATCCAGCTAAATTGAAGCAGTTGTCCCACTCATTTCAATGGGAGGCTTGAGTACATGTTGCACAATCCTGTGTAGGCTTACTTAGAAATAAATCACATGGAATTCAAAGGGGATTCCTCTTATGTAAGTGGGAAAAGACCTGCAGACTTACATCCCAACTCTAAGCAGGTTTACTCTGAAATAATCTTTACTGAACTCTATGGGGTTTATTCTCAAGTGAGTCTGCAAGATCAGAGTTTTAAGCTGCTCTGTTGGGTGAATTGCACCCTATTTATTTCTCATTGTACATAAATTTGCTTATTTATTTTCTCATACTGCTTCACACTGTGTGCTGTTTTCCACCAACAGTGTGCTATGCATTGAATAGGATTGCTTTACTAGCTTGTTCATTTTGTTTTTGAAAAAGAGAGAGCCTTTTCCTGAAATACAATGATATGTAACAAATGCTTCCTCAGTTGGTTAAATCCCCTTCCAGAAAAAGCAAACCTTTAACAGCCTCTGGCCAAAACAAAAAACATCTATGTCCTATTGGCCTCAATTGGAGAATTAAGAATGCACTTTACTCCCTTTGAAATCTATAGACTTAAATGGGCTTAGATGGCCAGCGCTTATGTGTATTTTCTAACAGTTTGTTATCACTGAGTGAAAGAACATTGCTACTTCTTACTACAGATAAGTGTTCAGCACACTCCTGGAAACAATTTTCCTTAGCCATGCCCAGTTAGCAATTCCCTTTTCCCATGAAGGGTGTCTCTGCACATGTATAAAGTGTTTTTCTCCCCATTACTGAGCACCTACTGCTTGTCTTTATACATTCATAGACTCAAAAGCAGGACTTCCTTCTAGGAGAGGCAACAAGGCAGTCTCAGATGTATGTATTAACCCAAATAATCTTAGGATTCAAAGAGATAGCTTGTGTTTTGGAAAATCAGTATGCAAAGGGAGACTTTAACTGCCCTGACTCAGTGCTAGGGAATCATGTAGTTTATTGTGGCACCAGAGCTCTCTGACAGAGAAGGCTCAATATCCCAGAAAAAAATGCAATTCCCATGATTCCCTAGCACTGAGCCAGGGCAGTTAAAGTGGACTCAATTTGTACTATTTCTAGCAGTCTGCAAAGGTCCTAAAAGAAAGAAACTGGGAGCATGAGCTTTCATAGACCTGAGCCTATAGATGCAGGTTAGGGTTTTAGATTATTTGAGTATTTGAGGGCCTTTAAATGCTGGGCAGGGAAAGGCTAGCGAAAACTAAATTTTAATTCACGACAAAAAAAAAAGTTCACCAGAGTGTTAGGGTGGGTGACACTTTCCTGATTCACGGGTCTGCTATGACAGGAAGCTAGGATAGCTCTGCCTTTAGCTGCTGCAACACTGCAGAATTAATGCAGTCTGACACCACATTAACTGCCACGGCTCAGTGCTATGGAATTTTGGGATTTGTAATTTTGTGAGACATTTGGCCTCTGTCAGAGAGCTCTAGTGCCACAAACCCCAGAATTCCATAGCATTGGACCATGGAAGTTAAAGTGGTATCTAAACTGCATTATTTCTGCAGTGCAGATGCAGCCCCAGTTGGAATAGACTCATCAGATCAGGGCCTTTGCAGGCTGCCAGAAATAGTGCAAATTGAGTCCACTTTAACTGCCCTGACTCAGTGCTAGGGAATCATGGGAGCTGTAGTTTATTGTGGCACCAGAGCTCTCTGACAGAGAAGGCTCAATGTCTCAGAAAAAAATACAATTCCCATGTTTCCCTAGCACTGAACCATGGCAGTAAAGTGGACTCAATTTACACTCTTTCTAGCAGTCTGTAAAGGCCCATCAATTACTGAATGACACATCAACACTTATGTAAAACCCATAAATTGTTTCAGTAATTCTACTCTAGTTGGGATTTGGATTTTACACTAGGGACTCAAACCTAGACTTCAAGGTACTAAGCACTCAAACTGCCAGGCCTGGATGGCTGAACTTAGCAGTTTTGGTTCTTCCCACATGCATTTTTTAAAGAAATGGCATGTCCTTCCTTCCCAGATATAACAACAATTTCCCATGTTGGTCAATTCATATGAAATTTAAACCAAAACGAAATTCTTCTCCATCTGTAGTTAGAAGCAGAGCTTGGAAAAGTTCCTTTTTTTTTTCTTTTTCTTTTTTGGACCACGGCTTTCACAATCCCCCACCTGGCGGGGCCACTTGTAGTCCAAAAAGGCAACAACCTGAGCATCCTTCTGGAAGACGCTTGCCTTCCTAATGGCTGGAGATGCTCCTTCCACTGCTTTAGAAAAGCCGCTACGCTGGAGCTCCTGAATATGCTGCCAAGACTTGGCATTTGATGAATGAAGGCCCTCTCCATCGTTTGCTCCTTCTGTATGTGTGTGTATATATATATATATATATATTGGGGGGGAAAGAGGAAAGACAACAACAACAACAACTTGGGAGCTGTCTCTCGTCACTTTCCCCAAAGGGGCCAGCGATAAATCTTTCTTCATTTTAAGCACGATTAAGCCTCCCCCTTCTCCTCCTTGGGGCAAAGGGAAGCTGCTGTGTTAAGCTGGCCCTGATGTGCCAAGGCTCTGGACCAGCTGCTCCTAACTAGAGACAAGCCCTTGTCAATTAAGGCATTGAAGAGCAGGTCCTGGGAGCCCCAGGGGCAAGTGCAGCAGCCAAGCAATGGGCAGCCCCTGCAATTAGTATCCATTTGGAAAAAAAGACCCTCTGGGCCACAAATGCACAGACAGGCCAGGGAAGGAAGGAAGGAGGGAGGGAGCACAAGATGGAATCAAAAGCACCATCAACTAGCATCAGAGAAGAGGAGGAGGAGGAATTGGCTACAGTGATATTGAACAGACCCCCAAGATATGAGAGAACAGGCCAATCTTTTCTGGAGATCGGAGTCTTATTGCTTCCTAGTCTCCTCCATGCAGCAATTTAAAGGGGGGGTCAGGGGGAGGGGGGGAAATAAACAAGCATTGCTGGGGAGTTTTTTTGTTTTTTAAAAAAAAGAGAGAGAGAGAAGAAGATCAATGGGCACATTCATGGGCCTCCAAGCAGAGGGTTTTTTCTCTCTTTGTGACTGGGATGTCACCTCCAGGCAGCTGGTGGCACGCAAGGCTCCCACGGGGTTGGCCTTTGGCCCGGGGGAACTGGACAAGGCCAGGGAAGAGCCGGTGATGGCTCAGGTCAGAGAGGCCAAGGCGTCAGTAGGCCAAGCCGGGCCTGCAGCTGGACAAAAAAAAGCCCCAGAGAGGGCAGGGGAGCCTGGGGATCATTCGTGAGTGTGGAGGGGGGAAGGTGTTTGTTTAAGTCATTAGGAAGTTGGTAGCTAGGGATCCCGGGAGGTAGGCAGGCCGAGGGTAACCGGGGCCTAGACTCTGTGACCCCCACCAAGTTCAAGAACAGAGCAAACAAGCCCAGGCTATTAGGGACAGCAGTCAACTCAGAGGCCACAATAGAGAGAGGCGGATGGAAGAAGACCAGGCTTCAATGTGGGGGGGAAAGGATGGGGCAGGAGGGGAGGACAGAGGGCAGCGGGTCAATGAAAGTCAACAGGAGAGCAGGCTTAATGACAGCAAGAATTTAATATCAAAAATCCATAAATCTGCTGGCTCCCAATAGGGAGACAAGGAGACAGCGTCCGAGTCAACATTCCCTCAGCAAAAGGGACCCCGAGGAGGTCAGCGGCGGTGGCCATCGGGTCATTTGGATCTGAAGGCAAATGTGAAGGGCACAAGAAGAGGCAACCCTCGGAAGCAGGCCCGTATGAGGCCATGGTTTCCTTTGGAGAGGAAGAAGCTTTACCATAATATACGCTGCAGCATTAGAAATGAGATGTCATGGACAAGAAAGAATGACTGTCTACAGAAATGGGGTGGCTGAGTATTTACTCTCATCCGTATCTATGAATATGAGAGTGAGTTCAAATATGTGTGAATTGATGTGGAAAGATTTTAAAAACGAATGTGCAGGCCTACACTTTAAAAGTGGCCTTTTGGAAATATTGCCTTTACCTTTCCCAACTTCAAAAGTGATTTTTCTTAGGTAAAAGTAGTACATCATAGTCCTCCCTCATACACTCCAATTCTAATCTACACTGCGGATGAATCCAGTGCTACTAAAAGGGGTATTTCATGGACCAGTGTTGGTCCATGAGCCACCAGTACCAATCCCTGGATCTGTTGCCAGTCCATGGTACAATGGGGGGAAATGTGACACACACACCCTATCCACTATTTTAAGAAGCACTAAATTAATCTATATATTAAGGCTGCAACGTTGAAGATTCTTACTAGGAAGTCAGTTCCATTTAATTTATAGGGCTAATTTCTGAGTAAACATATTTAAGATGGTTTTCCATAACAATTTATCAGTACATTTCTAGATATGACTACTCAGAAGTAAGTTCTGCTGCAGGGCAGATGCCTCCCATGGGATATCTAGTCCACTATTAATAATAATAACAACAAAAAACATTGACCTAAGTGAACACAAGAAAATACTGAGCTCAAGTGCATACCTCTTCTTCCCACTTTATCCTCACAACAGCCATGCAAGGCAGACCAGGCTGAGAGTTACTGATCTAGTGAATTTCATGGCTCAATTGGGACTTGAACCTGGATCTTCTATGTCTCAATGCAGCCTTCAAAGACAGCATCTTCACTGCTGCATTAATGCAGTTTGACACTGCTTTAACTGCCATGGCTCAATGATATGGAATTCTGGGATCTGTAGTTTTGTGAGTTATTTAGCCTTCTCTGTCAGAGAGCTCTGGTGCCACAAGAAACTACAAATCCCAGGTTTCCATAGGATGGAGCAATGAAAAACAGTGTCAAACTGCATTAATTCTGCAGTGTGGAAGCAGCCTAACTGCTATACCACAGTGGCTCCACACAACTGAAACCAGAGCAAACAGACTGGCTTAACTTGTAAAGTTGTTAATATTAACCTTCAAGGCTAGCACTGCATTGGCATTCTTTTTCATTGTCATTATTCTAAATATTAAATCATGGGGAAATATATGGCGTCATTGAGAGCATGGTTTCTGATTGGATCCATGTAGGTGCAAATTTATCATCCTATATGGGAAGGTTAAATCATGTGTGCAAGTTATACCTCTACACCAGGACTGAGAATCATGTAGCCTTCCATAATATTATTGGACTGTTGTTGTTGTGTGCCTCCAAGTCATTTTTTCCTTATGGTGGCCTCAAGGGGAACCTATCATAGGGCTTTCTTGGCATGTTTCTTCAGAGAGAGGTTGCCATTGCCATCCTCTGAGGCTGAGAGACAGTGTGACTTGCCCAAGATCACCCAGTGGGTTTTATGCTTGACTGGGGATTCGAATCTTGCTCTCCAGAATCATAGCCCAACACTCAAACCACTACACCACACTGTCTCTCCATATAACCCCCAAAAGCCCTAACCAGGATATCTAGTAATGAGGACTTCTGGGAGTTGCAGTCCAACCACAGCTTGAGAACTAGATACTTCTAAACCCTGGTCTACATAGTACTATGGCTGCTATAAATAAATACACACATGTACACAGATAGCAGAAACTAAACATGTGTAGGGAGCTGGGCATTGAAGTTGCTTGAGATGTTGTTTGGTCCAGAGATAACCCTGGATTGATCATTTCTTTGCTGTTTCTATTATCTTCAGGTCTAAGAAAGGACTGAGGACCCAATGGCACTCCAAATGTCACTGAACACCAATTGGCATCAGTCATAGCCAGCCTGGCCAAAATGTAAGATGCGATCGGGGTAGAATTTCATCAACATCAAAAAGGCCAGAGGCTCCCCATCTCTGCTGTAAGGGATATGGAATAATGTTTGTCCCATCTCCATTGCTACCTGTTAAGATTGCAATCCTATGCACACTTTCCTTGGAGCAAGCTCCACCAACTCAGTGGGGCTTACATGTGGCTATAGACCCAAGGCAGAATTATAATTCTAGAAGGAAGTACTGCCTGCCACATGAGGCCACCACTAATAATCTGTCATACACCAGATTAGCACAAGATCTCAGAAGCATAAAACAAGAAATATAAATATGCACAGAGCCCATAACACAAACATATGATCCCATCCAATCAAAAATCCAACAGTGATACCTTTATTGGCCAACCAAAATGCACAATATACATGTTCTGTAAAAGGCGGAGTAGAAATAAAATTATTATTTATTTAAGGAGGGTTATATGTTTGTTATAATGTATGGGTTATTATTTTAATGTAAGCCACCTTGATAGCCTTGGCTTAAGGCGGGGTAAAAATAAAATTATTATTATTATTATTATTATTATTATTATTATTATTATTATTATTATTATTATTATTATATGTTTACACACACACACACATACACATACACACTGACAAACCCACTGAAGAGAGAGAGTGACAGAGAGAGCAGGGCTGGTGTAGTACTATAGTTTGAGTATTGGACTAGGACTCCTGGGACCAGGGTTTGAATCGCTGCTCAGCCATGGAAACCCACTGGCTCAACTTGGGCAAGTCACACACTCTCAGCCTAAGAGGAAAGCAATGGCAAACCACCTCTGAATAAATCTTGTCAAGAAAACCCTAGGATAAGACCACCATAAGTCAGAGTCAACGTAAAAGCATATGACAACATCATCAACAATAACAACATATGACATATGAAACATACTTCTGTATCTGCAGATTCTGCATCCACAGATTCAGACCTCTATGGCTTGAAAATGTTTTTTTTTTTTAATTCCAAAAAGCAAACCCTGATTTTGCTATTTTATATAAATGATACAATAAATGATACAATGTTACTACATCATTGTATATAATGGGTCTTGAGCATCCATAGATTTGGGTATCCATGGAGGCTCCAGGAACAAAATCCCAGTGGTTACCAATGGCCCTCTATTGTATATAATACAAATGCAGCATATTGTCAACACATTATGAATTTGTACAAGAAAGGCTAGGGAAAAATATTATCTTACATATGGAGTTCACTAATGAAATGTAGTGTTGCAGCAAATACAACATTTTGCTGTACCATACAGAGCAACAAATTTATTGTGGTATAGGTTTTTACATATCCGTATGATTTTAATGAAATGGCCCCCAGTAAAAGCTAGCATAATGTAGTGGTATGAGCATTGAACTATGACATTGGAAAACACGTTTTGAATCCCTGCTCAGCTATGAAACTCACTGGGTGACCCTGGCCAAGTCACTCTCTCTCAGCCTCACAGGATGGCAATGGCAACCCCCCTCTGAAGAAAGTTGCCAAGAAAACCCTGTGATAGGGGTTCACCTTAGGGTTGCCATAAGTCAGAAATGGCTTGAAGGCACACAACAACAACAAAAGGGTCAACACTGAAATTTCAATGTTACAACTACATATGCTGGATATTCCCTTTACAATTTTGCAGTGTTTCCCAAACTTTGGTTCTCCAGATGTTTTGGACTTCAACTCCCAATACTCCCAGAAACCCTAGCCATTTGGGCCATCAGTCAGGAATTCTGGGAGCTGAAGTCCAAAGCATCTATAAGACCAAAGTTTGGGAAACACTCAGCTGGACAGACTGTTTCCCCACCATCACCACCTCACAGATCCCATTCATACTCTAAGTAAGAAACTCTTTCCCAAAAGAATTACCTGCCACATGCTGTCCACAACAAGACAAAGGCCCGTGGCACCGTAAAGATTAGCAACTTTTCCAAGCATGAGCTATAGTCCATCTCTCACCTCCTTACTCCTGACGACACGTATACTCAGCTTAAGTACCATATTTGCTCATACCCAACCCACTGCAAGAACTTAAGAAGTCTTAACAGTGGCATGATCTGCAATTAATTTGCAAAAGCGTATTTGATTATTACTGATAGCAGCACCAACAATTTCATCAGGTCAGGCATGGTAACAGTAGGAATGTTTTTATAGCTATATCTGGATCTGTCTCCACCCCAGTTCAGGAGGTCATGCTGGTGTAGACACAGCATGGGAGTTATTCTTGTCAAATTGGTTTATTGTAAAGGCAAAGCCAGCAATTTGCAGGGGAGAAACTCCTTGGGGCTGCCAGTGGGCCAGTGCATGTGGAGGTCAGTGGCTGTCCAGTCTGTCCGGCAGCATAGAGGAGACAGTAATTGTCCCAGGCCTGACATTACATGGGGGGATAGGAGCGGCTCCATCCATCTCCATCCACTTAGTGTATATGTGCTCCCAGCAGGACTTGGTCTGTCCCAGGACTGAGGGAAATAATGCTCATCAACATTTATTCACTATTGATAATGGGAACTGCCCCTTTTCTTTGCCCCTCTCTCAGGAAATTAAGAAAATTCAACTGCTCTGCACTGGCAACAGACCTCAAGTTCTCTGGTCTAAGCTGAGACCCAGTATACTGTCTCCAATTGTGGTCAGGATTGGATGCTCATGGGGAATAAATTACTGGTACAGTGTAATCCAGGTTTGATTTGTGCCAGGTTTGCACAGATTTGTGCCTTGTATCAGTGGCGTCAGTAGCGGGGTGCTGTGTATGTGGACCGCACCAGGTGACACCCTAAGAGAGGGTGACACCACTTCTCCTCAAACATCTTCCTTTGGGCAGAAACAGGTTGTGACATACACCTGTGTCCCATTAAAAGGTTGAAGATATGGGGTGAGTGGGGTGAGGCCCAGTGGGAGGAGAAAGGAGAGGTCACAGGTTTTTTTTAAAGAAATTTTTTTTAAAAAATTAATTAAAAAATATTTTCACTTTAAGCACATGAAACTATGGGCCTAAGCAGACGGCACAAAGCGCCATCTTCGAGGCCAGGAAGGGGAGGGGCAGCCTCACGCTGGGCGCCCCAACCCCTTCCCGAAAAAGTCGTTGGAGCGGCAGGCCCTCCACACGGCCAGCACTCCAACGACACACTTCCGCTGCAGCGTCCGCACATGCTGCAGCGGAAGAGGTGCCGAAGGTGCACCGGAGGCCTTTTGCGGTGCACCTTTGGCGTCTTGCGGAAGGAGCGCTATTTTAGCACTCCTTCCTGGGCCTGGGACGCTGTGCCGCGGGGCCAAGGAGTGCAGATACCTCGGCCCCGATTCGCAGCTTCCCGGGGCGGCCCCATGCCACCCGTCTGCTTCCCCCCTCTGTATATGGAAATACACTTAGGCTGTGTGTATGATACTGTAATTTAAAAGTATGGTTTTAATTGTGTTAGTTGTTTATATTACAACTATTACCATTACATTCAGTGTTATATGGGAATTATGATTTATGAGTAACATTAGTATTAAAAAAATTACTAAGGATTCTGTATGGTGTGTTATAGGAGGAGGTCAATGGGTGTGTGTGTGACACTATAAGTTACCGCACTGTGTGACACCAACCCTAGTGATACCACTGCCTTGTATCTATTTTTGTTATTGGGACTCAACCTTGGAACAGGTGAAGGAAGAACAGAAGAAAAAGAATCTAAAGATTAGCAGGAACAGCAGGTTATTTATTGGAGAACAGTAACTGTTCCTAATAAGTAATTTCCAAATAGTTGCCTTTTCAACTACAGGTTCTAGAAGTTGAAGTTCAAAAAGTAACTTTTCCAACCTATGAAAATTTCAGAAAATTGTTATGCATCAAAGCAGGAAGAAAATGTTCCAAATCAGAGGCTGAGTTAGGACCATGGATACTTAGGTTGAAAGCACTCTTCAGCCATGAAGCCTTTTTTGGCCCAGCGAATATCTGACAAGCTTTCTCACTTCACAGTGTGTTGTGAGGATCAAATGGGGGTAGGAAGAGACCCATATAAGCCATCTTAAGAAGAGAGCTGGGCTATAGTATGAGAGAGAGAGTTGCCTCAGGTAGTTGACGCTGGATGTCCCAACAGGGCAACAAATAACTAGGGGGGGTTGTTATTATTTTGCCTTTTTACAACTAGAGATGGAGATAAATGCTTGAAAGGTTTTCTGCCTCTTATGCCAAAATCACTCGGCTGGTTCAGGATCCTATAAAATTTAACTTGAGGCAAAAGAGGGACTTGCTACTTCATTACAGGCAGCAATATGTCCTGGGATGGCTCTAATAAGCAGAAATTGAGTAGAAATGTCTTTAAAGAACTTGGGACAAGAAATTTAAATAAAGAGTGGGGCTGGGAATTGATTCCTATTTACAGGAGTTTACAGTCTAAACTTAGAGTGATTCATCTGTCTTTATCCATTCGTAACAGCCTCTGTAATCATCAGGGAAAGGGGAAAGAAGTTTCTCCCAAGAGTAAATATTTTATATTAAAAACAAAATGTTTAAATTTAGCAGATAATAAGGTGAAGTCCATCCATCGTATACAAACAGTAGACCTTCATTTTAATAGATCTAGATTCCGTTGTATAAATATATTTTGTTATGTAATTCACAAACTGTGTCACATAGATTCATTTTCTAATAACTACTACAGCTCTAAAGCATTATCTAGAAGTAAGAATCACAGAAGTGAAAAAAAGCTGAATTTTTTGTTTTGTTCAGCTATTCCTGAAATTTTCAAGTGTAAGCACCTTGCAAATTGCAGCTCCAGTCCAACTTTTAAATAGCTTGGTTAGGACCAAAGATAAACTTGATTTACAATGAGGTTTGAGAACTGAACGACTCTGGAGATCAGAAAAAAATAAGTTGGCAGCATGAGCTTTCGTAGACTTCAGTTTATTTTCTCAGACTGAAGTAGATTGAAGTCTATGAAAACTCATGCTGCCAACTTTTTTCTAGTCTCAAATGTGCTACAAGATCTCTCTACATACTGATTCCACAGACTAACATGGTTATATCTTTGAATTCTGGAAATCAGAGTTCAGTTCCCTGCTTGGCCATGGAAACCCACTAGTGGCCTTGGATGGGTCACACACTCTCAGCCCCAGAAAACCCCATGATAGGGTCACGTTAGGGTCATCAAAAGTTGGAAACAACTTGAAGACAAAATATGCATCTACTCAGAAGTATATCCCACTGAGTTCAATGGGACGCAGTCCCAGATCAAGTTAAACGTTTCAGCCTTAGACCGGAATTCTATAGTAATTTTCCTGGGAGTAACTTCTGAGTGGGGAACCAACGTGGTGTAGTGGTTTGAGTGTTTGACTACAACTTTGGAAACCAGGGTTCAGTTCCCCTCTCAGCCATGGAAACCCAGTGGGTGACCCTGGGAAAATTGCACACTCTCCACCTCAGAAACCCCCCAGTGATAGGTTTGCTATGATAGGTTCACTCTAGGCTCACCATAAGTTGGAAATTAAACAGAAAGGATACACTGTGGGGACAGTGGGCTCTTGGGATCCACTGGGGTTTGGTTCCAGGACTCCCATGAATATCAAACCTGTGGATGCTCAAGTCCTTTTAAATACAAGGTGTAGTAAGAAATGTCCCTTATATAAAATGGCAAAATCAAAGTTTGAATATCACAGCTTGATATTTTCAAGCTGTGGATGCTTGAATCAGTGGTTGCAGAATCCATGGATATGGAGGGCTGACTGTACAACCTCTTCCCACTGAAACCAGCATTACTAAAGCGATGGTCTTGTTCATAATTACCTGTAAATAATTCTCCCTGAATTCAGTAGGGCTTACCTCTGAGTTCAGGTACATTTTTAAAAAGACTTAACTTCTGTTGGAATGGCTGATGTATAGTATCTACCCTATGGATTAAATCCAGCATTAAGTACTATTCCAGTAGATCCACTGAAATGAATAGGACTTGTTAGTCACAGCTAATTTACATCCCATTTATTACAGTGGGTTTTACACTATATAGCACTAGTCCTGGATTTAGCCTATATTTGAATATACATGGCAGTAAAAAGTTATATACACTATTTCTCCATCCAAATGTTTTCTACAATTATTTTTATTCATACTGTACCTCAGTTTTCACCATATTACTTAAAAATCAGTCATCACAGTATGGGTAACATTTTCTGCACATTGTCCCCAAGTTTCTCTCCACTCCTCCTGTTTCCCAGTTCATCCCAGTTTTTCCTTACCAATGCTGTCAGTCTGCCAACCCACCCGACAGCCCCCTTCACCCACACCAGTCCCCAAAGTGTCCAGCCTGTCCCCTCCTGTCTCCCCACGGCCAACCTTACCCCCTCCCCAGCCCCCAGGGAACCGATCTGTCTCCTCTCAGTAGAAAATGCCATAATTCTCCGTGTTATTATTATTGTTGTTGCTGTGATGATTATGAGCAAGATTCTTCCGTTTGAACAATGTCCTTCGCCCAGAGTCATCATCTGGGTGACACTGGCCATCCATCTTCCCTCAAGGGGAAACAAAGAGAAGGGCCTTTCTTGAACCTCTCCAAACTTCTTTTCTATTTTGAGAAGCCTTCCTCACAATGGCCTCCTTTATGAGCCATAATGGTTATGTTTATGAAGCCAGTGATGCCAGTGTATGAAGGCAATTTTATGCCTAATTAGAAAATGATGCGATCCCCAACAGAGAGACAAAAGGAAACCTGCCTCTCCCGGGGTGGGTGTCCAGCCGGACCCTCCCAGTGAGGACCCCTCTGTCCTCCTGTACCCCAAGCCCATTCAGTGGGCCTGTGCAGATGTATCTGTATTTATATCAAAAGTGATGTGTTTGTTTCTACATCTATGTGTGCACATGGGCCTATGTGGACATGCATGGGTACTCAAACATATACTGGTTGTGTGTGTGTGTACAGAAGCACAGGCAGATAGGCAGGCAGGCAGGCAGGCAGGCAGGCAGACAGACAGACAGACAGATAGATCATTGTGTATGTTTCTATACCTATATTTATGTGTACATGCATATATACCATGTAAACTCACCAAGTGATCTTGGGCAAGTCATACCCTCTCAAACTCTGAGGATGGGAATGGCAAACCCGTTCTGAAGAAACTTGGCAAGAAAACCCCATGATAGAGTTGCTTTAGGGTCACCGTAAGTTGGAAATGACTTGAAGGCACATAGCAACAAACAAGCATATATACCTGTGTGCACACATGTGTGTATATGTACGCCCATGTGTGTATATGTAAGCACAACAGTTTATTCATTACATACATATTCTCCAAACAACCTGAGAAGCAACTGTATATATGGACATGACCTGATGGCCTACATAAAAATCAAATAGACTACATAATTGGAAGGAGAAGATAGAGAAGCTCTGTTCTCCCTGAAAAAAACAAGACTAGGAGCAGATTGTGGAAAAGTTAGAGTAAAGCTAAAGAAGAATATAAGACCTACCAACATACCAAAATACAATCTAAAGAACACCCCTATAGAATTTAAAGGTAAAGTGAAAAATAGATTTGCACTTCTAAGCCTAATTGATCAGAAATCAGAGGAACTATTGACTGAAGCCAGGGACATTTTTAGGGAGGAAAGCAAGAAGTCACTATCAGTAGACAAAAAGTAAAAGAAGCCTCAGTGGATGGCAGATTAAATTCTACAAGTAGTTAAGGACAGAAGAGACACAAAAGTTAAAGGTGACAGAAATAGAACCAGACCCCTGAATGCAGTGGTCCAACAGCATGTGTGCAAGGATACGGATAAATCCTGTAACAGTCAGTGCAGCAAAATAGAAGCTGAAAACAAAAAAGGATCCACAAGATCCAAAAAATCAAAGGGAAATGTTAAGCAAAAATGGGGATCCTCTTTTACCAGCAAGGAAACACATTACATGACCAGGAAGCAATAATAAGGCAGTGGAATGCACTGAAGAACTACATAAAAGGGGTAAAAAGATGGAAGAATCATATGAAGAAGAACCATATGAAAATCAACCTCCAATTTTAAAGAGCGAAATGGGAGCTTCACTTAACACAATTCAGAGAAATAAGTCTAGAACAGATAGCATACCGATAACTTTAATTATAAATTATAAATCTGTCAACAAATATGGAAAACCAAACAATGGCCTACAGATTGGAAATACAGTGCTCTTGTGTCATATGTGGGCTCGCCATATGCGGACTCAAGGTCACACGGAGGGCAAGCCCTGGCACTTTCAATGGCATGTGCACCCGGGAGCGTGCCACCATAGAAAACAATTCCCTACATATACGAACGTTGCACTGTACAGTACTCAGTATGCATCCCTATCCCCAAGAAGGGAGATACCAGGAATTGAAATAATTACCAAGACCATTGCATTAATTTCCCATTCAAGCAAATTGATCCTCAAAATTATACAATATCTCTTACCATGAATAGACCAAAAGTGCCAGATGTCCAAGCAGAGTTCAGGAAAGGAAGAGGCACTAGGGACCATATAGCAAACATACACTGGATAATGTAGAGAGATCTTGTAGCACCTTTAAGACTAACTGAAAGAAAGAAATTGGCAACATGACCTTTCATACACTTCAGTCTACTTCCTCAGATGTCTACGAAAATTCATGCTGCCAATTTTTTTCTTTCAGTTAGTCTCAAACGTGCTACAAGATCTCTCTATGTACTGATTCTACAGACTAACACAGCTATATCTTTGAATACACTGGATAATATAACCTATCAAAGAATTCAAATGAATCTCAGCCTATGCTTTATTAGACTATAGCAAAGCATTTGACTGTATAGATCATGAAAGATTATGGGTTGCTTTTAAAGAAATGGGTGTGCCAAAACATTTGATTGTTGTGATGTGTAAACTGTACTCAGGACAAGAAATTACTGTTTGGACAGAATATGGAGAAATGGAATGGTTTCCAATTGGCAAGGGGGTCAGACAAGGCTGCATCTTATCATCCTATCTGTTTAACTTGTACGCTGAACATACTTAAAGCAGAATTGGATACGGAAGCATGAAACTTGGAGGAAGGAACATCAACAATTTAAATATATAGATGACACCATACTACTAGCAGAAAATAGCAAAGACTTGAAACATATACTGAAGAAAGTCAAGGAAGAAAGTACAAAGGTAGATTTACATTAGGAACACTAGGAAAACAAAAATAATGACTACAGACAATATACATAATTTTAAAGTAGACAATAATGACATTGAAATAGCTCAAAATTCTCCATAACTTGACTCAATAACTAATGTGAACAGAGAGAGATTGCAGGCAAGAAATCAGAATACTAGGATTTGAAAGGGCAACTATGAATGAGCTAGAGAAGATCCTGAAGTGTAAAAATATATCACTGAATACAGTCAGCCCTCCTTATCCAAAGATTTTTCATCCACGGATTCAAGCATCCATGGTTTGGAAATATTTTTTAAAAGTATAAATTCCAAAAAGCAAACCTTGATTTTACTATTTTATATGAGGGATACCATTATGCTATGCCATTATGTTTAATGAGACTTGAGAATCCACGGATGTTGTTATCCACGGGGGTCCTGAAACGAAACCTCCGTGGATAACAAGGACCCACTGTACTAAAATCAGAAGAAAATGCTATGTTGTTGTGTACCTTCAAGTAGTTTACGACTTGAACCTACCACAGGTTTTCCTGGGACTGAGGGTGTGTGACTTGCGCAAGGTTACGCAGTGGTTTTCCATGGCCAAGCAGAGAATCGAACCCTGTTCTCCAGAGTTGTCCAATGCTCAAACCACTACACCATGCTGCCTCTCACCCATGCTATAGTATTCCCTATTACTATGTATGGTTGTGAAAGCTGGAGAGTGAATAAGACTGATAGGAAGAAAATCAGCTTGTTTTGAAATAAGGTGCTGGAGAAGAGTTGGAGAAGAGTTCCCCAGCAGCCAAGATGTCTAGATCGAGACTGTCGTATTTTGGCAATATCATGAAAAGACAAGAGTCACTAGAAAAGATAATAATGGTAAGGTAAGGCAATAGGAGAAGAGGAAGGCCAAATTCTAGATCAGGGGTCAGCAAACTACGGCCCGGGGGCTGAACCTGGCCCCTCAAGGCCTTTCAACCAGCCTGTGGCTGGTCCTGCCGCTGTTGCAGCTGCCGCGCATGCAACACAAGGTGCCATTTTGTGTTCCAAAATGGCACCCGCGCTTGCACACGCATGCACACGACACTGGGAGTAGTGCGCATGTGTGCACGGGTGCCATTTTGGAACACAAAATGGCACCCCATGCTCGTGCACGCATGCACACAACGCTGGGAGTAGTGCACATGCATGTGCACACCTCTGGCACCATTTTTTCCCCCTTCAGCCTGCCGATGATCTGGGGGACAGCATAACCGCCCCCCCCCCAAAAAAAGGTATGCCGACCCCTGTTCTAAATAGACTCAAGGAAGCCATTGGCCTGGCTTTGCAAGACCTCAGCAGGGCTGTTGATGACAGGGTGACTGGAGTCTCTCATTCATCAGGTCGCCATAAATCCAAGTTGACATGAGGGCAGTTAACAACAATATAAAAAGACACACTGATATGTGCGTGTGTGTGAACAGAGAAACAGGTGGACAGAGAGAGAAAGAAAGAGAGAAATTTATGTTTTTCTGGGGAGCCAGCATAATATAGTGGTTTGAGTGTTAGACTAGAGGATTCTGGAGACCAAGGTTCAACTTCCAGCTCTGCCATGCAACCCGCTGGGTGACCTTGGGCATATCACACTCTCTCAGCCTCAGGGGAAGGCAATGGCAAACTTCTCTGAACAATCTTGCCAAGAAAACACCATGACAGGGTTGCCATAAATTAAAAAAAAAAAAAAGACTTAAAGGCATAACATCAAAGGAGTGAAGTTGAACATGTCTGCAATATGATAGGTTGCCATATGTTGGAAATTACTTGAACGCATACAACAACAACAACATTCACAGTGAGGTAGTGGTTTGAGTGTTGGACTATGACTCTGGAGACCAGGGTTTGAATCTATGCTTGGTCCACTGCATGACCTTGGGCAAGTCACACTCTCTCTCAGCCTCAGAGGATGGCAGTGGCAACTGGCAAACCCTCTCTGAAGAAACTTGCCAGGAAAACCCCATGATAGATTAGCCTTAGGGTTGAGGCACACAACCACCACAGTCCAATAATATTCTGAAGGCCACATGATTCTCACTCAGTCCTGGCGTAAAGTATGATTTAGGGTCGCTGAAATAGCTAAATGCTTGTGTGTGCTTACTGAGCTTTTATGATGAGCTTCTATGATTGCTGTTCGGGGGTCAGATTGGATACCTACATGGGACCTTGTAAGAATAATACATTTTTTTCTGACTATCTCTCTTGAGACTCAAGCGTTGTTCCAGATAAGACTCCCTGTTCTGAAAACATCTCCTCTGTCCTATATAGATTCCCTGTTCTGTAGACAATGTCTGCTCA
>CM034708.1:83843761-83860265 GCA_020142125.1 Phrynosoma platyrhinos | reverse complement strand
GTCTCTCCTCGCTGCCCAAGGTGGAAAAGGCAGCCTTTTTAAAGGGTCATATCATGTTGTAAATCTGTCGTGCCTGTTGCCCTACCTACTGAGAGAAAAAGTGTTTGTTAGATCAGATAGTCACTGCCTGTCTTAACCATGAGGTAAAATACTTCTTGCTGTGAGCAATAAGGGGTTATATTGTACTTCGTTATGCTTTGGACAGGCATTGAGGATTGGTTTGGGGAATTCCTGTTCTTTTCCAGCAAGTGATAAGAATGCTCCAGACAGCTTCTGAGCCACTATTGATTGGGACTTGTACAGGGCATCTTGAACACTGGTATGGTGTACAGAAAGAGGGATCCAGAGTAAACCCACTTTCAGAAGTCTCATACTTGTTCTAAATATGTGATCAACAATGTAGATTTTGCCTCTTAGCCATAAACACTTATATGTACATAAAGGGCAAATTTACACAAGTGTATGAATCCTTCATCTTGTTTCTTATCTGGAATTTCTTTATTCTTCAGCAGTTGGTATCAAATATTTTCTATACTAACCACTTTCCCTTTCATTATAGCAATTTCTAATGACTAATAAATTGGACACAGCAATGTGGATTTCTCGGATATTTACAGTTTACTGTTCAGCTTTATTTGTCCTGCCTCTTCTAGGGTATGTATAATCTTGTTATTAACAATAGTACCTGGAAAGAATGAATGTTATATTTCTTAGGAATAAACTGGAGTAGAAAGGATAAATGGTATTTAAAAGCACTGTGTCATCACTTTATTTTACCTATACCTATATACACTCACTCGACGTTTTCTTGCCAAAAATTTAGCACTTATAAGTTGCATTATTTTTAGGGAAAGAAATCAAAGCATGTGCTGAACTCTCCCACCATTGAACTATGGTTTTTATTATAAATATATTTATTCCTGTGTAATAATTAAGTTTGTGTTTAATCAATAATTAGTGTACATAATATACATTCAGTCCTAGCAGGCTGACAGGCTTATGAGCATCTATTTTTATAAGTAATAAAGTGAGTGCAGATGTTCATAAGCCTGTTGTGATACTTACCTTTGGGTAAAGTTCTTTGCAAGATTAAATTTCAATGGAATATGATATTTATATACCTTTTTTCTTCCAATGAAACAACAAATAAGAGTATATTGGAAAATTTTAATAAAGCCATGGGTGCAGAGGATAGTCCTGCAGCATTTAATGCCAAGTAAAAGAAATTCCTTTCAGAACAAGTACCAGTCATATCTTTGCTGTGGTTAGCAAGGCAGGCTTCAGGAGTAGTGCAATTATGATGTAATGCTCAGGGGAGGAAGACTAAATGCCATGGTTTGGTTTGTATAGTAACCTTTCCTTTGCTAATTCCCAGGTTGCATGAAGCAGCTAGTTTTTATCAACGTGCCTTGCTGGCAAATGCTCTTACCAGCGCCCTTCGACTTCACCAGAGGCTACCACACTTTCAGTTAAGCAGGGCATTCTTGGCTCAGGCCTTGTTGGAGGACAGCTGCCATTACCTTTTGTATTCCCTCATCTTTGTTAATTCTTATCCTGTTACAAGTATCCTTCATATAAGTATTTTCTATATGATTGTAATGTTTCACTTACAAAATAGTTTATAGGTTTGCTGTAGTGGTTTATTTGTTGGTTTTTAGGTCAGAGGAGACCATTTTCCTAAATTTCATTAAGCTGAAAATCTTACTCTGTGATGTTCAGCAAATCATTGTTGCTCACTATAACAGACTTCACAGGGTTGTTGTGGGAAGAAATGGCAAAGTGCTGCTCTTCTCCCCTTAGAGGAAGGGTGGGGTAAACACATAATAAATCTCATCTGTTGTGAGAATGGATAGCAGATTCGCTGATCAATTCACAAAACATATGGCACTTTCTCGATCATGAAGATTCAATTCATGGCCAATCAGGCCATGGTTTTCTTTGTATGGTTTCCTTATTTACACATATATTTGCAAGTTAGGGAGAATTCTTCTTGTTTCCATCTTATGCCTAATACTAGAGTCAGGCAGAAAAAAAGTAATTGGAGCAATTGAGAGGTAGTGGTAGTGATCAGGACAGAGTAGAGTACCCATCACCCATCTGGGCTTTTTTTTTTTACTGTTGAAAGAAAGATTTCCATCTTTGTCTTGCTTTATTTGTGAATAGAGCCAATGATGGCTACATTGCATGTAGCCTAGGCCTCTGACCTCAACTTTTTTTTTTTTTTTTGAGGAAAATACTATTCCAGATAACTCCTTTTTCAGCTACTAGATCTTTGTATTTCTTCAATGGCATAACAGTGACCCTTATTTAGAAATACCTTTCTGTGTATAATGCTGCATTTTGTCCAAATGTATTATTGAAGCTGCCTAACTTTAAATTCTTAAATCTTTGATATGGTCAGTTATATAGGGAGAATGCGGCTTTATAGAAATGAGGAGACCACAGGCTTGAGCTCCAAAATTATAAGTGGGAGTGTTTGACAGTTCAGCTTATATGATATGTGTTCATTCATATGTTTGAAATGTAATTTTCTTTAACTTTGACTTCAGTGAGTATTTTCCCAGTTTTGTTGTTTTCGTTGCTTCATGCTGCTACCTACACAAAGAAGATTCTTGATGTAAGTATGAAAATGGCATATAACCCAGTTATCAGTGCGGGTTATAAATACTAGATGGGCTCTTTTCATAGGTAGTTTGAAAATACAATTTATGGATGGAAGGGAGGATTGTCAGTCACCAGATGTTGCTTCTACTTGTGTCATAGTAGTGGTGAGTAGAGAAGGAGATGCACTGAGAGCCAATGTGCCAGGTAGAGCCTTGTATTAGGACTGTGGAAACCTGAGCCCATTGGTGACTGTGTGGCAGCACTCATCATTCAAGGTAACCTACAAACCATGTTAAATTGTGGGGTGGGGAAAGAGGAACCAGAAATTAAATCCTAGACTGGATATGATTTCTGCACAAGCATCAGTACAAGCCTGGATTTTGAGATCTTCAGAGGAAGCTCTTCTCTTGGTCTTGCCACCTTGAGATATTTTTGGTAGAGACATGCAAGGATTTCTTGGTGTCCACTGCTAGGTCCTAGAACTCCCTGGCAAGGGAGGCTAGGCTGGCCCTCTCCCTTTTGTTCTTCTTTTAGCAGATAAATAGTTTTGTTTTGTTTTTTACCCTCAGGTTTTTGACAGATGGCAGGTTCCTGTGGAAAAGCCTTTTAATGGTTGGGTGCTATGCTTTCCTTATTGTGATGATTTTAATTCAATTGTGTTTTAATATTCTATAGGCGTCCCCTGCTTATTCAGCAGGTTGGGATCCAGGTCCAAGCAGAAAGTGACGAAATGTGGAATCCTTACGATTACAGTACCATACAGTGCTCTGGTCCCTAACCTGTCAAATAAGCAGTGGATGCATAAACACAAATATAATTATGAATACAGTACTTGCCACTCAGGAGAGACAGGAAGGCAGTTGGCCACTGGCTCAGCCTGGTTGGCTTCTGTGGGATAGTTCCACTTTGTCCAGAGCTTCTGTTGGTCCCTGCAGAGCCATGGCAGGATCCGGTGCTGTCGCTGTAACAACTGACACAAAGTAAAGGAGCATATTGTTTCCAAAATTGTAATTCATCTCTCCCACTGCAGCCCCTGTAGGGGCATAATCCCTTATTGGTCACCTGCTAAGCAATGGCAGGGAGGGAAGATTGGAGGCCAAGTGGCAGCAGTAATGAGGCTGGCACATAGTTGCACCTCTACCACCACTTGGCAAAAGCAGGAAGGTTGCTGGCTAAGCCTGAGCTTCTTTGCAGGCCAGCCTCAGCAGCAGCCATCACAACTGCTGCCCATGATAGTTTCTGCGAGAGCTCTGCATCTGCGTGGCTGGAGGGGTCAAAGGCTGAATGATCAAAGATGGTGTACATTCACTGAGAGAGAGGAAAAAGCACCAAGTAGCACTCGCCCGGTTCCAACAAGTTCCATTAATTCCATGAAAGGTCCATGCTTTCCATAGGCAAGACTTGGAACTGTGAGCGATCCCCAGTAAACCACTTGCCTGTAACTTTCAAGCATCACAAGACTAGTACATTAAGAAATGAATTGATGAAACACCTGTAATTTCTTTAAATATGTTTTAATAGTATATGTCTTCTGTGTATAGAAAGAGGAATCTAACACAAGAATAACACATCTAAGGAATAAATAACAAATAAGTTGGGCATAACAGTATAATTAGTAAATAATCACAAACATAGAAGTTTGTTAGTAACATAATAATTTGAAGGTAAAGAATAATAAAAAAAGCAGCTTCATTTATATACCGCTTCATATTGCGCATGGGATGTCTAAGTGGTTTACAACTGTGAACTGATTGCCCCCCAACAATCTGGGTACTCATTTTAGCGACCTCGGAAGGATGCAGGCCTGAGTCGAGCCTCAGCCCTGGCTGGTATTGAACTCGCAACCTTGTGGTCTATGAGTGAGTGGCTGCAGTACAGGCATTTAACTACTGTGCCACCAGGGCTGTTATATTATTATTATTATTATTATTATTATTATTATTATTATTATTATTATTATTATTATTATTATTATTATTATGTTAAGTCCATTTAAGAAGATGACTAGTTTGGAAGTGTTTTTGATATTGAAAAATAGAGTCTTATATTATGATTGCATTATGTTGATACAGATCAGCAATATGGAATATGTAATTGTTTTTAAAATATGTAATGAATAAAATATATTTTAAAATATTACATATTTTGTAGTGCTTTTATCTGTACTTTTAAAAAGTTAATCTTGTGATCTTCCATGGCCCAGTTTTAGGAGAAAGGAAGATTTATTAATTCAGCAGTAATGAAGCAAATAGGACCTCTGTATTTGTACTTTTGCAGATCTTGCATTCATTTTAATAAAACTTGCTAAAAATGTTCCTAATGGATTTTGGCTTTGTTTTATTTATTTTGAAAACAAATACATTTTCAAGATACAGTTCCTGTCCTTTGTGTCATGGCTGGTGTAGATCTTGAAGCCACTGTTAGATATTCCATTCCTTTGACCATCCCATGTTTGATGAAATGAAGCCTCTAAGCTAGTTCTTCCCCTTAAGAAGCCCATAAAATGTTTTCACCTAAAATATTTTACTGACTTGACAATATACTATCCTGTGGTTTTCTGTTATAGATGAGGAAAACATCATTTCTTGCAATTAGCATGGAAATGCAGGTTACTAGATGTTTCAGCCGCCTAGGTAAAATTACTTTCTAATAAGTGGGTGGCTGGAGGAGTAAAGAAAGAATCAGTATCTCCTCCACCAGCCTAGTTGGTTTCTCTGCTGGATGCAAAGAAAAGCTAGCATGGAAACCAAGTGGGCTGCCAGCAGCAGAGAAGATAACTCCCATCATTTGTCTATCAATCTGTTACATTTCCATATTGAAAGCCTTTCCTCTGCATCTAGCACAGCTACACAGGCTGCTCACCTGCTGCAGCTTTCTCTTTTGCTTTCTGCTAAAACATGGAAGCTCCATATTTTTCTACCACATGGTTTCTTTGCCAACTTCCAGTGGAAAATGACTGCTGTGAAATAGACACATATAATATACATATTTGTCAGCAAGTACTTGTGTGTGTACATTACATAAAATCTATATATAGGTGTAAAAGTACAATGGGTAAAACCAATTCTTAAGACACTTACAGTACTGTTAGTCACAGTACACCTGTTTACTATACTTTGTCCTTCAATAGAAGATTTTAACTTTTGCAAAATTGTTAAAGAATTTTCCATTTTACTCTTTAGGATAGGTGGGGAACCTGTGGCCTTCCAAATGTTGCTAGACTACAGATCCCATTACTCCTTGACAGGTATTCGCTCTGTTGTTTAGGACTGCTGAGAAGTGAATTGCACCAGCATTTGGAAGACCATGGGCTCCTTATCCCCAATCTAGGTAGTTAACATAAAGAATATTATAAATAATGTGACCAAACATTTTTTCATTGTTAGACTTTGTATAATGTAGCACAAAACTAAAACCTGCTGTTTTTCTTGATGTTCTTTTTTTTTTAACCCCCTCTTTTAAGGCACGAGGTTCAAACAGTCTTCTCTTTCTAAGAAATCTCTTGGACAAGTTAAATGCTAATCAGCAAAACATCCTAAAATTTATAGCCTGCAATGAAATCTTCTTGATGCCAGCTACTGTGTTTATGCTTTTCAGGTATGAAATAACACATTTTAAGTCTTAAGCTTTCCATTATTTTTTGTCCCCCCCAAATGATTAATAGGATATAAACGCTATCAATAATTCTTATCTTTGCAAGTGCACTTTTGAGGAACCCACTTTACAGATTGTAAACTAAAGATCAGGGCAGTAACTTACTCTAACTAGCAGATAAATTTGCCATCAGTACAGGTTGGAGGCTGGGAAGAGTAATTTCAGTGACTGTAGTGTCTTAATTCTAAATTAGTGTCTCCATCTTGTGAAATATTGTCCAAAATTTACTGCCTATAATTCTGGGAAAGCTTGCGATCCCACCACACATGATAAACATCTACCCCCAGTGACTTTGAACATGCCAGTTTTGTAAGATGAACCAGTTATTTTCTGAGAATGATATCATTGAGTTGCTTTCTCACAGAATCTTTAAAGTTATGTTTCTTTTTGACAGAATTACATATTGGAACAGGTGTGGGGAAAGTGTGGCCTTCCAGATGTTATTGGTCTACAAAAACAGTGTTTCTCGTCATTGGCTGGGCTAGCTAGTGCTACTGGGAGTTGAAATTCAGTGACATCTGAAGGGCTGTACTATGCCCACCATCTATTAAAGCATAACATTTTGCTAATGATGCTGGATTTTTGAATAATAATTGCACTAATATAGTTGGTTTCCTAAGTGTGGAGATAGAACTGAATATTTTAACTATTTGTAGATATTGAAACTAGTCACAAATATTTGTAGATACTTGGCAATTCACTTTTCCTATAAGTCCTTTGTACTGCCTGGGCAGTTTTTGTCCATTTCTGATCAAGACATGGTGCAACTGGGTAATTTAAACCCTGGACTTAAAGGTCTTACGGTCTTTTGGCAGCCATGTGTATAATTTCATTTGTGGACCACACAGTGTTTCCCTTCTCTCCCCTGCACCTTACATATTCCTGTGTTACATAAGTGCTTCTACATTTCTGATGCATTAGAACAAGCCCCTTCCCTCCTGGTTCACCAGGCCTCATAATGAAAAAGAAGCAGCAGCTCTGAGCACATGAAATATGCATTATAAACTCATTTACTTGATAAAGCCATTATGACCTGTATAAAATGGAATTGAAAAGAATATTTTCTTAAAAACGAAACTAGATTTCACTTGTTTATAAGATTAAAAATAATGAAATTAGAATTGTAGGCATGTACATGCCAAGCTGGTTGTCTCATGACTATGAAGTATTTCAGTAATACTAAGCATCAGTGATGTGGTAAATAGTATCAGTAGGCTCCAGCATGCCTTAACTGTTCACATGATCAAGTATTATGCAGCATTTCTGTGATCATAAGGGCATCACCTAAACATATTCAGCAAAGGTGGTTTGAATTTGCTTGTATTGATTGTAACTGTAATGATCATTGTTGCTTTCAGGTGAATAGTATATGTTTTTTGGCAGTTCCTCCCTTAAAAATTTACAATACTTCTTGCAGGCTGGAGAAGAGGGTGGGTGGGTAGGAAAGGAGAACTACTGTTGTAAAAGTAGAATGTGCCCATGTAAAATGGGTTTTAGCTCAAAACTACAATATTTTTGTCTTCTTTCTTGAAAGTAAGGCCCACTGAACTTACTGGCCTTAATTCTCAGTAAACATGCATAGAGTTGCTCTGTAAGTTTTCTAGTCTTTTGCCTGGGAGTAAGTTCCACTGAGTACAGTGGGATTTCTTTTTAGGACTTCATTAAACACTAAATGCATGCAGTTTCATTTGGAGTGGAGGCACTGATATTAGTTATTAATATTTCATCAATTGCAATAAGTGATCCTTATTTAATCAGCTGCTGTGCATCTGTCAGTGTATGTGTACAGTAAAAGCAATGTTAAAACATTTTGTTAGTTGTAAAAAATGTATGCAATTAGGCTGTGAATGATGAAAACAATTTAAAGTTGAAATCTGCTGAAAATCCTTCATTGTATTCTGCTTAATCTGTCATCTCCACCCACCACCTTTTTCCTTTTGTTCTTGCAGTGGGCAGGGAAGCTTGCTGCAGCCTTTCATTTATTACAGGTTTCTTACGCTTCGTTATTCTTCCCGAAGAAATCCTTATTGCCGGTAAGAACCTAATTAAGTTTATCTGTATTCATGCAGTTGTTCCTGCTTGCTAGAAATATAATACTTAAGAAGCTGGTTCCTAGTTATATTATGGTTATTGTAACTTAAAATGACAACCAACACTCAGATTGCTTCCACCTTTCCAAATATGCAACAGGAAGTTATATGCAAGTAAGTACATGGCAGGAAGGCCATGGCTTAGGGGCGTTGCAGACACGCTGCACCTTTTGCCACTCTTTTAGGTATGGCAAAAGGGAGGATTGGGGCCGTGGCATGCGGTTGCCATGGCCCCGATCCGCTGCTAGCAGGGGCGGCTCAGAGCCTCCTGTCTGCATAGCCCCTTAGTTGTAGAGCACATTCATACCAAAAGTCACAAATTTAGTTCCTGGCATTTCCATTTAGCTGGGCTCTTTGGAGCAGTGATCTGGCAATGTAGTCTGAGCAAAGGCCTACTGAGTATACTGAGCAAAAGCCTCAACTTCTGCAGATACATTTCTTAGGGCTCTATATTTTACACATTAAAACCGGGCTGGATCAGATATTTCAGAAGACAAGAGGAACTCTAACAAAATGTTGCAATATAACCTCTCTTAACAAGAATTCATATGCCAGCTAACCAGCAATAACATTTTCCTGGATTCTCAGTCTGAGCCCCTCCTGGATTTTCTTTTCTGGCTCAATTTTTCCTTGATGGTTACCAAATATCCTCAGTTGTTTTTTGTTTTTTTTATAGTTTGCCACCTTCATCTCAGAATGGGGTTTTGCCATTTATTTTATTTATTGGGTACTTTTGTGAACTTTGGTTTTCCCATGAACATGGCAATAATTCTCTCTCATAGCCCCATTTTGACTCCATTCTGAGATTGTGGAAAAGGTCAGTACCTATTACCTGAGAGTCCTGCTACAGGGAGTACTGTTTAGTGCCTTGTTGGCAACACAACACTATGCATGCCTAGAAGTATGTTCATTAAATATTCAGAAGAAGTAAATTCAGTGATGCTTATGCCCAGGTAAGTGAGTATAGGATTATAATCCTATTCTTTTGTTTTAAGAAATGCTGTCATCAGGACTTAGTTTTGTCTGGAATTTTGCAAAGTTACCATAAATTGTTCCTGAAAAACAATCTGTTCTTTTTTAGGACTCTTTTCACAGAACTGCGGATTGTTGTTGAACATGTCATAATGAAACCTTCCTGCCCTGTATTTGTACGAAGACTCTGTGTCAGCAGCATTTCATTTATAAGCAGATTGGCACCAACAGTTGCATAGCCAGCACTGGAAATGTGTATCCATGTGTCTAATGAACATTCTGAGCAGCTGGTCTTTCTGCTGGTGATTTATACATCTCAATCATGGTTGTATGAAAAATGTTGTTTCCTTCCAAGAACCTGTTCTGTGAATTGTATCCTATGTGTCTAAAACAACAACAACAAGCCCTTGTTTTTCAAGATGGTGTTTCTGTGCTTTGTGGAAGATGAATATTAGACAAAATACTTTTCAATGCAAAAAAACAAAACAACAATCTGCATTGTATAATATGGCTTATTTGCTCTCCAGTAGGTCTCATTGATACTGAACAAAAATGCTCATTCAGAAAGAAAAAAATGCCCAGCAGTACTAACTCGACTATGTCTAACAAGCTGTAAGATGTTGCCACAGCATAAATGGTAGCCTCTTAGGGGTAGCAGTTGGAATATCTACACATGTGGTGCATTTGAGTCAGTACTTTTTCCATTCAGTAAGTGAAACCAGTTAACTCAGTAACCAGTTAACTTGAGTAAATTATTGTAATCGGTACGAATCAGTTGGCATCTGCTCTGACAATAGCACTAGACATCTAATTTTGTGGATCTGGCTTATTTAATGTTTTGAAATGGAAAGCTCTCCACACTTTCTCAACCATCACATTTCTTTGTAAATGTTTCTATAGACCATCTGAGCACTCTACTGTATTTTGCTGTCTTCCAAAAGCAGGATTCATAAAAATGCCACTCTTTAAAAAATCTAAATAATAAAGATGGATGTTTTGTTTATTTCCAAAATAAATTGAAATATCATTGCCCTGGTGAGATAATATTAAAACTTCATTCCAGTAGGCTATCATTTCAACTCCACAGACCCCTGAAGTGAGTTAATGGCATAGTACTAAACCAATCTGTCAATGCAAATTACACAGTGAAATCAATGGCCCTTGCTTCCAAGTAATTGGCTTGATCCTCCCCTGTGCAAGCAGAACATCTGTAATGGAAGATCCCTTGTCCTATCCATCATGTATGCATGCACAACTATGCAGGTATTGCACCAGATGATAACAGAGTATCTGTGTGCCTTCTGCCTCAGCCATCCTCCCCGCTGCACTTGGCCAGCGAACCAAGGGGATTGGGGAACATGGTTTTGGTGATGCCTCTAGGTTTCTTCTGTGCACAGGTGCTATTCTTGCAAAGGAACACTTGCAATCCATTCTGTTTAGAACAGAGGGATAATTATCATTTACAGCCTCATTGAAGAAAGGCTACAGTTACTGAAGTAGGGCTATTCTGTTCCCAGGCAGAGAGGTGAGCTAATACCAAAGTCTAGTTGTATGCATTTCAGCATACCAAGAAATCAGAACTGGTTTGGTTGGTTTGGCACATAAATCTGAACACCCTGATTGTCTGAGTTCCATAATAAGTATCCTGAACACTGGGAAGCATTTTTAGCTGAATTGCTGCACAATGTTTAGCTTGCCTTCTTTTTTTAAAAGGAAAGAAAAAGTCCAGTTTAGCTAAACGCTTATCATTTGACAAAGTTGATCCTGGATTTTAAGATGCTGGCAGCTTACAGCTTTTCTTGTTCCTTTCCTCCTACTTTAGCTCTTGATGTAGAAAACCAGTGTTCCAGTGAAAAACCTATCCTTGAACCTTTCCTAGTGTGCTTTTTCTACATGCTGCACATTTCTCCCAGGTATAATCTGAAATAGAATAATTTGGGAACAGTTTCATTTCAGGCTGTATGGTTTATGTATACTAGGCAGGAATAATAAGAAAAAGTGCTCGTCTCTCAGATGCAGCCCACTCCTGTGAAATGTTGTAAAAACTTTTGCATAGTAAGTAGCTCATGGCCATCAACTCAGCTGTGATTTTCAGCACCATTGCAGCCCAGCCCTGTGTATTTTCTTGGATGGACTTCCCACTGAGTTTATGGGCGCTACTTTCAAGTAATTATGTGCTGAACCTGACTGGGAAAAATCTTTTGATATCATGGAAAATATGAGGTGGACATTTAAAAAAAGGCCCAAGGAGCATGTATGTTCCTGCTTTCATCTTCCACTATAATACCTGATGGGAGCTTGCAGTAAACAGGTATGTGCATGTATTTGATTCTTTTCCTTCATTCATTACAATGGAAGTGGAAGACACTGGGATATTTGCTTCCTGCTGGTAATGAAGACTTAATTCCCTCCTCTTAAGAACCTGTATTTTAGGATTGAGGAATTACATACTTGCCTCAGCATTATTCAGTGATTCCTCTAAGATGCTTCATAACTCTTTTGTCTCATAACTGCATGAAATATATATTTGGGAATTACACCACTGCTTTAAAAAATCTAATTTGGTTTTTCTTTTATTTAACTCATTCATTAACTTGTTAATAGTTGGCCTTGTACTTTCTTGCTAAGCCTCAAGCTTTGGACAAATGCAGTGATTTTAAAATTGGGTTGAAATAATGCTACTTGATTGTTACTCCATTAGGCTTTTTGGCTCTGGCAACTTTATGGAGAAGATGCATACATGTGTGCAGGAAGGCTTAACACAGTTTTTGTCTAGGCTGTTTACCCTTTTTGCAGGATTTTATAAAAACTAACATTTCTGTAGCAATAAAGTGAATGTTTCAGCAGTAGGCTGGTATGCAGTGTGTGAACATTTCCATCCTTGTTGTACTGTAATATTGGGAACATGATACCAAGCATGATTCTTTAATGGAGAGGGGGAGCAGAACAGGTTCTCATTTATCTGTTTGGGACACAACTTGTCAGCCTGGAATGTACATCTGCATTCTTATTTAGGAAGTCAACTGGATTTATGCTTGGCTTGTCACAATTCAGATTGTCACGGGCATCCAGTTTCCATCCGCAATGCAGACAGATCTTTTGCTAGGTGAAAGTCTGTATTCCTGAAAATGAACATTTTATCTTATGGAGTACTATGCCTGAGACATTTTGGGCTTCTAGATTGTGGATTTATGTTGTAGGATTTGCAACTCAATAAATTCCATATACTGTATGCTCTGTATACAAAGACTGGCACCCAAAATTGGCTTATATTCCAACAAGAGTCTTGGGAACAGTCCAGCTGATTTTTAAAGTTTAGACTACCGTCTCCCATTACATAGTAAAACGGTTTTCAAAAGTAGTTTGTTGATCAGCTGTTTAGGGAGGAAAACTCTCCAATACCTCTCCCAGCACTACCATGTAGCATGGGTGTATTTAAAATAAACCCAAAGGGTTTTAAACAGGAGAATATTGTTTTCATATTCTGTGGCAGGAGGGGGGAATGTGTAACCTTCCTGCTTATGTTAGATCGTAACTCCTATATTCCCCATCTGAACTGGACTGGCTACTATAGGGGTGCAATCCTATATCTGAATGGCCACTTGTTCAATGGACCAGGAAGGTCTTTACGGTCAGGGTGTTGTATACTTTATACTGTACATAAAATTGTCCAAAAAAATGGAATGTTAGGTCTTATTGGGGATAACTACCATCGGCTGGAGGTGGGCCAAAATGAGGGCATTGCTCCCTCAAAAAGAATTCCCCCTCTCCTGTGAAATTTTCTTTAATTCCCAGCATTGCATAGATTAAAAGTTCAGTTGAGCATTTAGAAATACAGTTTAGGCATCCAAAGGAATGAGGCAAGCAAAATAACCAAGAGAATGTAAATATAAGAGTTCAGTGTGTGACCAATTGTCAGTGTCTTATTCTATTAACGCTAGAAATTAGGAGACAAGGAAAATTTCATGGGGAGGCAGAATTCTTGTTTGGAGATGCAGCACCTTCATTTTGTTCTCTGCAGTTGCTCAGCGGGATCCTGTATAACTCGTGGAAGTCATATTTGCATAGCTCCTTTTAATAGCTTTTTTTTTTTTTAAATGTATCATTTCTGTTTTTAATTTTCACACATTTAACATGTTTTCTGTTTTCATAATTCTGATTTTGTTACTGCAAATGAGACTTGGATGCAGCAGTCCTACCCCCTACCACTGAAAATCTTCATCCCATTGGTTTCTGAAATCTCAGAATTACATGTGTGGGACACTACTATCTTTGTTGCCATAAAGACTAAAAATGTGCTTAAAAATGCACACCAAGAAACTTACCGGTAAGTGTCTTTTTTTTTTAAGAATCACTACCTGATTCTATACTTAACATTATCACATTAATGTTAAAGACTATACTCACTGCTAACACAGTCACCATTTTATTTTTTCACCTTTTTTGATGTGTGTGTGTTCTCTTAGCTCTGCCTTCCCCACACATCGCACAACCACAATTTACCAAAGGTCCCTCCTTGTCCATCCAGCCTTTAGGGTTAGAACAAACATTTATACATGCTGGAATTTTGTAAGTTCTTTGGCATTATCTTCTTTTGCTTTCTCTGTTACATCGTTTGTTATCCACGGGTCGTATAAAAATCCCTAATTTTGGCCCCCAAACCTGCCCTCATCCTAAATACAAGTTTGACTTATACTCAAATAAATGCAGTATCTTGAGTGCTACCTGCTTGACTTCATCCACTTGGGATAGGCAGCCTGGCTTCTCAGCTTTCATCCTTACCTGAAGTAGGTTTTTATTATTCTATGGGTAACTTTTCTGAACATGGGTTTTTTTCATCAGCCCCAGACAACACAGGCACATGGGTGGGTGATGGGAGTTGTAGACCCAATGGATCAGGAAGGTATTATGTTGGGAAGGGTGGATTTGTTGGAATACACTGCACATTCCAAAAATTTCTGTGCAGAGTATCTTGCCCTCTAGTAAGATAACAATTTTCAGTAGCAGATTGTCATTGAACTCTGGCTGCCACTGGATTGAGCATAAACACAAAGGAAAACCGTTAAATTGAAAAATTCATCATTTCCCCTGTCTTCGAGGACTCAAGTGCAAAATGCTAATGTTGGCCTCAGAGGGGAAATAGTTCTCCTGCATATTTGAGAAAATGTGAAACCCTTTCAAGAAAATCTAATAAACATAATCATTGCAGCCTGCTGACACAAAGAAAAAAGGACCTCATTCACTTTCTTTTTTATGCTGCAATTTAGTGGCCCCTACTGATTTACAAATTGGATCACTACAGTAAATTATCCATTCTTGTACCTGTGAAAGTAAGCACTGAGATCCATATTTGCTTGGAATTCTGCTTAAATCAGCAAAAATGATAAATTCCATGGCCTGAAATTGGAAATACCAGGGGCTTTCTGCAATGATTGAGCAAAACGTCTCCTCTTGTAATTTATTGTGACCCTCTTTCATTCTAGACACTTTGTATGTCTAATATTTATTTCAACGCAAATTAAATTGCTCCCTCCTATATTGTCACATACCTGGCTTTATTGATGTTGTCAAAATCAAATTGTCATCCCCCTGCTTGGATTCAAAACAGCCACCAGTTTATATTGTAAAGGAACATCTGTTATTAAACTCTGGTTTCGTTTTTCAATTCTTGCTTGAATGGCTCAAGACATTGGGATCAATGTGATAACTTTGATGGGGGATGGGAGAGAATGAATAGTATTTTGCAATTTATTTATTGATTGATTTTTGACACTAAACAATCTAGTATACGATCAAAATCAAAATGATATACATTCAAAAAATGCATACAGAAAATAAAGCCAGAAAGAAGAAATATAAAAGGCATACAACTAAAACCCATTAGAGCTCTGATTCCCTCAATCTTAACTATAATTAAAAGGAAAAAGATAGAAGGAAATTATTCTACTATTAGAGATCCAGCTAAATACTCCTACTAAAATTGCTAGTAATCATAACCACAAATTATTACATCATTAGATTTCTTATCAAAAAGTCTATAAACAGTTTCCAATCTTTCAAAAATATCTTCATTTGGCTTATCTTTTAGAAACACATTAATTTGGCAATTTGGGCTAACTCAGCAACCATAACAATCCATTCTTCTGTCATCAGTGCTTCAGTCCATTTCCAGGTTTGTACAAACAATTATCTTGCTAATCAAAGATGTAATCCATATTTATTATCCAGTTCTTTATCCATAATGCTGAACAGAAACATTTATAGTAACCTTACACAATCTGCCTTTAAAATGTTTTGAATTAACATATAAATCTTAGACCAATAACTTTTTGCTTTCTAATAAGTCCACCACATATGAAATTAGGAGCCCTGCTTGTCTTAACATTTCCAATGTTGGTATCAAACATTCACTGACATTTTTGGTAACTTATTTGGGGTTAGGTACCATCTGCATATTGTCTTATACAAGATTTCCTTTAAATTACTGTTCAAAGTAAAAAAAAATATGTTTTTGTCTGTGAGCAACCTTGGGTCCCTTCTGGGAAAAGGGCAGCATACAAATGAAATAAATAATAATAAACACATATAGACCACAGTTTTTTTGTGGTTTTTGTAGGCTATGAGGTTATGTTCTAGAAGAATTTATTCCTGACATTTTGCCTGCATCTGTGGCTGGCATCTTCAGAGAATGGTGGCATGGAGGTGTGTGGGGGTATATATACTGTGTGACCCTGGTTGGAGTGATTTACATGTTAATCTGTGTATTGTTCTATTGTTCAATGGTAAGGCCTCAGGGGTGGGAGGATATGCGAGGAGGATTAGTGTCTAATTAATCCATTGCCTGCTGTGAAACCCCCTGACCCTGGGTGAAGTTCATTTGCATGTGCTGAGTCTTAATTTTGTTTTTTTCAGGACTCGTAGCCAAACTTTATTTACTTTCAGGGTTTCCTCTTTCCTGTTGAAGTTGTCCAGGTGTTTGTGGATTTCAATGGCTTCCCTGTGCATTCTGACCTGACAGCTGTTGGCATGGTCCAGCATTTCAGGGTTTTCAAATAACATTTTACGCCCAGGTTGGTTTATAATGTGTTCTGGTACTGCTGATGTTTCAGGCTGGCCCAATCTGCAGTGTCTCTTATGTTCCTTGATTCGCATTTGAACACTGTGTTTTGTGGTCCCTATGTAGA
>CM034708.1:83833091-83843661 GCA_020142125.1 Phrynosoma platyrhinos | reverse complement strand
TGGACAACTTCAACAGGAAAGAGGAAACCCTGAAAGTAAACAAAGTTTATCTACCAGTCCTGAAAAACACCAAAAGCAAGACTCAGCACATGCAAATGAGCTTCACCCAGGCTTAGGGGGTTTTCCAGCAGACAATGGATCATTAAATAGACACCCTGAGGCCTTGCCATTCAACACAGAACAAAACATAGATTTACATGCTAATCCTCTCAACCAAGGGTCACACAGTATATATACCCCATACACCTCCATGCCACCATTCTCTGAAGATGCCAGCCACAGATGCAGGTGAAACATCAGGAATAAATTCAGGAACACGGCCTCATAGCCCAAAAAACCCCACAAAAAAACTATGGATGCCAGCCATGAAAGCCTTCGACTTCACATAAACCACATTTTTGCCATGTGGACATTTCTCATATGGACATTATGCCCCAAATTTTGGGCTCACCTTATAATGTACTCTTTACAGGTACATGCTCATTGTCTTTACACAACTTTTAAATAAAATTCATTTTCTCCAACCTCTGTTGCTGCATTTCTCTCATCTTGATTAAATCTGCCCTTAAGTTGCATATAGGCAAACCAGTTAAGATATTTGCCTTCCTTAAAAAAAACCCCAAAAACTCTTGATTTAAATTTCCAGCCGTCTTGTTCAATGTACAAAAATTCCTTATAAAGCCACCATCTCCAATCTTTAACCCATTATTTCCTTAAAAAATGCTTCGCGTGATGGCACCTCTCCACTGAAGGAATATTATTCTGGAAATAAGTAAGTGAAATGAGAGATAAGACATTGATTCTCTTAGTTCACTGTTAATTTAATTGCATTGATGGAGTTCAGCCCACCATAATGAAGCATTGTCATTCTCCATTTGTTTTCTGTATCAGTGCTGCAGCTAAGCAGTTAGCTGTGGGTCTGATTCCTTCTCATCACAGTTTATGAGAAAGTCAGGGTATAAATACAATTTTAAAAATCCTTTTGGATGAGGACTATGCAAGAGTGGAATACAGTGTAGAAACTATTTTTAAAAGAAAAGGGCACCTTTTTAAGGGGAGCTGGCATACAAGACAAAGGTCACTGGTACACTACTTGTACCTTCCCTAGGATTGCCAGGTCATGGGTATCCTAGGCCAAGATTTCAGCGCCAAAACCATTATGGAGGGCAGGATCTGCTGATGTAATTAAGTAAGATGCACTAAGCATCACCCACAATTGCATTAAGTATGCAGTTCAAATAATAAAAAATACAAGAGCCTAACAAACAGGGAACGAACAGATGCACGCTTTTCAAGGCAGTGCTCCAGCCCTGAAATTCCTCCTGCTCACCTTGATAATGGAAAAAGGAGTTTCAGGCCATGAGATCTGGCAACACAAACCTTGCACTACATTCTCCATTGCTTTACTGTCATCCCAAGATAAATTTAGCCTTGTCTGGCATGGAGAGAATTGGTGCAGAAAGCTTCTTCTGCTTAGTTTCAGCCTGTCTGCCTACTGTTTAGAAGCTCAGGGAAAGAGACAGATGAGAAAGAGGTAACCCAGATGACTTGTTGCTCTTAGCATTTCCTTGTGTTTCCCTTGAATGCCATTTGGGAGAGAGCAAAAGAGAAAGGGGAAAAGATGGACAGAAAAAGGAAAGCTGGTAAAGGAAGTGTGTGAGAGAGAATGAAGGGCTTCTTTTTTAATATGGCAAGCCCCATGTTGCAGATTTGGATTAAAAGGGTCTCCTCCTGAGCTGTTGACAACAATCAGATTTCTAAAAAGTTGTGCTCTGTGTAGGGGCATGTATGTGTGTGCCCCTTCCTCTTGAGAAAAGACAACAAAAACTTAAGTTCATTTTAAGAATGTGCTGCAGCTAGGCAGATGTGTGTCTGATCAGTTCTCAAGCACATCTAGGCTGCATCCGCACTGCAGACATAATCCACTTTGGCACCACTTTAACTGCCATGGCCCCATGCTATGGAATTTTGGGAATTGTAGTTGGTTGTGGCACCAGAGCAAAGCAGTACCTAAAATTCCATAAAATCTCCTTCGGGATTATTTCTGCAGTGCGGATGAAGCCAGAGTTGCAATCAATGGCTCCCGTCTTGAAGAAATCTCTTATTCCAACCTTCTGATGTGTTTATGTCTCCCAAACACTGCCCTCTGGTGGTAGTTCACACCAGAGGCTGGCTTTTATAGCTGGCTTGTATAATTTTGAAAACATAGGATTGAACTTTTCTGCCATTATTATTTCCACTAGTTTTATGGGAGTTTCCATGTAAATCTGGAACCTCTCACATCTTCTGCTCAAGCCTCACTTGAATGTCAGGAGCCTCTTCCTTGCCTTTCCTATCTCAGGTTAACATGCTCAAACTGCAACTTTGACATCACATCAATTTCTCCCAGCCTTCCTTTAATTTTTGTAACATCTAATGAAGAGATCTCAAAAGGTTACAAACATCTTGAATGCTTTCCTTTGGCCTCATAAAATATTTGTTGTTGTTCTTGTTGTTGTGTGCCTTCAAGCAGTGTCCAACTTATGGTGACCTCATCACAGGGTTTTCTTGGCAAGTTTCTTCAGGGATGGGTTGCCATTGCCATTCTCTGAGGCTGAGAGTGTGTGACTTGCCCAAGGTCAGCCAGTGGGTTCACATAAATGAAATAGGATTTGAGATGAGACGAGATAGCATAAAATGCTATTTGAAAACACTGAAATGCTGGACCATTCCAACAGCTATTGGGTCAAAATGCACAGGGAAGCCATTGAAATCCACAACACCTGGACAACTTCAATAGGAAAGAGGAAACCCTGAAAGTAAACAAAGTTTGGTTACGAGTCCTGAAAAAAACCAACACAAAATCAAGACTCAGCACATACAAATAAACTTTACCCAGGGTCAGGGGGTTTCCCAGCAGGCAATTGATTGATCAAATAGACACTAATCCTCCTCATATCTTCCCACCCTGAGGCCTTGCCATTCAACAACAGAACAATACACAGATTAACATGTAAATCACTCCAACCAGGGTCACACAGTATATATACCCCCACACACCTCCATGCCACCATTCTCTGAAGATGCCAGCCACAGATGCAGGCAAAACGTCAAGAATAAATTCTTCTAGAACACGGCCTCATAGCCTACGAAAACCACAAAAAAAAAAAAAACTCTCCAGAGCCATTGTCCAAAGTTCAAATCATTATACTACAATGGCTCTCTTCATAAAGTATACCTTCCAACATTTCAGAGTTGAAAACTGGGACAAATGTGGCCATGAAATATGTTACACGGGGTTTATTGTAAGCCGCTTGGATTGTCTGTCAATAAGTGGGATATAAATAAATTTTATTATTATTATTATTATGAAACATCAGTGTGCAGTCAAGATGGCAAAAAAGTATTAATGAGGAAGAACACACAACCCAGGAGAGACTGCAGCAGTTTGCTTTTGCTTGCAAAAAGGCATAATTCTGCCCCTTCCTCTGCTGAGATAATAATAATAATAATAATAATAATAATAATAATAATAATAATAATAATAATAATAATAATATTTATTTATATACCGCCCAATGGCAACCCAATCCATTAAGCGAGTGCAAGCTACTTTTGCACTTTGCACTCAGTATGCAGCAATTGAAGTAAGCCAGGTCAATAGGCAAAGTGGGAGGAGAGAGAAACTGGGACATTTTAAAAGCAGTTGAACAAGTGGGATGACAGCAGATTTATTGGGATTGTCTCTGCCAAATCAGGATAGTTGGAGGGTATGAGAAAAGTATTGGAATTACTTGCTCCTCTCTTCTGCCCTCCCTCTATTGGCCCTCTGTATCCACAGATTCTTTATCCACAAATTCAAGCATCCATGGCTTGAAAATATTTTTTAAAAATATACATTCCAAATAGCAAACTTTGATTTTGACATTTTATATAAGGGACACACCATTCTCCTATGCTCCATTGTATTTGATGGGACTTGAGCATTGTGGTGAATAGAATCTCCAGCTGGGCCAATCAGGAGGCAGCTGAGGGCCAACCAATAGAATTCAAGCTGGGAGCACTTGGAAAAAACAAATCCAAGGTGACAGTTGGGAATTTGACAGTTGACAGATGAGGGGTTTTTTAGAATCTGGAGGGGAAGGTTCTAGTTAAGCCAGAGAAAGGGATGCATTTCTGGGAGTAACAAACTTTGATACAAGTTATATTAAATAAAAATAAATAAATAAATAAAATTTATTTATATCCCGCACTTTGGGGACCCAATCAGGGCGGCTTACAACGATATTTATTCAATTCTGTTCTAAAATAAACTTTTATTCTTATTTCAACATCACTTGGCCTACATTTTCAGAACAAACCACACTACTAATATTTTAAAGTTTTGGTGTAAGATATCATACAAAGAAATTGTGTGGGTACTTTACACATTCTGCCATTTTTAGAAGGTCTGTGCTAAGGTGAAGGGTGGCAAGAGGATTCAACACAAACATCCGTGGATTTTAGTATCCATGGGGGGTACTGGAACCAAACTCCAGCGAATACTAAAGGCCCATTGCATGGATGGGAGCAGTGGAACCTCCTCCAGTCATGCTGTGAAAAGCAATTATTCTCCCTTGATTTTTGGCTTAGGAATCTTATTCTGAAAAACAATTCCTCCTATATATTTTTAAATATTTTATTTATCATTACATATCAAAAAGAATACATTTTGTTACAGATATCGTTCTATGTACATTTATATTATACAATTTTCTTCTTTTGATTCTTCTTCTTGTTTTCTTCTTCGTTCTTTTTCTTCGCATATTTCTTCTTACTGACTTCCTTAGTTCAGTCACTCTCAATTGTTTCTTTTCTTCAATTGGATCTCTTAGTTCTCTTCCCTCTTTTTCCCCAGATCTTTTTTTTTAACTTAATTTCCTATATAATATATGTTTATCCTTCTTTATAACCATAAGCAATTCTATAAATCCTTTATCTTTACCTAATGAAAATGAGACCATATTTCCAATTTAGGGCTACTTCTTTAAACTCTACTCCTATTAATCTCTAGAGTTTCCTCTAGAGCAGAGGTAGGCAACCTTTCCCCTTTAAGGGCCGAGGGACTTCAGCTCCCAGAATCCCAGGAGCTATTGGCCAACATGGGACTATTGGCCAACATGGCTGAGGCTTCTGGAAGCTGAAGTCCCTCGGCCCTTAAAGGTTGCCTACCCCTGCTCTAGAGATTCCTCCTATCATCTGATCAAAATAATAATAATAATAAAACTGAGAAGAATTAAGGACAAACTTCAAAGAACTTCTGAACAGCTTTCTGACATTCTTATTCAGCTTGATGTGTGTCACTCTTGACACCCCTGTATCAGAGGTGACTTGCTAGAAAATCTGTATCAGGAAGATGCTGAACAATCTGAAGAACATTTGGAGTGGGTAGGAAGGAGGTATTTAACTTTTCCTTTATCTTTGTGTCTCCCCCTTTAGTGGAAAAAAAAGAAACAGAGACCCTCGGACTATCCAGGAAAATAGAGTTTTACGTTGACAGACTCTCAGACAGGTCAGCCCTGTGACTTGAGAGACCCTCCTTCAGCTAATCAACATCCTTATATACCATCTTACACAGCTAGTTTATAATTACATTAACATATGCATAATTCAACATTTTCATTGATTACAAGATATAATTTCAATCTCCACCTCTCCTGATTATTTTACATTTCTACTTGCCACGCATGAACTATTTTGGCATTACTCATTGACACCTGGATTCACTAGTTGGGTCCTATCTTCTTAGTTTTTCTTACTTTATTCCCTCTCCATACCATCAATCTTATCTCTTTGGCTCTGAAACAGTCTACCTGTCTTCAAGGTCGAAAAACAACATTCCTTGCTATCTTTTCCAGTGAAGCCAAACTGAAAGCCTTTTACAATTGCTTTGCAAATGCACAGTTTTAAACAGAATATGAGAGCCTAAGGATCATCCATTCCAGCCCCGCATTAGCCATGAGCTTTGTCGTTTCTTTTACATTATTTCATCCCACTGCCACCACTCTATCTACTTTGGCCATGCAGAATAGAAATGGGAAATGCAACATTTTTACATCACGATGGGAATTATGTGGCCCTCCAGATAATGTTGGATTGCAACCCCTAGCATTCCGCATCTTGATTGTGTGAGTTAGGACTGATGGGAGTTGAGTCCAATAACCTTTGGAGAAGGTAAAGACACAGAATATTATTGTTATTACAATTATTATTATTATTATTATTATTATTATTATTATTATTATTATTTGTTAAACCTTCTCTTTTCCCATTTCAGGGGCAGCTTTCAAAAACTGAAACACACACAGCTAGAAACTTTACATTGTACAAGAGTTAAACATGGAATCAAATTATCAATAAAATTAAAACCAGTTAAAAAGAAGCCATTAAAAATATAATCAACACAACACATGAAAGGCTTTTTCCCTCTGAGCAGTCATCTCTCAAAGGCCTGTCAAAACAAAAAGGTCTTCCGCTGCTGGCTAGAGGACTAGAGAAAGGAGGGCATCAGAGTTTAAGTTCTCTAACAAAGGAGTCCCACAGCCCAGTGGCGTTACTAGGGGTGTGTGGACTGCACCTGGAGGGACTGGCATGGCTACTGGACAAGTGACAAAAGGTGATTTCCCACTTGCCAGCAGATGCACCGGACCTTAAAGGGCCCTCCAGAGACTGCCCCACTGCCCGCTCGGTAGTGGCTGCTGCAGGGGGATGGATGGAGGGGTCTTCAAACTCCTGCAGGGAAGTAGCCATGCGGTCTGGCTAGCCAGGGTTGGGGGGCAAGGTAGTTCACCCCTCTCTCCTTACTGGGTGACACCAACCCTAGTGAGGCCACTGCCACAGCCACCGAGAAGGCCCTCCCATGTTCCCTCCAGATGTACTGGTGAGGGTGCTGTGACAGAGAGAAAGGCTTCCCCATAAGATCTCATGGCTTGAGCAGACTCATATAGGGTTAATGATCATTAATACAGGTAATAACAATCATACCAACAATAATAAAGTCTGGGCATTTATTGAGCTTATCGCATTCACAATTAAAACGTCTGACTTGAGCCGGCTTAAAATTTAAAATGGAGAACATCCTGATGTTATCACAAGGATTTAGCTGCCCAATTTGCAGCCCCTGGGTTCAGCCCTGCTTACAAGGGCACTCCGCAAGCCGTGTCCTTCAGCTGGAAAACTCCCAGATTCAAAAAGAGACGCGCTGAGCACCCTTGCAAGCGGGGATGGACCCGGGCGGCAAATTTGGTGGCTAAATTCTTGTGATAAGATCAGGATGCCACTAGTTTTAAATTTTAGGCTGGCTCAGAGCATTTTGTAGTCCTGAAGTTGTTCCGCAGGCTCTGGGACTCCCTTACTGGAAAAGTTAGACTGGCATCCTCCCTACTTTATTTTCACAAACAAGCAAAGATTTTCCAATTCTGACACATTTTTAACAATTGTTTAAAATTGTTGTATGCCGCTTTAAGTCCTCATCTGGGAAAAAGGTGGGCTAGAAATAAATACCATCATTATCCTTATCATCATCTGGTTATTTTTAAAGTATATCACAAAATGTAATGTTGGCTATCACATATTTTGAATAAAATAGGAATTCTCAAACAGAACCTCAGTGGACTTTTTGCAGGAGTTCATATTATTTCAAATATTTCTGCACATAAAATCATTTTTCATACCACACTTGTATCTCACTCTTGTCTTTGGTAGCCACAGTACAAAATCAGTGTCCTCTGTTCTAGTCCACAATGTAAATGGAGAAACAACTGCTCTCTGCTATTTTCTAGCTCATCCACAGTAATTTAGTGCTTAAACAAACTGGAAGTCCAGCTGGCACTTAATGAAGCAGCATCTGTTGCTATATTAGTGATATTCTCAGTACATAGTGATCTGACTGTTTGGAGGATACATACTGAAAGAAACCATTAACTTGTAACTGCCCAATCTGCACACTGCTATGGTAGAATACTTGGATTTATAAAGATTTATCTCTGGTAGCTTTGATGGAACTAAACTGGATTAGGTGAAAATAATTTGATCTATCTTGGCTATGGATAAGGCTATAAAAGCCTTTTCCTAAAGTCTTTAGTCCCAATCCACCTAAATAAAGGCACTAAGTCCCACTGAAATCAGTGAGACATAAACTACTTGGCACTAGCTGGTTTCTTTTGTGTTAGGAGGATAAACACAACTAATCCAATAATGTGAAGTCAAAGGCTTTCATGGCTGGCATCCATAGGTTTTTGTGGGTTTTTTTGGGCTGTGAGGCCATGTTCTAGAAGAATGTATTCCTGACGTTTCGCCTGCATCTGTGGCTGGCATCTTTAGAGAAGATCTCTCTCTGCTTTACTAGCTTATTAGTTAATTAGTTTAATTGTTGTTTGTTTTATTAATTAATATGTTTTGTTATTGGGTTTAATAGTTTTTTAAGGGGTGGGTGGGGTGGGTGGGTTCTCTGGTTTTGGGGTTGTTTTAACATATTGTATGGAATTCTAAATTTTGTTAGTCGCCCCAATTGCTTGTCAGAGGGGCGGGATAAAAATAAATTATTATTATTATTATTATTATTATTATTATTATTATTATTATTATTATTATTCAGGGTGGTGGGGAACTGACACAGGTTCCACCTGTGCAGAACCCTTTACTCGACCCGACAACGGCCTGCTGTGAAGCGTTTAACAACTTCTTTGCAAATAAAATCTCTCAGATAAGAGCCGACTTAGACGCCATATAAATGAAGCTGCTTTGCTTTGCTTTGCTTTGCTTTGTAACAGAATCAATTGTTGAGGTGTCCAGCAACTCCGTTGATGAAATTATACTGGATCAGCTTCAATCTGTGAGTACCAACAACATGGACAAGCTTCTTGGTAGAGTGGGGAAAACAACCTGCTCTCTTGATCCTTGCCCATCATGGCTAGCCATCCAGGGGGGAGATGCCTTGAGGATGTTCCTTAGAGACAACGTCAATGCATCCCTTAGGGAAGGTTATATTCCATCCTGTCTGAAGGAAGCGGCGGTTAGACCACTTCTGAAAAAAACTTCCCTGGACCCCCTGGACATGAACAGCTATAGGCCAGTCTCTCTACTACCTTTCTTGAGCAAAGTGATTGAGAGGGTGGTGGCTCTTCAACTCCAAGCTGTCTTGCAAGAAACCGACTATCTAGACCCATTTCAAACTGGATTTAGGACAGGATATGAAGTTGAGACTGCCATTGTTGCCTTGGCTGATGATCTTTGTCTGGGCATCAACAGGGGTAGTGTGACCCTGTTGGTGCTTCTGGACCTCTCAGCGGCTTTTGATACAATAGATCATACCATCCTTTTGGATCGCCTGAGAAGGCTAGGAATTGGAGGCACTGCATTGCAGTGGTTCTGTTCCTTCCTCTCCGGCAGATCCCAGAGGGTGATGCTCAGGAACAGTTATTCTACAAGAAAAGAGCTTAACTGTGGCATCCCACAAGGCCCCATCCTGTCCCTGATGCTATTTTATATATATATATGAAGCCGCTGGGAGAGATAATTCGGAGACATGGGGCGCTGTGTTATCAGTATGCTGATGACACCCAGATATACTTCTCCATGTCTTGGTCCTCACCTTTGACTTCAGATGGCGTCTCTCTTCTCAATGACCGTCTTAAGGCAGTAATGGACTGGATGAGGAAAAACAGATTGAGACTGAATACAGATAAAATGGAGGTACTTACAGTAGCGGCCCCGAAACCAGGTATTGGGATACAACTCCAGTCCTGGATGGAGTCACACTCTCCTCTAAGGACTGTGTTCGCAGTCTGGGGGTGCTCCTGGATCCGTCGCTCCAGATGACAAATCAGGTAAATGCGACGGTTAGGAGTGCCTGTTATCAGCTTCGGCTGATATGCCAGCTGCGCCCTTTCCTGGAAATTAGGGACTTTGAAACTGTGGTGCATGCGCTGGTAACCTCCCATTTGGATTTCTGTAATGCGCTCTACATGGGGTTACCCTCATGCTTGGTCCAGAAACTCCAATTAGTACAGAATATGGCAGCCAGGTTGGTCTCGGGAATAACGAGACCATATTACGCCCTTTTAAAATCACTTCACTGGCTGCCCATTAGTTTCTGAACACCGTATAAGGTGTTGGTTATGACCTTTAAATGGCTTGGGTCCAAGCTATCATCGAGACCGCTTCCTTCCGTACAATCCACCCCGCACACTCAGGTCTTCTGGGAGGAATCTGCTGCAACCTATAAAAACTAGGCTGTCTACAACCACCCAGAGGGCGTTTTCAGCAACCGCTCCCAGATTATGGAACAGCCTGCCAGACGAGATCTGTCTTACTACCACCTTAAACAGCTTAAAAAAGGCTGTTAAGACGGATCTCTTCCAGCAGGCCTTTCCTGAATAGACATCCCGGCCCCAAGAGTTAATTCATCTTTCTCTCCCAAACTCTGCCACACTTACTGCTATTTTTGCTTGGTGTTCTTTGACTTATTTTGAGTATGCTTTAAATTCTTTTATCATTTAATTCCATTTTAAAGAGTGGGTGGGTTTGTGGGATTTGTATTGCATTTGTATTG
>CM034708.1:83803775-83832991 GCA_020142125.1 Phrynosoma platyrhinos | reverse complement strand
GCAGTTAAAGTGGTCACAAACTGGATTATTTCTGCAGTGTGTTTTGGAGGACTTTAGAGATCCTAGAGGGAACATATTAATCAAAACCACAAATAATCAAATCTGGAAAAGTAAAAGCCGCAAAAGTGGAGGGCCGACTGTACAAAAACATGACTAAGGATTCTGTAGGGTGGTGTATGGGAGGACGTCAATAGGCGGGTGACACCATGAGATACCGCACTGGATGATGCCAACCGTAGCGATGCCACTTGGGGTTGGAGGGAAGCAAGCAAAGAAGCATGTGCCAAGGGCATCTGGAGAAGAACACCATCTTTATACACTAGTGTCCTATTGACTATTAAGCTCATCCTAGCAGATGGGACTAGTCAGTGCACCAGAGCCATGTTTTGTTTCAGGATTCAGACATGTTGAATGTTGCATCAACAACATTCCCAAGTTGTACATCTGGGGCAACAGCTGCCCCAGCAAACTTTTATGCCTGTTGCCATCTGCTATCTTTTGTCTCACACTGTGTCATGTATTGGGACTAAAAAGGTCACATGCCATATTGTGGGAAGCTGGAGCGTGTCCAAAGGAGGATGACCAAAATGGTGAAGGGTCTGAAAACGATGCCCTACGAGGAGAGACTTAGGGAGCTGGGTATGTTCAGCCTGGAGAAGAGAAGGTTAAGAGGTGATATGATAGCCCTGTTTAAGTATTTGAAGGGGTATCATGTTGAGGATGGAGCAAGCTTGCTTTCTGCTGCTCCAGAGAATAGGAGCCAGAACAATAGATGTAAGCTACAGGAAAAGAGATTCCATCTCAAATATTAGGAGGAACTTCCTGACAGTAAGAGCTGTTTGACAGTGAAATACACTCCCTTGGAGTCTCCTGTTGTGGAGGTCTTTAAACAGAGGCTGGATGACCATCTGTCCCAGGCGGTGCTTTGAGTGTGAGTTCCTTCATGGCAGAATGAGGTTGGACTAGATCAAGGGTAGGCAACCTAAGGCCCAGGGGCCGGTTGCGGCCCCCCAAGGCCTTTGGACCGGCCCCAGGATGGTCCTGCGGCCGCCGCCACCGTCCCCCACCGCCCGCCATGATGATATTGATTATTGTTGTTATTACTTGTTCTTGGGGTTTTCTTGGCAAAATCTCCACAGGGGTTTTGCCATGGCTTTTCTGGGGCTGAGAGAGTGTGCATGCATATTTTTTAAATTTTAAATTTTATTTATTTATTTATTTATTTATGGTCCTTCAGCCCCCCAATTGTCTGAGGGACAGCAACCCGGCCCCCAGCTCAAAAAGGTTGCCTACCCCTGAAATAGATGGTCCTTGAGGTCTCTTCCAACTCTTCTATGATTCTATGTAGTTAAAACATTTTTTTATTATAAAAAAAAATTAAACAATTTGATCTGTGTGAGCTGCCTGAGGTCTCTTTCTGGGAGAAAGGCAGCGTAGAAATGAAACGGATTAAATAAATAAATATGAAAATGATGCAGTGCCAGTGGTGAGAGGACGAGGATGAGAAACAATCCCTTCTCCTCAGAAAAGTTGGAGGGCAGCGAGGGCAGGGTGACCGGATGCCCTCACCACAAAGGAGGCCAAGGCCCCGCATAACGGAGGACATTTGAGGGAAATGCAGAATATGGACAAATAAAAGCTACACCCACTAATACAAATAACATGCAGGGGTAGCTGTGTTGGCCATTTAGCAAATGCAAACAAAAACCACCAAACATTGATACCTTTATTGGCCAAACAAAATGCACAATAGACTTGTTGCAAGCTTTCGAAGCTCCATGAGCTTCTTCATCATCAGGCAAAATGTTACAAACTAAGGAGGAGAAAAACAATTGAAGATGTTAGTCAGATGCCTACATGTTGTTTCAGTCTTTACTTAAAATGGTATATGGAAGGGAGGATATCTTTTGTAGGCAGGAATCTTCTCTTTATGGCCCTGTGGCTACAGGGAGATTTGCAAAGTCCAGGAAACTTGAAATCCTTTGCATCCCATCAGGGACTCCTCTTTTGCCTCCATTATTCCAACTAATCCAAATGTCAATGTATGCTCCTTAGCGGTGCTTAAAATGGAAAGCCTTTTGGAATTCCTCCTGGACAGAAGGTTGAAATGGAGGACAGGTCCTGGAAATGGAGGACCCCTGGTCACCCTGAGAAGTCCAGAGGAAAAAAAACCTCATGGTAGTGTTTTAAAGGTATTTTAAGAGAAAGAAATGATGCTGGTCCATTTTTATGGCAGAAAAAGAGGTCTATTTTCAAAACAGATATTATATATATATATATATATCTCCAGTGAAGATGCATGTTTCTGGGTGTTTGGTTATTGTGCCTTACCCTTCAATTCTATGGCTGTGGACATAGGGCATTTTAATCCCCTGAAATGCACTATAAATCCCAAGTAAGGGTGTATCCACACTATAGAACTAAAGCAGTTTAACAGGCATGACTCTATATTAATTACAAAATCTTGGGATTTGTAGTTTGGTGAGGCACCAGAGCTCCCTCTGACAGACCAGGCTGGAATACCTCAGCAAACTATAAATCAGCACAATCTTTTTCCTTCCAAGGGAATTTCTCAAGTAATTTATTTGGATGAGCTTTCAATACAACCACAGCTTCCTCTTTGTTGTTGTGTGTCTTCAAGTCATTTTTGGCTTATGGCGAATTTATCACAAGTTTTTTGAGAGAGGGCTTGCCATTGCCTTCCCCTGAGGCTGAGAGAGTGTGACTTGCCCGAGGTCACCCTGGTCTAAAACACACTGCTGAAATAATCCAGTGTGAGACCGCTTTAACTACCCTGGCTCAGTACTAAGGAATCCTGGGAACTGTAGTTTATTGTGGCACCAGAACGCTCTCAGACAGAGAAGACTTAAATAAAGTCTCACAAAACTACAGTCCCCAGAATTAGATAGCATGAATCCAGGGCAGTTAAAGCGGGCCCAAACTGGATTATTTCAGCAGTATGTTTTGGACCATACGCAGTGGGTTTTTATGCCCCAGCCGGGAATCGAACCGGCGGCTCGAGGGTCGTCGTCCCTCCTGTAGTTTCTTTTCCCATCGCAGAATGACAGGGCCTGTACCATTTCGGGTTGCGAGGGGGGAACAGAAAGAAGACGGCAGGCTCATTTATTCTGAACCTATGGGGGGAGAGAAGGACAGGAGGCTACGCAGCGTCTGTCACGCGCTCACTCCGTCGGGGAGCGAGAAGAGAGAAGACTCGTCGCTACCTCTCGAGTACGCATGCGCGATGCCGCTTAGAGAGGCTCATCCTAGAGGACTGGCCAGGGAGAGCGGCGGGGAGGAGGGAAGACTAATCGCCCCAGCGCTGAGTACGCATGCGCAGTGGCGTTTAGAGAGGTTCATCCTAAAGAGGACTGGCAATAGAGAGGAGGACGAGAGGGGAGGAGTGAAGCCTCGTCGCTTCCTCTTGAATACGCATGCGCAGTGGCGCTTAGGGAAGCTCACCTTAAGGCAGACTGGCCATGGAGAGGACGAAGAGAGAGCGGCGGGGAGGAAGGAAGACTAATGGCGCCCGCTCATTGTACGCATGCGCGATGGCATTTAGCGAGGGTATTCCTAAAGACTACTGGCAATAGAGAGGAGGACGAGAGGGGAGGAGTGAAGACTTGTCGCTCACGATACGCATGCGCGGTGGCGCTTAAGGACGCTCACCCTGAGGATCGGTCATAGAGAGGAGGAGAAGGGAGCGGCCCGGGTTGGGCTCGACTTCCGGATCCTGAGGCGCTGCTTTGGGCGGATGGAGGGGTTTCAGGAGCCTGACGCCGGTGGCTGAGGGAGAGCGAGTGCCTCCATGAACGGCAGCTCCTGCTCTTTCTCCTCCTCGTAGCCCTGAGGCGGGAGGATGCTGCCGGCCCTGGCCGCCCAGCGGAGGGGCTGGGGCTGCTGCCTCTACCAGTTCCGGCTGCTTCGGCGGAGGGCCCGAGGCCCCACGGGGCCCCCCATCGTCCGCGCCGCCTGCCACGGTGAGAGGTCCCTCTTCCGCTCTCCCTGCCCCTTTCCCCAAATTGCCCCTGCTTACTGACCGTTGGGAACTGGCAGCGTTGCCACACTGCAGGACTAATGCAGTTTCACACCTCTTTAACTGCCAAGGCTCCATCCTGTGGAATCCTGGGATTTGTAGTTTGTTTTGGAACCTCGGGGAACTGTAGGTCCCAGGATTCCATAGCATGGAACCATGGCAGGTAAAGCGCCGTGTCAACCTGCGTTAATTCTGCAGTGTAGATGCAGCCCAAGTGGTGGATAATGGCAAGTATTACTACTCCCTGTTACAGATTTAGGCTAAGCCTTTATTCCCTCGCCCCACCAACAGCAGCGTCATGTATTTATGTTGGTGTTGTGTGCTTTCAAGTCGTTTCTGATTTACGGCAGCCCTAAAGGTGAACCTATCGCAGGGTTTTCTGGTCAAGATTTGTTCAGAGGGGCTTTGCCTTTGCCTTCCTTTCAGAGGCTGAGAGAGTGTGACTTGCTCAAGTTCTGAGTGTAACTCTGTGACTCCTGGTCTGAATGTCTGTAGGCTTTTCTCTTGTTCTTTCTTAAGACTGTAACCTAAATGCAGACTTCCTAGCAAGAATATCATCCAGTGTCACTCCATCTTCAATTTGCTAAGTGTATTATTTTGCTAAAAGAAGAGTTCTGAAGAACTCAAAAGTTTGTACAATCTTTTGTAATCTTTGAGGTGGCCTAATACTGGATGTGTTGCCATGTTAAGGATTTTGGAATTTTTCGTATTACTGACATGGTTATTCTTCCTTTCCCATGGTTTCTGAGACAGTTGATATTTGCTGTTGTTGTTCTGTGCCTTCAAGTCATTTCTGACTTATGGTCATCCCCATCGCAGGGTTTTCTTGACAAGATTTGTTCAGAGGGAATGTGCCTTTGCCTTCCTCTGAGGCTGAGAGAGTGTGATTTGCCTAGGGTCACCAAAGGGGTGGCTGAGCAAAGATTCAAACCCTAGTCTCCAGAGTTGTGGTCCAATGCTCAAACCACTACACAATGCTGGCTCTCTTGATTTATTTTATAATATTTATTTATTTCCCTCTATATGGAGATCTTAGGGTAGTGTGTGATGGAACCAATTTGACAAATTTTAAAACTCTGTAAGTAATAAAAATGATTTTAAATGGTAAGATGAGGAGCTATAGAGGATGAGCCATGGGGCTGGCTGGCCATAGGCAAGTAGCTGTTCGTATTAAACAGGTTGGTGCGGGACATGCTCTTACTCCTTTGGGCTTAACCTAAATCTGTAACAGGGAGTAATACTGGCCTACCTTATGCGACTGTTGCAAGGTGGATGGCTTTGCATGCTTGGAGAAAATCTGTTTCAGTTGTCTGTCACTGACAGGCTACAAAAAGTATGTTAGTGGGAGAGGAATGAGGTCTGGCCATTGGGACTTCTGTCAAGGGAGAGGCCGTCCAGTTTCTTGGTGGGGACACAGAGGGCTGCATCCATGTCCTCAAGTGCAGTGCTTGGCTCTTTCTTGATGGACACTGGGGCATCCTTGTGGGCTTTAAACCTGCTCTTCCTCCTGTTGCCCATGGTTGTGGGAAGGCAACCTTCTGTTGGCAGAATTCAGTCTCTTCATTTGCACAGAATCATCCTAGAGACTGTTTCTTCATTTTAATTTTGATACACATCTGGGGATAACAGGTAACACGCCAGATGTTTTTGGGCTGCAGCTCCCAGCATCTCTCACCAAGTCTGATGGGAGTTTCAGTTGAACAACTCCTGGAGGGCACAAATTATCCACCACTGCTATATAGGAGGATGGACTGTGAGTGAAATGGCTTCTAAATGTAAAATCATTTACAAGTTACTGATCATACTTATAACTCGCTTTTCCAAGGACCATGAGTAGTTTACGGTTGACACCAAAATGGTGTGCTATTCATTTGACTTATAGGGCCCACTCTATTTAGTTGTAATAGTACAACTACATTGTGCACTTTCAGTGACTGTGCTGTTGTTGGTTGCCCCAGCTAGCTGAGGTAGGGAATGTCTACATGGGCCATAAACCTGTTTCCCCCCCACCCTTACTGCAACTTAAACAGGGCCAAATCCCTGATTTGAGTGCAGATTGTCTTCATGACCCGAGGACAATTCTGCACCTAATCTGCCCTATCCATTTTTAGAATAAGCTCTTAGTGAATATTATAAAGTAATATTTGTTTTATGATATATCGTATTTGTGGAGCTCTATGTTTGTAAAAAGATGAATAGTAGTGCTGGAGAAATACTTTAATTCTCCCCAGAATGCTTGGTAGAATGGTAACTCTTACACTATCTCCATTATATTTGAGAAACCTCCAGTGTGCATACAAACTTCTGGTGATTCTCTGGGCCTTTCTTTGTACCTCACTCTTCTGCCTCTATAATTTCTTAAAGATTATATACTGTATATACATAAAAAAAGCAACCCAAAAAAACTGGGTCGACTTATCCATGGCTAAATGTAAATACTGTACCTTAACTCTTATAAAAAAGGAGACACCTTTTTCTCTAAGTACAGTGTGAAAGGTGAGAGCTTAATCCCAGGAGAACCTAAAAGAAGCACTGACCCCCTCTATTCTCTTTGCTGTGGTACCACTTCTGACCTTTTTAAATGCCTAGGTTGGAAAATAGTGGTGATAATGGCTCTTTAGTGCTTCCTTTCAAAGGAACACCAGGAGAGGAGAGAGAGTCAATGCTTTTTTTAGGTTCCCCCAAGACTGACTCACTTCTTGCCTTTCACCACTCAGAATTTTTTTTTTGTAAGAGTTAATACTGCATAGCCTACCTGCCCCAACCATGGGCATGCCATCCACAGATTTAAGCTTCTATGGATGGCAAGCACCATTATTCCTAATGGCTGCCTGTGCACATGGCCATTGAAAACCATGTGACTCAAGGTCCTGTGTTTTTTTTTTCCCATCTGTGAGCTGGTGGTGTCTGGAACAGAACTAGGGCTAATTGTACCTTAAATCTTGCCTTTATATCCTTTTTGACATATGTGCATTTTCTTAGCCCCATCTGCACCTGATCACCTTTGCCACACATTGCACAGTCACCATTTCCCCCTCCTCATCCCTCAAGCCTTTAGGGTGAGCAGAAACAGTTATGCTTGCCAGAATTTTGTAATCATTTTTTTATTAATTTTTTGATATTATTTTCCTATGCTTTGTTCTTTACATACTTTGCTACATGCCCTTAAGTTTTACCCTCGACTTATTCATGGGGCATACCAAAATCCATCATTTTGATTCCAAAATCCTGTCTTCAAATTATACTTGAGGTCAACTTATACACAAGTATATATAGTATAATAGACTCTGTACACTCAGTATTTGTATAATGTGCTTATTGTTTGCTGATGTTGTAGTTGATGGGAGTTATAGTCTGACATGCAAAATACAACTGATGGGGGGGAGATTGTTGTATATAAACAAATGTCCAATGTTGCTAGATCCTCCAGTATATATCAGCTTCTATAATGAATAGATGATGCCCCTTTGGTAGTGTGGGAAATCTTTGTCAGTCTTCCTTTCCCATAATTGGCTTCAACTGGAAATTTTATTCATGGTTATGCTATTTCAGACCATCTTCCAATCTGCTGTGTAAACATTGTAGCTCATCTCCCAACGTCTGGGTCCACGTAGCAGTTAGCATATGTGTGCAGTCCCTTTCTACCTTATCTTTATTGTTTAGTGTTTCCCATGAGATTTTGTTGCCTTCAACAGCTATGATATGCTTTCTTTCATGTTTTCTTCAGGATGGCAGGTGCCTATTAAATTTGGAAGACCCTTGCCCAAGCTACCAGGTAGCTATCTGCCTGTTCATTCAAGTCAAGTAAGAGTTTATACCTCTGATGGTCAGAAGAACAGCACAGGAGCACAAAATACAAGCTCTCCAAGTCCTGAAGGCAGTGCACAAAAGACAACAGGTATTAAGACTTTCGCTTAATCTTTCTTTCAAGCTTAGCCCTGCCCCTTGCAACAGTTAATAGAGGTGACAGCCTTCGATCCAGAGATTTCTTGGGTTGTAACCTTTAATTCTTTTGCAGTGCCTTCTACCTAGTTCTTGCTAGGTCTGGCATTGTGTTGCATAGAGATTAATTTCCAGATTTCTGGTTATGGTTGAGGGCGTCTGGTATTTTATAATGTGGAGATCTTTGTTAATATGTAACAAAGTTTATTTTTACTTTGGTTTTCTGCCTACTGTGTTTTGCTTATGAATCAGGTTCAGATTTTATGGTTTCGAATTGGGGGATCAACCTCTGTTTCTTCATCTGAGCAGGTCTTGGGAAAGTTCTATGTGTAAGTCGGTAACTCCTGATCACAATGTCTGTAGGTTTTTCTCTTGTTCTGTTTTAAGATTGTAACCATAGTAAGAACATCATCCAGTGCCACTCCATCTTCAATTTGCTAAGTGTATCATTTTGCCAAAAGAAGAGTTCTGAAGAATTCAAAAGTTTGTACAACGTTTTATGATCTTTAAGAAGGCGTAATATTGGTTCAGTTGCCATGTTAAATATTGTGAAATTTTACTTATGAGTGACATGGTTATTCTTCCTTTCTCATATTTTTTGAGATAATTTCAAACAACTGTAATGGCTGCTGCTGTTGTTATGCCTTCAAATTGTTTCTGACTTATGGCAACCTTAGGTGAACCTGTCACAAGGTTTCTTGGCATGATTTGTTCAGAGTGGGTTTTCCTTTTACCTCTGAGGCTGAGAAAGTGCGATTTGCCCAGGGTCACCCAGGAGGCTTTCGTGACTGAATTCGAACCCTGGTCTTCAGAGTTGTAGTCCAGGGCTCAGAACAATACATCACACAAATATTGATGTATCTGATATTAACTGAAATAATTTTATGAGGTTAAGCAACTAGTTTTTGAATCTCACCTTGATATGAAGATGACTGCCAAGGGTGAATGGAAAGGTTTTATTGCTGTGATTTAGGAAGTGCTATTTTATATGTTGACTTGAAATAGGCATTTCAGACTCTTCAGTTATTCTAATACTGTGATTCTCAATACATTTACTTGGGAAAAAAGGATTTCAGTTATTGTGGTTGTGGTCTAAATTAGCTTTAATGAGGCAATTGTGTGCCCCCCTCCCCTAAAAATGTGTAGGTTAAGGTTGTTGATGTTTAGGAGTTTTCCTGACAATTCTGGAGTACTTCTGAAGCTTTACAAGAAAAGAAGATCAATACCGTACATGCTGTTGTATAAGTCAACCTCATGTATAAGTCAAGGAAGGTTTTAGGGCCAAAAAAAAAGATTTTGATATGGCCCATGGATAAGTCAAGGGTAGAATTTAGGAGAGAGGTTTTAAGATCAGCTTGAAAGTGGAAGTGGAGGGGGAAAAAGAGAAGCTTGGTTTTCAGTGGAAATGCAAGGAGGAGGAGGTTGAGAAGCAAAGGTTTGGAGATCGGCTTGAAAGTGGAGGGAAAATGGGAAAATGCAAAGAGGATAAAAGATTTGGAGATTGACTTGAAAGCAGAGGGAAAAGATTTGGAGATTGGCTTGAAAGTGAAGGGAAATGGTAAAATGCAAAGAGGAGGAAAGGTTTGGAGATAGGATTGAGAAGGGAATCACCTCTCTCTCTCTCTCTCTGTCATGCCTCGCAGGTCTTTCAGCAATCACTGCTGAGGCATGGAGAGTAGGGCTTTGGGGCTACTTTTTAAAGTAGCTTTATGAGCAATATTACTCTTTATTATTGTTGTTAACTGTCCCCCAGTCAATCTCAACCCATGTATCTTCCTCTTCAGTGTGTAATGTGAAAGAAGAGTTGAGTGTATTGAGTTGAGTAAAACACTCTTGCCACCTGACATTCTGTTTGCTGGATATAGGATAGGCCTATAGGTATACCCTATATCCAGCAAACAGAATGAAAAGGAAGATCAGGAGTCAAGTTGGCCTTAACTTCTTTTTCCAAGAAGTGCACCCACAACCACCATATATACTTGACTATAAGTCGAGAAATTTATGTCCAAAAATTGACCCAAAAATCTGGGGTTGACTTATACACAAGTCAATACAGTCACCTAGATGACCAATGATTGAGAATCACCATTGTAGGGCATGTTGGGAGTTCTGCTTATCAGAGTTGGTGGGTGAGAGGGTGAAGAGGTGAATGCTACAGTTGGAATAATCAGGAGTAGCTGTTACTCTGTCTCACTTAGCTAAGAGGGTGGCAAAATGGCAACCCTCATGGCATTCCATTTTTGTAATTAAATACTTCTTGTGCCCTGCATATTCACTTTTTAGGACAAAAGTGAGGAACCTGGGACCATTCAGTATGTAGAGAGATCTTGTAGCACCTTTGAGATTAACTAAAGAATGAAGTTGACAGCATGAGCTTTCATAGATTTAGGTCTACGAAAGCTCATGCTGCCAACTTTTTTCTTTAGTCTCAAACGTGCAACAAGATCTCTCAACATACTGATTCTGCAGACTAACACAGCTATATCTTTGAATTCTACCACTTCTGGGGCCCTTCAGTTACTGTAGCAGAACTGCAACCCCAACATCCCTTGCCATTGACCAGGGTAGCTGGTGTTGATGGGAGCTGGAATCCAGAAACATCTGGAGGGCACAGGCTGCTGGGTTCTGCTCTAGAGCAGGAGCAGGGAAATTTTGCTGTCAACAGCTACATTTGTTCAGGAGAAGATTTGCAGGAATGCCTGTTGCACAACATTGAAGCCAATAAGGGTGGTGGTGAAACCAGAGCCAAAAGTCGACAAGGCACACTCGTTCTTCTGTTTTTCCTTCCCTATTCTTGCCAGGGGAATGGACACATCTCTCCTGCCAAAGTTCTGAAGAGGGCTTTCAAATTCAGGCCGAGTTATTTGGCCTTGCCTACTCTAGATTATGCTCTAGAATCCTTTGTGTGGGCTAGGCTTTTAAGCCACCCCGTCCATGTGGAAAGGGTTCCTTGGAAGTTAACATTTTGGAAATTATTGTCTTGAGATGTAATAATCATATCTTAGCACTTTCAACATCCAAGGCATCTTTTCAGTCTTGATCCTAGTCATCCTTTGTGCCCATTGCATGAAGTAAGTTCAGTGCCTTTTCTTTTTTTATTTACAGTGAGGAGAGCTAGAAGGTGATAACTAGGGATGTAGCCAAGGCTCTATAGAGTTCATGACTTCAGATTTTGCACTTCAGTCCAGCACACTTTTCAGTAAAATAACACTTAAGTCCTGGTATATTGAAAAGTCACTCTCAGTTTTGCCTCTCTCTTCTTAATTGGCTGTTTTTGTGCATCTTGTGCACCAGAACTTTCAAGTAATCATGTATGGTTTCTCCCTAATATCACCTGTTTCTTGTAACTGACAAGAGATAAAGCAATTTGAAACAGCAAACATAGGAAACTACATTATACCGAATCAGACTGTTGGGCCATCATCATTGACTGGAATGGCTCTTGAGAGATCATCTCTTTTGAATGTGCCAAGGACTGAATCTGGAACTTTTTGTTTGCAAAACATTTTCTACAGTTCCTGGGTTTCCTTCCTTCTTATAAGGTTCTTTGAGTCTGTCATTTTCCAATATGCAGTATTAGTATTCTGGAGATTAATTTGTTTGATGTTTAAAAATTATCATATTTGAACTTTGCTGAACCCAGAGATCACCTATCCTGTATTTGAATAGGTCAGATTTTCCTTTGTTCAGCTGCTGTGTTTTTATCAAGCCTCCAGGCCACTATTCTATATTTTTTTTAAAGGGCACAAAATGCTGTCTGAATTTTCAGTAGTAAATCTTGACATTTGATAGGTGATTATTTTTCTTGATCTGAGTTTATGGTTCAACCTTTTCTTAAATAATGTCACAGTGAGTGCCCATTTTACAAGAGGAAAAAAATCATCCTAATAATCTGGCCAGCTTGAAAGAAATTGTGACAGTGACATTCAACCTATCAAAATAAAGCCTGCCAGTTCAGTACATGAATGATAAGGAAGAGGCGGTAGAAAGAAATAACTTTTAGAGAGTTTTTGATCTTGTTACTCTTGATAAAGAGTGAGGTTTCAAGTGCCTAAAAACTTGCCATTCTGTATTGGGGTGGAAAAAACACACCTTCCATAATCATTAAGTCTTCCATTATAAAATTCAAGCCATTTTTCAGAGCTTCCTTGGCTCTTAAAGAAGTAAGTTATGCTTATGTGTTTTTTTAAAAAAAAACCTAAAGGAAATAAGTAATTGCTTATCTTAAGAAGTAAGTTGTATAGACCAAGTGTACTATAGTAATGCTAAAGCTCTGAATAATTCATAACTTGCATCAGGGCTTCCATTAATAATAATTTTTAAAAAACCACCCACACAACATTATTGTACTGTTGAGCTTGGAGGGCTAGGTCTAATGACTCCAGTTTCAGTAAAAAGTAGTTTCAATTTACTGGTAGCGGATGTATGGCAAGCATCCAGCTCTAGAGAATAAAGCAACAATATATAAGCTGTTATTGAAGTCATAAGAACGTAATTCTATTGATGCATTTAATTAAGACAGAGTTGTCCAAAGGAAAAACATGTATCTGTGTTAAATCTTTCCCAGGGAAACCACTGGAGCTGAAAAAGTGCTTAACTTGGGCTGGATCATGTCTTCCTTTGGAACAGAGTGTTTCAGAATCATCATTCCCTCTATTTCTGAGTCTCATTGCTTATTTAGAAAAAATGGCACAGGTCATACACAAGGGGAGATAGCAGAAGGCTCAGAGAATTATCAAGCTTTGCAGAAGTATGCAAAGTCTTTAGGCAGGAAAAAAAGAAACCCTATGAGTGTAAGGAGAGGGAAATCCTAAATGGGGGAAGATTTGGTTTGTACAGCGTATTCTTTACAAATGTTCCCCAACAAAAATTACAGTACCTTTGGCTACACTGGTAGTGTTAAACAATGTGACACAACTTGTTTTTCAGACAAGCTGGGAAGTTTCTAAGTTCATACCTTTAGCTCAGCTCTAGATAAGAGTAAAATGGAAGATGTTTTGGATTTACTTGTCCAAAGCCCAGAAGTCTCAGTAAACAAAACCAAATAAGATGTCCCATGAACAAGGAATGACTTTTAACAACATGCAGCTTTTCACATCAGGAAGGTTTTATTTTATTTTTTTAATTTTTTTATTGAAATATTAAAAAACATACAAACATATTTCAAACAAAACAAAACAAATAAAACTTAACAAACATATCAACATATAGTATACAACACTAAAAACCACTTCCTCGCTACTGCTTCTATAGAACCTTTATAGAAATCTATATTGTAACACTATAACTGCTTTGTCATTTATATAGAAGAATACATCCTAAACTGTTTACATATTACATTTTCCTTCCCAAGATACAGTTGTAAACCCCTGCTGAGTTCAACTCTGTATAGTTTTGATAGTCTTCTAACCTTTCTAAACTAACTTCCCCAACTATATCAACCATTTTAAATTATTCAGGTATACATACCAGATATCAATATCTATTAACTATATAGTAATATAATGAATAACATGTAAACTTAGGTTAACCATTACCTTATTTACGTTAATTGTTTATCTAGTAACATCTAGTCCTTTCTTTGTACGTAATTGTGCCATACCTCCCAGTTTACATTAAAGTTATACATATTTTTTATCTTTAATCAAACAAGATAGTTTATCCATTTCCCAGGAAGGTTTTAATAGGGAATTTCCTTTTAAATAATATGGCCAAAGGCCCATATATATAAAAAAAATCTATCCTGTATTTGGAGAAAAGAGTGGGTGAACAGCCAGGGGAGAGGGGAGACAAGAGTCATGCATACATACATACATATCTACATCCCCCTCAAATCTATAGTCTAACTTAAATAGTTACATGTTGTTTAGTTCAGCAGAACATATGCAGATTTCTTGGCAGAGAATGTCATCTAGGAAAGGGCATTTCTGGACTCCTGGTTAGATGTATAAAGATGAACCAGAATGAAGGTAAAATCTCACATATATGGATATATGAAACAAGAAAAAGAGGGTCTGTTTGTTGAGATACGTTGCTATTTCTAGGGGTGAGATATGTTCCATTTCTGATGCCAGTGGTTTAGCCAGTCTGTCAAAACATTATTTAGAGCAGGGGTGCACAAATTCTGCCTAGGCTTAGTAATGAAACAATATTTATACTGGCCAGCAAAAACATAGTAAAAGTGTCCCTGACCACCTGCAGAATGTTAGTGCTTTTTTTCCTTCCCACTCAAAGAGTAGCAGCTTGTCTTTCCCATAGAACTACTATACAGAGAAGTGCTAATAGCTCAAATGTCATTGTTTCAATAAGTCTGGATCCCTGCAGGTCTCTTTCAGAAAATTAACATTGCTCCCATTTTTCTAACAGATCCTAGCACAGTACACCAAACATGTTTTGAAAACTAGGCTTAGAAAACAAGTCAACTATGTTCTCTTTCCCCCTCAAATAAATCCATTCCATATTTTTCTTTCTTCTATGCTGCAACTGTTCTTCACTATCCAGTTATCAGTTCTCTTGTTCTGCTTTGATCAAATTCCAGAAGACAATATAAAGGGAGTGCAGGTCTCTTTCTTTCTGGTGAGGAAAGTAGGGATGTGAGAGATGCAAGTTGCAAGTAGGGGTGAGGTGGAGATGCAGAGGAAGAAAATAAAGGTGGGAAGGGAAAGGGAGATTTGGAATTGTCTTTTGCCTTCTCCCCTACTGTTACAAAAATATTATCTGCAGTTGAAATGAGTGGCAGGAACTTGTTGATTAAGATGCATCCAGATATATATATTCATATTCAGTTACAGGTTGTTTTTTTAATTTTTTAAAAATGGTTAATATTTTAAACTTATTTGTTGTCCAAATGGATTTTGATTTAATGTTTTGAAGAAGCAAATTGAATTTTTTTTTTTTTTTTTTTTTTTTTGGATATACAGCCCGGGAAGCTAGCAGTCAGACACCACCTTTGCTGCAACCACCAATTCATGTAAAAGGTAATTTGTATAATCATAACTTTACTCTAGTGTGTGCCAGTGAATGTGCAAGTTCTCTATGTTCTTTAAATGTTCTCTGTGTGCAGGTTTTCTTTAAAAGTTTTGAATAAAGATACAGCAGAGATTGTGTCAAATGTGAGGCTGCTGCTGAAAACATCAGTCTCATTTTTTGAGCTTTTGCACTCATGCCTAAATTTACAGAGCATGATGTGACTCCATATGTCCAGTGAATGATCTCCTTCCCTTTCATTGGCTTTAATTTGTGAGGGCAGAAACATATATAGTGATAGGATTTCATATTGTGCACTGAATATCCCTTTGCCTAATGGTAGTGGGGAGATAGAGATGTATGACTGCTCTTTATGGTGACAATCCCATGTTTCTCATGATGTGTACTTCCAGCCTGAGAAAGGGAACTATTTACATTAGGGTTGCCACAGTGAATACAGGATGGTGTTCCTATAGCTTTAATCATTAGCAGATTCTGGATCAGGAAGGGATGTCATAAAGTTCCATAAGGTGGAGCTGCAGCACCTCTCCAACCCTATTCCTCCCTCTTTATCAGCTGCAGCCCCCCACCCCACCATGGCTATTTACTGGCAGGGGGAGAGCAGGGTAATATGTGAAGAAGGATCCAGCTCTGTTTGTGTAGTTGGACACACAGCAATAATGTCACTTTCAGTGCTATGCGTCCAAATTATCAGGAGATCTGAATGCTTTTTTATGTCCTAGTATCTACTGGCCAGTAAATAGCCACATGGTGGGTGGCATATCATAGTGGTTCCTGATCAAATTATGGTACCTCTTTCCAATCAGTTTGCTAATGCGTAAGGCTAGGGGAGCCCCATCCTGTATTCAACATGGCGGTATCCATGTGTTTATATTGGGCAAATCATCCTGGTATGTGTATTTCTATGTGGAGAGTTTTCATGCATTTAATGAATAGTTTGTTAAACCCCTTTTGTGAAGAATGCTTCCCTAGCAGTTTATAATATGTGAGCAATATGCTGTTAGGAATTTTTTTCAGCTAGACTGTCCATGAAGTAAGTTGTGGGGAACAAAGGGCCTATGATTCAGACAAAGTTGCCTTCCATTAAAAACTTTTTATATGAAGATTTAATGGATCAAGCCAGAGTCTTAGTCCAGAGGCTACATATATGGTTGAAGAAAGAAATATATTGAACAGGGGTAGGCAACCTGAGGCCCGGGGGTGGATGCAGCCCCCCGAGGCCTTTGGACCGGCCCCAGGCCAGTCCTGCCGCCGCTGCCGCCACTCCCCACCAATATGATATTGATTATTGTTGTTATTGTTCTTGGGGTTTTCTTGGCAAAATCTCCACGGGGGTTTTGCCATGGCTTTTCTGGGGCTGAGAGAGTGTGTATGCATATTTTTAAAATTTTTAATTTTATTTATTTATTTATTTATTTATTTATTTATTTATTTATTTATTTATTTTTGGTGCTTTGCCCCCAATTGTCTGAGGGACAGCAACCCGGCCCCCGGCTCAAAAATGTTGCCTACCCCGGATGTAGAAGAAAGTAAAAATTTTCTTTTAGGCTTCCTTTATTACCCTGAGAGTTAAGGAAGGACCTAGTTAAAAACCCTGTGGCCTTTCAACAAATTTGGAGGACCAATCAATCTCTTCAACACCTCAGCGAGTACAAGTTGACTTTTCAGGGGGATGTCCTTGGTCTCTTTTAGGCTTGGGCAGAGGAGTTCCCCACTCAAATCCTGATGTTATATCTGGTTTTGAAAAATAGGTCTCATTGAGATGTTGGAATATAGTTCAAAATGACCAACTGGGCTACAAGGCTTTTGGGTCTCTGACAGGCCAGTCTCCAAACAGCAGTTGTGGGGCAGGGTTGACCCTTCAAGGTCCAGGGAAACAGATGTATCCTCCCCTTGCCCTAGAAATTGCTTTCTTCAGGATTAAGTAAACCTGAAGTTTATTTGCTTGGTCTGTTGTCTGAACCCTAGCTAGTTGGGATCTTGGGTTATTGTTCCACAATAAGCAAGAGTCCTGACTTGTTTGGGAGCCACCAGTTTGGCTTTTGAACATGTATGACAATTTAAGCAAACCATTTCTGGTTTATTTAGCCACTTATACAAAGGAGGGAAGCCAGTTGGGAGAAAGCAGCATGGAATGTATTCATGGTATGGTTAGATTCTCCAGAATCCTGACAGCATTCCTTGTAAATGTTGTCTATATGTTGTCATTTTAAGAGATGATTATATATAATTCTCATGTCTCCACTAGCTGAGAGTATATATTTAATTTGTCACTAGATTGCCACTATCTTATTAAAGGTGTAATTTGTGTATTTATGCTATTCTGTTGTCATGTTTGGTGTATTCCACATGTGAGAAAACAGGATGTTCACTATTTTTAAGGGTTTGAAATAACTCTGTGAATATTAACAATTATTCATTGGCACCTCCACTGTAGAGAGATCCTGTGGTTATTTTTTAAAATGAATGTAAAATCTTATCTTTAAAGTGAAAGCTGTGCTCAAAAAGAGAGAATATGGACCAAAATACATGAAGAATAATTTCATCACTGGTGTCAGAGCAATCAATGAATTCTGTCTTAAGTCGAGGTATGATTGTTATGAATTTAAAAATTAGAATGAAATAGATTTGATTTAATAATTATCTTAAAATGATAACTTACAGTGAATGAAAAAAACAATGATACTGTAGACTAGGGGCTTTCAAAATGTGGCCCTTGAGATGTTGTTGACTGCAGCTCCGATTAGTCCTAGCGAGCATAGCTTAATGGTTAGGTATGTTGAGATTTGCAGTCCTGAGACCCTGGGAGAGACAAACTGTGTATTGCTGTCTCTGCTGCAGACCAAGATTGTACATGTCCATCTTCAGATGACTTGCATTTACTGGCTAGTCTAGTGGGTCAGGAGTGTGTGTAATATTGCTACTGCCTAGTGGAAAGGGTTATAAAGTTAATGGAGAAGAAGTGTTCCATTGATGTACTATAGTAAAGTGTGCGTTTGAGTTCTTATAATTTGTGCAAACACCATATAAATATTTTTGTGTGTGTATATTAATTACAAGGAAAATGCAGAAGGGAGACACATGCTTCAGACAGCATATCAAATCATGATTTGTGCTAAACATGATTAAGAACCCATGTGGGTTACACTTCCAGACCAGCAGCAGACCAGTTTAAAGTTGCTTGCATTGTGGCAATGCTTTTTCTTTCTTTTCAAGCCTCTCTTTCTGTCTTTCAACAGTGACTTAGATCAGCTCAGGAAAATCAGACGACGAAGCCCTCATGATGATACAGAAGCATTTACAGTGTTTTTGAGAGCAGATGTGGAGGCCAAGTAAGAGCACTGAAAATAGTGCTTAGTTTTGATTATCCAAAGTACAGTTTGTAACGTCTTAACACCTTCCCATATAGATTTTGAGCTGCTTGTTTTGAAGGTTGTCAAGGGTTTGTGTTGACACTACAGTCCATGTTACTCCATAACAGTGCACTTGATTCAAGAAACTCCCATTTATAGTTAGTAATTCCATTCTTCCTTGTTTGTCTCTATTTAAAATCTCTAAAAACAGAATATAAAAATATTTTTATATACTCTCTATTTGAGAATCGAAAACATTAGAGAACATTCATATGACTTAAGGGAGTTTTGTCTGTTTTTTCTTGTATTTTGCTTGAGTACAGGTCTTTAGAGGTCTGGGGAAGTCCAGAAGCTCTTGCTCAAGAGAGAAAAAGGCGTAAAGAAGCAGAAATAGAATACAGAGAGAGTAAGTGTAGTATGCTACAGGAGATACTTAATAGTTCTGACTATGAAGGCTATCATAATACAGATATACCTCAGTTAACAAGGTAGATGGGTTTAACAGAAATTCGATACCAGAAGCAAAAATAACATGGAAAGAACTGGGATAAGTTCCTATACCACAAATAGAGTAGATTCAACAATTTTAAGCAAACTTTTTTTGGCAAAACTAGCAATATGACATGCCGAAATGAAACAACAGGTTAGGAAAGCCTGTATAAGTAAACAAAAACATATTGAACCTTTCAGAAATCACTTGAAAGTTCCTTCCAAAATGCATCCAAGGCTAACTTTTTCTTTGAACAGCCTTCACTTTTCTTATGATTTCTATTTAGGTGGTCAAACTTATAAATCATAATTGGTAAGGGAAGCCTTTTCTCTGTTGTAGGCATGTCCAATACATGTTGTAGGCATGTCCAATCATGCATGTCCAATAACAGATTCTGAAGGCAGCTGCTGTTTACCTTGCCTGTTGTAGGCAGGCACACACAGCTGCAGAATCCCATTTCTTCGCAGTACAACTTTATTTGCACTGTTTGCTGAAGACATGCTGCTGCAACCCAACACTGAAAGCCTGTTTCTTCAGGCTTCCTTCACCATCCTCCCATTGCTGATGCAGCTAAAAAAAACTAGAGGTTTTTTAAACAGAGTACTGGGAGGAAAAGAGGATGTAAAAGACTTTGTGAAATGGAACAGCTTTGTCAGAGGCTTTGCTATCTGAGGTAAACCTATATAGTTAATTGATATTTGTTCTGTGATATTTTTACTGGGATTGAAGTTATTTTTGTGTTGTCCTTCATGAGGAACATGGTACAGGGCTTGTTTAACATTAGTTTTTTAGCTTTTATAGTCAACTTAGTTCAGTTCAATTAGTTCATAGTTCAATTGTGAATTATGTGTCCTATGTATTGCTTTATGAGTTGCTTAAATTTTATAGTGAGGCTGTAGAAGGGATGTGTATCAGATTTGCAGATCATGTGATGCAAGGAAAAGTGGCTAGCATCACAGTAGACAGACTCAAGATTCAAAACTAGTTTGACAGATTGGACCACTGGGCCAAAACAAATGGGATGGAATTCAACAGAGATATATGCAAATTTAATGTATTTGTTTATAAAAAATTAAACACACTATACATTCAGGGAGACCTAATTTGGTAGTACCATATGTGAACAAGTCTTAGTGCACAATAGGCAAAATGTGGTCATTGGGACTTCAAAGACCTCCTTTGGGGAGCCTCTGAAGACCCCCTCCAAGCCCCCAGACCTCCCAAATAAAAAAAAAAATCATGTCAATTTTTATGTGACATTTAACCCCCAAGCAAGCCAAATCTACCGAAAATGAGCTACAAGTGCCTCAAACCAATTCCACTCCCCAGAGCCCCCTAACCCTGGGAAAAAACAAAGAAACTCTTGGCCAAAAATCAGCTAAAATGGCAGACAGAAGTGATATGACACCACTTCTGGAGTACTGAAATGTAATGGGTACAACCCGATGGAGTGTGTATGTATGCTGTTGCCCACTCCTTTCTTAGTGGGTCACAAGCTGAATATAGGCCAGGAGAGTTGCGTGGTAGTTAACAAAGCTAATGCAATCTTGGGCTATATTAACAGGTCATGTGAAATCATTGTTCCTATCTATTCTGCCCTAGTCAGGTTGCATAGGGAATACTGTGTCCAGCTTGGGTGCCATGTTTTAGAAATAAGACTGAAACCAGAGCAAATCTAGAGAATGTGATTGGGATGATAAAGGATGTGGAGATCAAATGAAGACTGTTGAAAGGGCTGGGTATTTTTACTTGGAGGATAGAAGATTAATGGGGAGACAAAATAGCTCTTTTCAAATACCGGTATTTGAAAGGCTGTTATGCAGGAGACAGGACAGAGTATTCTTTGTTGCTCCAGAAGGTTGTCTAACAACTAGTGAGAGGAAACTGCAAGGAGCAGATTGTGAATGAATTATAAGATAAAATTCCTAATGTTAAGAACTGTGGAACAAATAGTGTCAGGACTGGGCTCTCCTTCACTGAAAGAAAATAAGTAGAAGCTGAAGACCAACTCTCAGGGGTACTATGATTGTATCCCACATTGTAAATCCTGCATTGACTGTTTCTTGGACAAGTCCCTTCCAGCACTATGATTCATACCTTTAGTGGAAGGAAATCATGCATGTTTGTTGGGGTATGTGTTATTGGAGACCAACAGTCTATCCCAGCTATAATTCTCATATGTTAGGTTTTACATATGAACATGCACAGAAGCAACCTTTTAAAAGATTGCTGTGGCCTAGATGTCTGCGTGTAAAATGTGTACACAGCATATTTTTGTGTGCTGTGCGCAAAAAAGAATCTGAAATTCTGCTTCCCCAATAACATTTTTTACAGATTTGTTTAGAAACCAAAGACTGTTAAAGGAATACAAAGACTTCCTAGGAGAAACAAAGGTGAGAGAGTTGCATTTTTATAATTTGTGATGTTCTATTTGTTACAGTGTAGTTCTTGGTGTAGGTACCTAGAGAGTGAGACAACATATTGTAATATTGCAAACTATAGGATAATTTAAAAGATGGTATGGATAAAGAGGGGATGAGTTTCCTTTCAAGGAAGAAAAAGGTTCTAGTCCTTTTTCGGTGCAATTATGTATTCGAAAGGCTGTGGACAATGGCTGCTGGAGTTTCACAACCAGGAGATTGTTGGCCATGGGATATGGGAGTATATAATTAAAAAGCCCAAAAAGAAATTGCAAAGAAAGGAAAGCTGTTTCTTTCCCTCAGGTGTGCGTTTGTCTGAAAGAACGGGAAATTTGTGGTGGTGGTGGGGAATGAAAAATATTCTTCTGAACTGTTTCTCATTTTGAATAATCATTTTTTAAAGCAGAATTCTAAAGTATTTCTGCTAATTGTGTAAACAGTTAGGCCTGCTCATTATAAAGTGTTGTTTTGCTGTTAGTAGGTCTTCAGTGTTCAGATGATTAGTTTTAAGATTCATTCGTTGAATCTTTTATTCAATAAGCAGTTCCCTCAGTTAATTAGGCACTAATTTTTTAAAATCCTTTTTTAAAAATATAGGGCTATGGAACATCTGGCTCACCAGATATTGTGGCACTCCAGCTCCCATTAGCTCTGGCCAGTGTCCAGGGATTACGGAATTTGTAGTACACCATATTTAGTCTGGCCCTTCTTTTAATACTGGCAGTTACAAATGTTAAGGCAGCAGTCTTAGATGTTGGCTGGGTCTCTGCTTGTATTGTTTAAAAGCAAAGTTGCTTTTCTGCAGAGCTGTTACTGTATTGAGATGTTGCTTTATGCATATTTAACTGACAACCAGTTGCAACTCATACACATACTTGCTTAAAATTGCTTTTATCTGGCGTACAGCACTTGAAATCATAATTATAGCACATTATTGTATGCTTGTATTTTTAATTTTAGCCACGTTCTACCACATCAACGCTGTTTCTGAGTGGACCAGGGAAAGTGGTGATGGTTGCTATTTGCATGTAAGTTTCTCTTGAAATGTGCATGTGTTAAACCTAGAAACAAAAAAAATTAAAGCTTCATACATATTTAAGTGGCATAGTATTTGATTCTGCTATGGGGGCATTTTCTGGTCTGGAAAATGGAATTTCATTTCATAGCCAGAGCTCCAAGACCTAAATCCACAGTTTATGTATATATAAACAATGACCCAAAGTTATGGAATGAGGACAAGTGTAAGCAAACAACATTTTGCACCATCTTCTGCAAGCTGTTGGATTGTCAAGTACTGGTTGTTTTAGTAGCTAAGACTATTCTTCTAGTATATTTGCTTACCATTTTCACAGTTTAGATCAGGGGTAGGCAACCCTTCCCCTTTAAGGGCCGAGGGACTTCAGCTCCCAGAAGCCTCAGCCATGTTGGCCAACAGTCCCATGTTGGCCAATAGCTCCTGGGATTCTGGGAGCTGAAGTCCCTTGGCCCTTAAAGGGGAAAGGTTGCCTACCCCTGGTTTAGATGAATTCAATTTTGAGAGAAAAGCGGAATATAAATCTAATGAAACAAACAAACAAATATTTTATTTGTGATTTTATCAATAGCAAGTTAGACGGTGGTTTAATATTGATGTAATATTCTTTAACATAGGTTTCACTGGTTTGATTTTATTCTATGTTATTTTAATCTAAGATGTTTTAACTAGTGTCTGGTTTAATATTTTTTTAAAGGTGGGTGGGTATTAGGTCTTTTTGATTTATATCGTATGTATTTTTAATTGTTGTCAGCTGCCCCGATTGTGCACAGAGGGGCGGGTTACAAATACATTTTATTTATTTATTTATTTATTTATTTATTTATTTATTTATTTATTAAGAGCAGGAGTGTCAGGGTTTTTTATTTTTCCTTCTGCCAATCAAATTGTTCTTTCTGTGGTGTAATGTTTAATGTTTGCATGAACACTAATCACTCCTCCTTTCTTAACTAGAGTTTGAAATCAGTCTTATAAATTAGCTTACACATCCTAATTAAAAGGGCATCTACTTAAATTTCCCAGTCATAGGTAATGCTGGTGCAGATACCATACTGTCCTATGATTAAATCAAACCATGGAAGGAAGTGTAATAAGAACTTGACCTTGGAGAATTTTTAATTAGCTCAAAATTAGTAAGCAGGATTGTGATCCAATGTGTGCAGGGAGGGGGAGGTGAGAGAACGTTCGTAGAGGCAGCATTCTTCCAAAGAATGGTACTTTTATTATGGGAGAAAAATAAATCAACAAGCCGGCACACATATACACACAGAGGATACATGGACTCTGTAAGAAAGGTTTCACACACAAAATAGTTACCTAGAAACTCTGCACTCCTTGTAAAAGATGAACTCAGCTGCTTATGGAGTGAAGTTGTGTTAGAGACAGCTGAGGGATACTGGTTAGGAATTTCAGGGAGGGAGTGATATCCTGCCTTTCCTTCCAAAACCAGCTCAAAGAACACAGATTTGGAGGTCTTAATATAGGCTGAAAATAGCCTGGAGCGAAGATTGATTGTTAGGATATAGATGGGATATAGAGTCAATGTTAAAATGTTGAAATGTAAAAGATGTGTGTCTGTATTTTTCCATGCTGTGAAAAGTTGTTTTTCTGAGAGCTAAATTCATAGTTATCAGCCCAGGTGTGATTTAGCCAAAACAGGAAGCTAACAGGACTCCATTCTGTGGGAAAGAGGTATTGTTTATATTATGGTTTTTGTAAACATCGTTAGCTTGGGAAAGTTACTCACGTGGTGGATGATGGACAGCAAGAGGCTGGGTTAACATACATCATATAGACATTATCCAATTAATATAAAGTTAACGCCCAGAAGGTGGATTATGGGATGGGCTAGAAAATCCTTTGTCTATAATTGTTTATTGTTCAAGATGTGAGCATGTGTGGCTGGAAACTGTTTTAACTACAATAAGTTGGATCCTAATGCTTTTGGGATTGTTAAAGATGTAATCTTACATGGCTGAACTGGACAAGTTCATCACAATGGATTTTACTTAGTTATCTTATTTTTTACTTTTTATATGCATTAATAAAGCTATGCTTTTAGACTTTACAATGTGTCTTCTTGACTGAGGAAGACAGGATTGCCTGGAGAAGAGAAGCTGAGCCAGTTCATGGCAAATTTACACAGTGGCTGTGGATCACAGCAGCCAGCTTGTCCTGCAGACTCTGCTGGGTGCCAGAGGGCATCACTACAACACTCATCATCCACACACCAACATGATTATTGTATATCAAAGGATTCCGGATAGGTTGTCTTTGAAGTATAGGTTGTCTTTGAAAATTGTCCACCTCTTTTAGCCTGCACATCCAAACTTTGAACAACCTGTGTGCACTTCAGAATGTCCAGACCTTGGGGGTTACTCGCATTCTCTCCACCAATTGTAATAAGAACTTGATCTTGGGGAATTTTAATTAGCTCAAAATTAGTAAGCAGAATCACAACCCAATGTGTACAGGGAGAGGAAGAGGAGAACCGCAGAGACAGCATCCTTCCAAAGAATGGTACTTTTATTAAGGGAGAAAAATAAATCAACAAGCAACCACACACATACACACAGAGGATACATGGACTCTGTAAGAAAGGTTTCACACACAGAAGAACCTATAAACTGCACTCCTTGTAGAAAAATGAAATCAGCTGCTTATGGAGACAGTTGAGGGATACTGGTTAGGAATTTCAGGGAGGGAGCGAGATCATCCCTTCCCTTCCCTTCCAAAACCAGCTCACAGAACACACATTTGGAGGTGTTAATATAGACTGAAAATAGTCTGCAGCAAAGATTGATTATTGTATATCAAAGGATTCTGGATAGGTTGTCTTTGAAGTAGACTTTTCAAAGAGGGGAGATGGGATGTTGATGTTATCTCATTCCTAGCAGGTTGTAAATCTCTCTGTCTCTGGAATTCAGAGGGTGTAAATGTCCTGCTTTTGCAGCTCCTGAGCCTAGCCTTTTTATCTGCTAATTGTTGTCGGGGCAGATGTGACCTCTCAGGTGCTTACGTGACGTCCTTGCCTTGGCTTCATGACAGTTGGGCTTTTTCCAGTTTATGGCCATGACAGGAGACTCACAAAGGTTTTTTTTATATTAAAGCAATTCTTGTAACAGAAGGGGGGAGCAGAATTCCAAGGGAAATATTTTGCAAGCAAATGGCAGTAGTTACTGAGTATGTTTAATCTATGTGTCATACTTACAAAGCTATAGGTGCTTTATAGATATTTTTTCTTTTCCCCAGAAATGGCTTGAATTTTTTTTTCAAGCTTCTTGCTTGGGTTTACACGGGTTCTGCAAGCATGTTCTCTGAAGCCATCCATTCTTTGGCAGATACTTGCAATCAAGTGAGTATTGTCTGTACTTTTGGATTTTACTGTTAGAGTAGGTTGTCAGCTTTTAAGTATACATGCATGCATGCGCATACATACACAGATGTAAAATTTCCAGAAATTTTGAAACTATAGGGAAAATATTCCATTTTCATACACCCCTTCTTTACAAGAAAAACAACAAAATTTGGAAAAATGGGGAAGTAAGCAACATAACATTCCTTTTACAGATTTAAAGTTATTTTGTTACTTTAGAAACATAAAATATGTTATATATAATTTTGTTTGGCATAAAATTATGTTTAATATAATAACAGTACAGTTTGTTTAGAGAATAATTGCAAATTACTTTTTAAAAAAATATTTTTGCTACAAATGGAACTTCAAGGTCCTGAACTATAAAGAATACTTGATCTGTAGAAGAAACTGACATGAGATGTGTTGGTGATAAAAAATAAAAAGCAACAAGATCAGAACAGTAGTGTCGCAAGGGGGGGGTGTGTGGACAGCAGCAGGTGACACCCCAGACCAGAGGGAGGTGTCACCTGGAGGCAGTACACCTGGAGGGACTGGCATGGCTATTAGGTGAGTGAGAAATGTGGCTGCAGCCACACTGGACCCTAAAAGCCTTTCCTGTAGGGCTTCAGAGGTCTGGGTGGCTGAGTGGAGAGGGCAAGGCTTCCCCCCCCACACACACTGGGTGACACCAACCACAAGGATGCCATTGGATCAGAAAAGACAGTTTCAATTTTAGTATTAAAGTTGCAAAATCATAAGATTCTGGATTCTAGAACAGTTCTGGCTCAATTTTATACCCCTCGCAACAAAAGATGACAAAGTTGGGTGTGAGAAGGCAGCACTTGAACCTGAATCTGCCAAGAGACATCTGGAAGCCAGTCACTAGGCCACACGAGAGATAAGTCTCTGCAGAGGCATCCGTAGCAGCAGCTAGGTGACACACCTTGCCTTGTATACACCGGAGAACATCTCCCCCCGACAGAAACAGAGGCTGGATGGTCATGTCCTAGAGTACATTGGGAGCACTTTGATTGTGTATTCCTGCCTGGCAGGAGGTTGGACTGGATGGCTGTTGCGGTCTCTCTTAACTTAATGATTGTATGAAACTGTGTAGTTTTGCCAGTTTGAGTGGCAGGCAAAAACTTCTAAATAAAGCAGAACAAAAGATAAGCATTAGTAAAACAAGAGAAAATTATTTTGTCTCCGTTGGTTCTCCATAGTGTCAAGTAGACATAAAGCATTCATTTCCATAAAATTAACAGATGAGGAGACAAAGATCAGAAATTACAGTGATCTGATACTGTAAATATTCTCATATAAAAGATTTCCTCTTACATAATTTTTGGAAATGATTTTGGGCCAGTAAATATGTGAACACCTTGTCTTTCTATGAGAAAATTAAAAAAATTGTTTCCATATTTCCCACCAAAAAAGGCTTAGGGAAAAAAAAAAAGCAAATCTCCCCACACCCATCATATAATTTTAAAAATTGCACTTCCTACACTTGGCACAGTAAATAGCACAGAATTGGGATGCATATAATTGTCAGGATTTGAAACAGGCCACAACTCTGGAATTTGTGTATTGCATGTGTCCTAGTACAGATCATTATTTCCTAATTAGTTGTATTTCCTGTTATAAATAAGAAATATTCTTGCTTTATGTGTATGATTAGCTCTTTGTTTCATTGGAACACAATTTGGTATATTGTACTGACTGAAGGAACTGGGAAAACTTGTGAGGGCTGTTAGTAATAATGGCCAACCAAGCAGCCTCAACTTCAGAGTATTTCCACCATCTGTATTGGCTCTTCCAAAATGGTAGTTCAGAGCTGACTTGTTTAGCTTCACTAGCTTTGTGTGTTTGTCCTATTCATATGTTAGCCAAGGTGAATTATCTTGCAAATTCATTGCAGTTTCGAGTGATAAAGAAAGATTATGTGTAAAGCTTGAAGTCTGTAACAGCATTCTCACAAGCACTGATACATTTAATCAATTCAAGTATTTTAAAAGTGATAAACAATTTTGAAAATTATTTTCTCATCTTCTTTCCATGTGCAGGCTTTGTTAGCATTGGGAATCAGTCAGTCTGTGAGGACACCAGACCCGAGTCATCCGTAAGCATGTTGTCTTTAAAAAGAAAGAAAAAAACAAGGGAAAAACTTGCTTTTCTGATGTAATGATTGTCTTGTATTACTTTCTGATATGCACATTTGAACTTATCTGAATGTTCCAGTTTATATCACAGTGTGATATTATTATTCATAATCAGGTTCAAACTCTGAAGGAAACAGCTGGTATTTATTTAATTTATAGCTCACCTTTCTCCCACACAACAATTCAGAACAAAGTTCAGTTAAAATCTTGTTGTACAGAAGTTAAAAAAAATAAAACTATTTAAAAGGCATGCACATAAAACAATTTTGGATAGCTTGGGGCCTTTTATTTGCACTTGAGAGGGAAAGATTTTCAGGTTTCTTTGGCACTTGAAGGAAACAGCAAGCTCTTTTGCATTGTGTTAAAATGGGTGGGCAGAGACCAGTTTTCACTTTTGCCCCCTGGTAGGCCGCAGCACTAAAAATCAGTCCCAGAAGTTTTACTGGTTTTCATACCTGGCTATTTTGGGCAGTTTTTGACCTGTTTTTAGTGTTTTGGAGTACCTTATTTTCTGGCGTATAAGACTACTTTTTAACCTGCAAAATCTGGGGTTAAAGTGAGGGGGTCGTCTTATACGCAGGGTATAAAGAGGGTCATGATAGGTTTGCCTTAGTGTCATCATCAGTTGGAAATGACTTGAAGGTGCACAGCAACAACAACAACAGTTTTGGAAGTCATACTCTTCCCAAACTCTATATTTTAACTGGAAAAGTGGGGGGTCATCTTATACGCCCAGTCGTCTTATACGCCGGAAAATACGCCGGAAAATACGGTATTATAGAGGGTTGGAGGGGTTGACAACTGCTGCTGTAGGTGGCATTTTGATACCTTTAGTGTGATTTTCCATCCTGTCAGAAATTAAAACTTGGTGTGTCTGTGTATGGGCTTTGGAAGAACCCCAAGAGGGCTTCTAGGACACAAAATGGGATTTGGGTACTATGGGGTTCACAGACCAAATTTTTCCCACTCCTGTGTTAAAACATGGTTAGGAAAAAGGGAGCTCTCTCTCCCTGCAGACTAAGCCTTTCTTTTGCTAGTAAGAACAAGCATGGGGTGGCTCCATTCCTGCTTAGTTTTTAACATTCCCCTCACAGCTTTAGCCCAAGGGAATATAGCGCTCACAGTGTATGTTGGTGGGAGGCAGGTTACCTATCCATGACCTGTATTGGGTTTTATTTGATGAGAGATTTTTTTGTTCAAGGACAGTATTACCAAGGGAAAATGAGTTCTGCTGACTTTTGTGTATTGCTTATCAAACATATGCAGGAGTGTAAAGAACTCCTTTGAAGCCATGCTGTAGGTTAAAGACAGATACAAATAGGGTAAGCAGGAGGCAAGATTAGAAAACCTTTGGTGTTGTATAATATTCACCCCTCTTAAAAAATTATGAAATGTCACTTTGGGCCTTTGCAGACTGCCAGAAATAGTGCACATTAAATTG
>CM034708.1:83746368-83764834 GCA_020142125.1 Phrynosoma platyrhinos | reverse complement strand
TTGTGTGGATTAACCAGCAGATTTGCCCCCGTGTGATAACGTCCCATGCCAATATCCTGTTAAACTGGGTAAGCAGTCCTCCAGGGCAGCACATTCCTTCCTGCTACCAACTGGAACACTAACGGCCTTTGCAGACTGCTAGAAATAGTGCAAATTGAGTCCACTTTAACTGCCCTGGCTCAGTGCTAAGGAATCATGGGAACTGTAGTTTTTTTCTGAGACATTGAGCCTTCTAAGTCAGAGAGCGCTGGTGCCACAATAAACTACAGTTCCCATGATTCCCTAGCACTGAGTCAGGGCAGTTAAAGTGGACTCAATTTGCACTATTTCTGGCAGTCTGCAAAGGCCCTGAGTTACTGAGAAAAAGTACAGAGGGGACACAGATTCTGTGTTAGTGCTGAAGAAAAAGGTGGGAACACAATCACAATACAGATAACTCTTAGAGGAATAGGCAGAAGACAGGAGGAAAAAGAGGAAAAGGGAGTACAGGGTTGAAGAGATTCTGCATTATTGGGATTCAAAACCTGGAAAATGTTGAGAGAATGTGGAAAATCATGGGAGTATACCACAAGTTACCAAATGTTATTATAGGCACCAATACTTTTCTTCTGGCAACCTGTGGGCACTAATATACAGTCTTCATGCTTAATAGCTGCTCATAGCTTCTTCTTCCATTAATTTGTTCTATTCCTTTTTAAAGCTGTCCAGATTGGCAGTCCTCACTACATCATCTGGCAGCGAATCCCTGTTTAACAAGGCACTGGGTAAATTTCCTTTCACCTGTTCTGAATCTTGCAACATTCAGTTTAAGTGGATGACCCCAGACGTTACTATTAGTATCCCTTTCTCATTTTCTCCACAGCATGCATAATGCTCTAGATCCCTGCTGTGTCTCTACTTACATGCTTTTTCTCTATGCTAAGCAGCCCCAAATGGTGCCACATTTCTTCACAGGGGAGGATCAAAAGCTCTGACCATTACAGTGGATCAAAAGCTCCAACCATTTCAGAAACTCTTATAAAGAAGCTATTGGGCAGAGAATGCCAAAGAGCAAGGGCCACACAGACACAGGCATGCCCTGTATCACAATCAGTCTCATTTTTGAGACAGACCGAGCACAGTACAAGACTTCTTCACCTCTTCTTCCTACTGAAAAGCTTATTCCTTGCCCACCTTTCTATTAAAAAAAACTCCCAGCACTTGCTCACAAAAATGTATTAGCTCATCTACCTATGAGTGGCGGCTGAAATTTTCCCTTTATATTCTAGAAAAAGTTACAATTATCTGAAAGACTGTGGGGGGAAGCAGACGGGTGGCCCTGGGCAGCCCCGGGCAGCTGTGCCGCGGGGCCGAGGTATCCCCACACCTCGGCCCCGCAGCGCAGCTTCACTGCCCCTATTTTAGCGCTCCTTCCACAAGTCGCCGAAGGTGCGCCACAAAAGGCTGGCAGTGCACTTTCTGCGACTCTTCCGCCGCAGCGTTTGCGGACGCTGCAGCGGGAAGGGATCGTTGGAGCACCGGCCGTGCGGAGGGGCCGGCGCTCCGACGATGCCTTCGGGAAGGGGTTGGGGCGCCCACCATGTGGCTGCCCCTCCCCTTCCTTGCCCCCAAAACGGCCCTTTGTGCTGTCTGCTTCCCCCCTGTATCACCCTATGTCATCCTGCCCAAGCTTTAAGGTCTGTGAGGGAAAGCTTGGTACTTTTGTGCTGATAGTTTTTTGTAGGTGTATTTTGTTTTATTTGTTGTAAACCTTGAATCTCATGCTTGGTGAAAATAAACAAGCAACAGAGTATGGTTGGTGTCTTGATGCTAAACGCAGCCAAGAGCCTGCACCAGAACAGCTACATCCCTGACAGGACACACAAACCTTCTAGGGAACTGTGTAATGCACATGGGGTATCTTGTGTGGTGTCCTGTTGCACAATCAGAGTTCCCACACCACACTGAGTTCCATAGTATTCTGCTGCCAATTGCACAATGGAATACATTATGAAATGGCTACACTGTTGGCTTGGTTTGCGCAATGGTCCCAGATGTAGCTATGTAGCACATCTACACTGTATTAATAATACAGTTTGACAACACTTTAAGTGATGTAGATCCATCCTATGGACTCCTGGGATTTGTAGTTTTACAAAGTCTTTAGCCTTCTCTGTCAAAGAAAACGTGCCTCACAAAACCAGAAATCCCAGGATTCTGTAGGATGGAGCCATGGCAGCTAAACTAGTGTCAAACGGCAGTATTTCTACAGTGTAGATGCGCCTACATCTCTGCTCCCCTCCTGAGAACAGGATGCACAACGTCACCACTTGCTTTTATGTGACTATAAATCAGTCTATGACACAAATACCTCCAACAGTATGTCAGCCCACATTTCTATAGAACACAGTCTCTACTTCTCTTAAGTAAACTTCATATAGCTTTATATTGCAAAGACAAATTGAATTCTTCAACTTGAGCCAAAGCTTAGAAAAATTATTCTTTTTCTGTGGGGGAGGGGGAAAGGACAAGGACTACTGTTCCCAGAATGCCTGGGACATTGTGAGAGCCATAATCTAAAAAAGAAGGCTTTTCAAACTCTGACCTTGGTGCAACAATTACACAACCATAGTGACCTTTACCTTTGAACATACTTGCCCCAACTGAAGTCCTACTTAGGTCAATGAGAGTTATAGATTTTAATCACAGCCTTACTTTTCAAGCATCTGAAGTCCCATCTGTTTAAATGAGATTACCTGGAATGCTTTCCAGCTTTCGTCGGAGTTCTTCATTTTCTTGTTGCAATGAAATTACCTCCTGCTCCAGCTCTTGACATCGTGGACAATAGCCTTCCTCCTCCTCCTCTTCTTCCTCTGGAAGTGTAGATGATGATGGGTGACCATGGGACTCAGAGGTCGCTGGAGATGTCCATCCACCTAAAGTATGTACTGGAGATGTTGAAAGTGGATCAACATCTGCCAAATGGCCAAAATCACTCATGGAGGAAGTGTTCTGAGATGGAAAGCTTCCAGAAAGCAAATAGTTTTGAAGGGAATCAGTAAATACTCTTAGAAAAGCAGATGTCTGCTGCTTCTTGTGCATGTACTGCAACTCTAGGTCTAAGTTGTCTGAGGTTTGACTGTGGACCATTTTCCCAAGCTGGCACTGCTCTGGTCTTTCGTTAAAGCTCATGCTCTCTTGCTTTACACAGGACACTAATGCCTGAGAACGACTGTTGTCCAGAAGTTTTCCACCACAGTTTAAAAGACTAAGAACCCGACTGCACTGCTGGGCAAAAGCATCCAGAATCATACGGCTCTCTGAAACAGAAGAGGAGATGATGAATCACAGAAAATCAAAACAGAGCCAGCTACGAGTCATAACACTGGCTAGGTGGTAGATATGTGTAAATGGATCATATCTAAACACACATACTCTCTGTCTCTTTAATAAGGAAAACTAAAACACTCAGACATATTAAATTTACAGTGGTTCTATTCTTGTTCATTTATAACCTGACTTTCAGCTCTAAACCCAGGGTGAGTAACCAGTGGCCCTCTAAATATTGGAACAGAACACCTACTATTCCCAACAATTGGTCATGCTGGATGGGAAAGACAGGAACTAAAGTCCAGCAACACTTGGGGTGGCCACAGCCTCCTCATCTATGTCCTAGGACAAACTAGTCCACGTGTTGCAACCAGACTTAATAGATTTAGAGCAGGCCCACTGCAACCAATAGGAACTCAGGGCATGTCTACACCAGCCAGAATACTCCAGAATGCTCCTGGAGTATTCTGGCCTTAGAGGTACCCCAGATTTCCCATATTACCTCTGCACTCCATACTGATGCTGGGTAGCTAGCTACACATGTCTTGCTGTGTTACCTGGTGCTGCCATCATGAATTACTCCTTCTGAGATCAGAAACTAGTTGCCCAGCATTAAACACATTGCTGGTGCCTCACTGTAACCTCAGAGGAGTGAATTGCACCAGAGATGGTGGGCAACAGAGTGGGATGTGTGTGTAGACAGCTCCCTGGCATGGCTATGAAATGCTCTCTGTTTTCTTGCAAAATCCAAAGCAAAAGGCAAGGGTTTTTTTACACCAGTTTCAGGGAGAGAGAGAATGGATTTGATACAGAACTGGCTTCATGTTGTGAAGACAGACTGCGCTCAAATTGGGGATCTGGTCCTGTGTCATATAGACAGGTTGTGGCAAGGACTGGCGGGGGGGATTTATTTAATTGGCCTGTGTAGCCAATCCCTTAGTTATGACTAATCTAAGATCCATGGGTTTCAAGGCAAGTCTCGACCAGACATTTCAGATAGGGAAAACCACTTTTAGAGAAGTGGCATGGACTGAAGAAGGTTGGTGCTTACCCTTTTAACAATCCCAAATCACATCCCCATAGCCTTTTCTCCTGCAGAACTCCAAATGTATAATTGTAAGGTAGTCACGGAAATGCTAGATATGTCTACATATAACAACAATGCAATGATGAGTATGAAATCAATGCAAAAGCCACACATTAGAATAGGTTAAAATTATTGTGAGATCCTCTTTAAAAAAAGCAAAAAGAACCAGACTATCACCAGAAACTTCCCTCAGTCTTCAAATGCTGGATGGAAAAGAGATCTTAAGGTCTTTCCAGCAGTTAAAATATACTGTACAAAATTAGTAAGGCTCACAGTAGAGGAAGGCATTCCACTGGGCCAGAGCATTTTAAAAAAAAAAGTGAGTTTCTGATTTCAGTATGCACGCATACCATTTAGTCAGCTGGTTTGTAGCATTAGCATTCCAGAGAGATAGTCTTTCAGACAGAGATTCCCAGTTTTTGTTCCCAGATTTTGCTGGAATTTAGCTTCCAGAAAACCCATCCAGAACGGCCAATGGCCAGGGCTTCAGAAAGTTGTAGTCCAACCGTAACTGACTAACATGATGCCAGCCTATGCTTATTGACTATTAAAAAGCCACTCATTAAATATGTCTGCAAGGGGAGAAGTTCTTTGGCATGGTGATGTGGCCACCAGGAATGTCTTCAGCATTGTGCCTTGGAAAATGAATAGCATTTAGGACCTTGGAAAATGAATTGGCTGGTTCATGAAATAACTCAAGTCCTTTCTCCTGAAAGGTCTGAATCAAGTATTTATACCTGGAGTCAGATAAATTGCTGAAAAAGCAGATTATCTGGAATTTTTCTTCAAAAGTTTTAGGTCTTGAGCATTACCACTCTGTCTTGGGCAAATATGACTGTCAAGCAGTATAGAGAAATGAGTTATTTTTGCTAATGTCTGGGCTACACTTTATTGTATTTACAAATAATTACTCCTTCCCACATTGACCACCTGAAGAATTGATAAGGTTTTGGAAAGATACTTCTCAGCCTTGAGCCACAGAAGATAAATTGACACAAAGTTCAACATCTGTTAACTCCCTGTTAACAACCAATATATTGGTTGGAATATCAATCCATCTACCCAAAACTTTTCACTGCTTCTTGTTCCACTCAGTTGACTATTGACTTTGGTTTGTTATTTGGTTGTATACCTGGACATTTTCAATAAATTAAAGGAAACACACACATACACAGATGCTGAGGCAAAACTCTCACATTACACATCCCAAAGTCTGCAGTGTATCTCCCAGTTTCTATTCTGTTTTATTAGCAGCTGTACTGGTATTCTGTTCAGTCAGATTAAGTAATGTCCATAAGATAAAAGACAGATAGTCTTGAATACATTACATGGAAACAAGCTGCTATGGGAGTCACAGTTCTGAACACACAAACACACACTCACATACCCTTCTGCTAACATTCTGATTAGGTGATAAAAGAATCATGAAATTTTAAATAGCAGTGGAAGCCTCAATATAAAGTTGCCTTCCCTCATTATTCACCCATTCCATTTCTCTTTTGAAAAATATCAAAGGAAGATATTGATTGGAACTTTGTAATTCAAATACACAGCAGTTTTTCATTCGTTTTAATCCTCTAATCAGATTCTAGACCCAAAGCTGTATTTACTGTGCGCATTTTAATCAGGATGATCCAAAGTTTTCAGAAGTTCCTTTCTTTTTTGTATTTTTTGCCACCTCCCCTACCATCAAAGTAAGATTGAAAGCAACTGTAAGTTGATCTCATGTATAACTTGAGAGCAGGTTTGGGGCCAAAATTATGGCTTTTGACCTGTGGATAAAGCGAGGGTAAATAATATGACCTGTGGATAAAGCGAGGGTAAATAATAAAGACATGTAACAAAGGATCTAAAGGATGAAGCAAAGGAAAACGATGCCAAAGAATTTACAAATTCCAGCAGGCATAACTGTTTGTGCTTTGGAAAGAAGGTGCGTAGGAGAGGCTTATACAAGTAGTAGAAGGAAAGAATGGAATGATATAGGAAGGATTTATAGGGATATATATTAATCAATTTAACCTCACTCCGTCAGAATAGGAACTAGTCAAAGATATCTTTCTGGAATATTGTACCATTTTTGAATGAATATTTGTATGTTTAAACCACATGTATGTTATACATATGGACAAATTATGTTTTAAGTTGTTTGTTTAGATTTATCAATAAACTTTAAAATAAAAATAACTGTTTGTGCTTTACCTAAAGGCTGGATGGATAAGAGAGTGGGATGGGGGTGAATCAGTGCTTCCAGGACAGATTATACTCCTGCCTTTCACCAGGGGATGTTTCTTTTTTTAAAAAGAGTTAAAAGTACAGTGCTTATATTGACCCATGGATATCAACTCAGGTTTTTTTGAGTTAATTATTTGACTAAAATTTCTAAACTTATGCATGAGTATATACAGTATCTCAGAAAGACTATCTATAAATGAATGCATATAGTTCTCTGATGGATGTTGTAGGACAAGGATGGAGAATCTCTTTCAGCTTGGAGACAGATTTCAAGTTCAGTGAAGTTATCAGGAGCTACACTCCAGTGGTAGATGGAGCACAAGACAAAATGATGGGGCCAAAATTGCCATTATGTTTTACCCTCTAATTGGATCTTCTAATTGGGATTGTGGAAAGAAAAAGGATTAAAGCCACCTCCCTTGGTCATGACAGTTTCTTCCCTATTTCATATATCTGTTAATGAAAAACCAACAAATCCAGAGCTTGGCAAAACTACCTTCTTTGATTAAAACTTCTAGAATACTCCAGTGCTGGCTGGAGTTTTTGTGATGTGTCATTTTCCAAGCTCCCTATCTGGGATCCCATTATGGAAGAAAGATGGGATATAAATGCAATAAATAAATATATATATATTTAATATGTACAATGAGATCTGGAAAGCTCAGTTCAAATTTCATCCCAGTCATAAACTCACTATCTTCCTTGTAATTCAAATTTCCAATTCAAATTTCCTTCCTATCCTGCAGTTTGGGAATGACGCTATTAATTTACTCACAGGACAAGGAATGTGAGGAATACTGAGATCTTGTGTAAAACTTGCAGGGGACTACATGATTCAGTCCTGTAAATAATCAATCACTTATGTAGCAAGAAAGAACTGCATTATAAAAACTTGTCTTTGACTTGATCAAACCATTGCTTCATCTAGGCTGAAAATGGACATGCTCCATACTGTCCTGTTTTGGCCTCCTCTAGAGCTCTGAAGGGTTGCAATGCACTCTCAAAGCCCCCAGTTTAGGTGAATCGAAGTGGCACTGCATTACTCTTAGGGATTTTGCTGTTTGGGGGTAGCTCCCTTAAAGCAGCAATTAAGGTGCTTTGGGGTGGCAAGGCATATTTTTACTCCTGAAAATGTTTGGGGCCAAAAATATGGACGGAAACAGTGAGTTGGAGGGAGGTCATGGGGATCCAAAGAGCAGCACTGGACCCCTTCCCTACTTCAATTCAGCCTGCAACATGGGCAGTTCTAGCCAAAAAAAATTTATATAGTGATTAGCCACACTTCTACAGGTTGCAGACAGAGTTTTCCCTCCTCTGTTTTCAGAGTCCAGGGAATGTTTGCACACAGAGCATGTACCACTGAGCTACATCCCTTCCCCTTGAGCTCTGTCTTTTCCCTTTGCCTCTAGGCAAGGACATTTTTCAAAGTAGTATGAAACTCTGCTTCTCTTTCCTCTTGCAGGGAGGTAGATTTTCTTTTTCTTTTTAATTTTACATTTCTCCCATTACAAACAGTCCTTGTATAGATATAACACTCAATTTCCTCTTTCTTTCCCGCCCATCTTAGTTAATAAACCTAAATATACATCACTGTCTACCACTATAGATCTAAATCATCTTCAAAATACTGACAAATGGGTTGTGCACTATTCTTAATATTCAAAATATGCTTCTCCAGGAAAAATGTTTGATCAGACAGCCATTTAAATCCCGAATTCACATAAATAATAAAGGGCTTCCAAATTTCTTCAAATTTTCCTCTTTCTCTTCTTGCTATTTTCATTTTATATGTTAGTTTTTCTGATAGTGCTATAGATAGCACTTTAATTATCCACTTTTGCACCAAAAGGCCTTCTAACATTTCCCAAGATTTCAGTTTCTAATCTTGCAGCACTTACCAGAAGGGAGACAGATTTTCAACTTATATGAGTGTACACCCATGGGTACGTGTGTGTGTGTTTTATGGGCTAGCAGTTTTTCAGGATTTATTTACAAGACTGATAAAACATTAAACCTTGTTATTAAAATGTAAGGTTCAATACTTTGAAATACTGTACTCATTGTCATGCAGGAGAGGTGTGTGCCGTATCTATTACATTTATGGGTTTTTAGGCCTGTTGAAAGGATACTCTCACCTTTCATCTCTCTACAGGTAACAAGGGATAGTCAGTGTGGGGTAGTTTTTAGAGAGCTGGAGTGAGACTTGGGAGATCCTGATACAAATCCCCAATGAGTTATGGAGCTCACTACGTGACACTGGGCTAGTCTATCTCCTAGCCTCATCTACCACATAGAACTGTTGTGAAGGTAAGCCTAATCATGTACATTGCTTGAGTTCACTGAGGGACACTACGTACAATGGGCCCATAATACTAAATTACATGGCAATTCCAGTAATATTTGAATGGGATTTGTATATAACAAAATTCAACATGTGCAATCTAAAAGGCATGGACCATTTCACTCTTCCCTCCAAAATATCTAGGAACCAGAGATGCCACTGGGTGATATGCACAATAGAGTCTACACCGATAGAGCCTATTAAAACAATGCACCATCATCACAGCTCTATCTGGGATACATCCACTGAGTTAAGATCACAATTCATCTACCACTATGAGCAAGAAGAAGTCAAGGGAATTGATCTCAGTTCTTCTGATCTAACCACTAATTTTTCATCTCAATGGAATCCTGAAAGTCATAAGGCAAGCCTATATCATACATCTCAGTTCCCAAACCAATGCCTCCTTATTCCTCAATTGTGCATAATAACTTCTGCTCTTCCTGCAGACTGATTTTCTGGTACCAACAACAGTTTAATGTGATAAGGTAACTACTGGATTGAGCTGACTAAAATATTTGCATTGTTAATGAGTCTCAATTTGCAAACTCCTCAGTCTTATTTCCTATTTCACCTGAAGAACAAAACCTCATGATGCTGAAAAATACCTCAGACACATACACAGAGAAAAGTATGAAATATTCTGATAAACAACAGCGATTTCAGCATTCATCTGGCGTGCTGCTATTTTGCTGCTACTTTCCCAGACACCTCTGCCTACCTCTGACTTACGTATACCTTTCATTCTCCTAGACCAATAAAGCAATAACACTCTATATCCAATCATATTTACCAGACAGTTAAATGGCTTCTGAAGGACATTCCACCTCTGTCTTTGCAGCATGGGTGTTTTGATAATGAAACATTATCATAATTTCTCCTTGCCACCCAAACAATCTGTATTTGCTCGAAGACATCACAGCAACAGATAATTATAAATACAAAAAAACTGTTTCTACAACTGATTTGAATATGGAAGAGGGACTGAATGCAGGCAGTGCTTTTGGCACAGTACAAAGTGGAAGAAGAGAAAATCTTTTTAAAGGCTTTTTCCATTAAATAAATTGAAAATATATATTATAGCATCTGCAGCTATTGATGAAAGCATGTAAACATGTGGGATACTGAAAATTACTTGGAACCTGAAGGCACCTCCACACAAACACACCAATTTATTTTTAAGCCTATTAAACTGTTTTGTTTTTCCCCACAAAGAGCTGTTGGAGCTCTAGTTTGGTGAGGATAATAGGAGTAGTTTGGGCCTCTTGGCTTTAATTCAGTTTAGCAGGACTGATGGTTACCTAGAGTTGGTAGTTTAGCTTTACCCTGAGAAAACATTTAGCATGATTCTGTCTAAACAACGAAATGAATCCTACAGGCTCACAGAATATTGTCTAATCATGATGACTCCTACTGGTATAAGGAATACTGGCTCTACATGGGATGATGAATATATAAGACTCAAACTTTCATACATCCTCTTACCACATGCAGAGCACTTTCAGAGACTGAAGACATCCATCCCTCTGTAGACACATTCAGATGGTTTAGACATAAGGCACCCATTAACCTAAGAAAGAGACTGCACATGGTCCAGTGGGGCATCACAGCATGCCTGTTTTATATATGCATGGTACCATCCCCAACCATTGAACATCACACAGCCATGGGGGCAGACACTTTCCAACCTGAGAGGTGATTGACAGACAGGAGCTGCCTCAGCACTGCAGAAATAATCCAGGTTGAGACTGCTTTAACTTCCATGGCTCTGTGCTATGGAATTCTGGGAACTGTAGTTTGTGATGGCACCAGAGTGCTCTGGTAGAGAAGATTAAATGTCACACAAAACTAGAAATCCCAGAATTGCATAGCACTGAGCCATGGCAGCTGAAGTGATGTCAAACTGGATTATTTCTGCAGTGTGGATGCAGACAGACAGACAGACTACAAACGCCAAGATAAACATTCACCATCTACAGTTCCACATGACTGCCCCAGCAATGCTGCTGTGGGGAGGGTAGGAAAGAGGCCTTGCTTCCATTCTTTATCTGGTCTACATACAGAAGGGAGCATTTGGTGCATCCAAGGAAATTGGATGGAAGCAGCCATTTTTAAAAAATACACTTGCTTAAAAAAAAAAAAAAGGGGGGGGGGAGAAGCTACCAAAGCAGGCTTCCATTTCCTCCCCTTCTCCAAAATAAATAAATAAGCAAAGAATGTGTCAGAATAGACGGATGAGTCAAGATGCCCAGTTCTATCAAAACCAGATGGTTGTTTCTCAGTATGCAGCCTGTTCAATCAAACCCAGAGTATTTCCTTGGACCCTCTGTATATAAAACAGGGATGCTGTTATTTGTGATGGCAAACAAAAGCAATCATGCCTGCCAAGCACATACTATAACAGGCAGCCTTTCAGCTCTGCTAGACAGAAAGTAATTAGAATGCTTTTAATGTCCAAAAGAATGATGCTGATAGGCTGCCACAGATGTGTAGATTTATGAATATTTATACGGTGGTTTATAGCTGACACTTTTATCAGTTGAAGAAGATAAAATATCTGCCTGACTCAAAAGCTTGACAGTCAGGTTAATAAAATCTCATTAAAGAGAATGACCTATGCAATTATATAGGATTTATTGTAATTCATTTTTGATTGTAGTCTGCTTAAAGATGCAATTTCCCATTTCCTGGTGCCAGATTTAGGCTGCATATTAAGAACTACGTGAGCTCCAATGCCAAGCCATCAATAGATGAAGAGGGAAAAGGGGGGTCTATTTAATATCTTTGTAGGTTATACCTTCAGAGGCAGAAATATTTTGATTTTGTCTTCAACTCAATCCCACCCCCACCAGCACAAATGGCTCAACATATCTATTTTGTTTTTGTCTATTTCTGCTTGCAGTCTTGGGCCTCTACCAGTCAATGGAGAGTGGTCTGCCATTCTGATGGTCATTTCTGTTCTGTCTTTTTTTCACCTCATTGGAGAAGTAAGTATGTGCCTCTCTCCCTTTTAAAAGATTAGACTGCAGAAGAGAACAGAAAAAGCAACAACTGCGATCACAAGACAGCTATGAGAAAAATTTGTTACCAATACTAATCCATTTTTCAGCAAAAAGATTTTGACATATCATGAAACAAAGCATTTTGTTCAGAGGTGGAGTTTTTAAAAAAAATTAAAAAATCAACATCATGAGAGCAAGAGTTTCTACAAGAGCTATTACAAGAGGATGATCCTGTGTGCTTTTATTGTTGCTAAAAGACATACATTTCAAGGTTGGAAAGATAAACATTGAACCATTAGAATATTTCACTACTTTAGCTGCTCCTGAGTGCGTATTTTATCGATGTAAATTTCATGAGAATGTGTTCTCAGAAATACAATCAGCTTATATTAGTGTATAAGCCTGACCCACATTCATTTCCTATGTATTTATCTTGCTTTCCCCCTTTATTATCATATTTTCAAAAATCCTTTTTTAAAATATAGGAAACAGTCCTCCATGGGGGCAGACGCTGTATGTGCCCAAATGAAGAGAAAATCAAACAAGCCTAATACGGGAGGCTGCAGTCAAGCCACTGATCCTGTTGCTCAGCAATCTTAGCTCAGCCTTATTAAACCTGTATTCTCCAGATGGGTTGAGGCTACAACTAAAACTCCCATAGTTCAACCCATTTGGAGGTGCCAGTCTTGGAAAAGATGGTCTATCCCAACTTGATGTAATTTCTCCGAGCTCCTTTTTAGAAGTTTTAACCCAATTACATCCAAGTGGAGAGACTCAAGATGGGATACTCTTTTTCCCTCCCAAGCACAAAATACATAAAGCTGTGGAATCTCTGACCTTCACTCAAGAAAAACCTTGGTACAGCTCTAGTGTGTGATCTGTCTGTCAAACTGGATTGGTGAAAGCACATGGGGAGATGTGTTCCACATGCTGTTGATAGCATGCTAATTCCATTTGCAGAGGAGAAGCAACAAGCCCAGATTTGGCACACATCGCAATGAATGTGAATGTGTACTGGGATGGGAAGGCAAAGTCCAGACTCAGAGGAAGACACATTGAGTGGCACAGGAAACCTTATTTAACCACAAGAACTCAAATCCAATTATTAGTTCTAACTAAGCCCACTGAATTAATGGGAACATGGTCAATAATTATGTAAGACTCATTTATGCAGTCAGTCTACTCTATCTGGGATTGAGATTTAGGCCACAGCACATTCCAGGAGTCTTTATGAGTGATATAAAAACTCTTAAAGTAATAGAGGGGGAGGAACCCTGGTGGCGCAGTGGTTAAATGCCTGTACTGCAGCCACTCACTCATAGACCACAAGGTTGCGAGTTCAATACTAGCCAGGGCTCAGGCCAGACTCAGGCCTGCAAGGTCGCTAAAATGAGTACCCAACAATGAGCTTACAGTTGTAAACTGCTTAAACACCCCACAGTTTGGTATGACCCACAGCTGAAAAAAAACCTGTTGCCAACGGTTGGGGGGCTCAGATACACAGCAAAATTAGGTCTTAACAAGATCTAATCCTGAGGTGAGATGACTTCAGAAAATTTGGGAATCTGTTGTAGCTCAAATATTTTGCAGCATGAGGGAAAAGACAAAATTTTCTCCCCTCCCTGCTGTAATCCCATCCAAAAGCTGACCAGGTTTGCAGTCAAAATTTATTTTAGCACCAAAGTAAGGACAGCATCGTCCTCAGCACATGACGGCAATGCCTGGAGGAGCAGAGTAGGCCACCTGGCAACATACAGCTTTAACTACTCTGTCCCCTCAGGCTCTGGCAGGGGAGAATGGGTGTGTCACTCCCCTTTCTCTATCTGCAGGGACAGCCCTGCTCTTGGCAAAGAGAAGCAGCAAACCCATATAGCCGGATCATGCTCAGCAACTGGGATTTTGTGAGAAGGTCATTCTGAGGGGAGGATGGACGGAAGCAGGCCAGAACCCCACTCCTTATCTTCACATTAAAGATCAGCAGCAGGTGGGACTGCAGTTGTTTGTGACTACAATTCACATCATTCCTCAGTCTTGGCTATGTTGGCCAAGTATCAAGAGAAGTATAGGTGAACAATATGTGGAGGGCTACAATTCTCTCCTTTGATTAGACCAATAGCAAGACCTGTTCTCACACTCAATATTCTTTTCACACACACTTTTCTTGCTTTTGGATCAGCACAAGGGGAAACAGGAAACAGACAGCTGAACTGCAAAGAGCAGATCTGGGCCTTCAGTTGCTGGTTTCAACTAGAAATAGAAAGAATATTTGAAAATACGCAAAAAAAAAAAGTTGCAAAATGGGTTTCTTCAGCATTGGGGAATCCTGACAAAGAGAATCCTTACAAGATGAGAATCTTTTCAATTTGGCACTTATCCTTATCCTATGTGAAAAATGCACATGGGGATTTGACACCCAAAATTACATTTTCTGTGCAGAATCATTTTTTCCACATAAAGATCATGTGCATTTTTGCACAGAGCAAGTTTCAGACTGTGAATAGTGAGGAGGAAAATTGTAAAATCATTCATTCTTGTCTGTGAGAATAGTCTGTGCCTGACTGAAGTAATCTGTGCCTGCCTGAAGACTTGTTTCTTCTGTACATACAATCCAGATCTGAATTCTAACACTGGAAACTGGCTGTGAAGCTGAACTGACTTGTTTTTCTAATAGCTTCTGAAAGGCTCACGAGTCCAAACCCAATCTTTTGAGAACTTTTTTTTCCCTTTCTGGATAACACATCAAAAATGTCTCAGTTGGAATGCCTCCCACTTACCCACACCCACATTTTTTGAGACCTTCTTCCCTTTCTACAGGCTGTACAGTACACCATTCAGCAGCTGTGAATTTCTAAACACAGAGATTGCCTACAGGATGTGTGAACCTGGCCAAAAATGCTCATTAGAGTTGGTAAAGAATGGTTGTTGTGTGGCCAGTCCAAATCTCTTCTCAGAAGTGAACTGACCATTTCTCTCAGCATCCCCATCTCTCCAGCACCATGCTCAACCCATAACACAGGGAAACTGACCACCACCTCATAGCAATATGGTGTTGTCAACACCGAACACTCCTGAGGTGCCCTCTGCAAATATAAGTGTCCAAAATTATCTTTACAATTAGAACTGTATACAGCATAAAATTAAAATTGTAAAGATAATTTTTGGACCTCCTGTACAAGTTGTGTCATCACTGTGCCTTCTGTACATCCTCAGGGGTGCTTTCCATCTGGCAGGGAGAATAAAGAAAACACTGCATACAAAAAACAAATCCTGGGGTAGCCGTGTTGTCCATATAGCTAAGTACAGTAATATCCAAAATCCACAAACAGGATACCTTTACTGGCCACACAAAATGCACAAAACACATACTGCAAACTTTTGGAGCTCTACTGGTTTCTTCATCAGGCAAAAATGTTCAAAATCATACAGAAAGAAAAATATATTCTAATTTTAATATAAAATACAAAATTTCAAATAATTTTTAAAATTATATTTCCTCCCCCCTGTATGATTTTTAATATCTTTGCCTGAAGAACCCAGCAGAGTTTCGAAAGCTTGTAATGTGTATTTTGTGCATTTTGGGAGGCATACAAAATTAAGGCACTGGAAGGACGGGGGTCAGAATTGCTACTCACCACGCCACAGGCACATTTCTGTTTGTTGCGGTGTGCCTCTGAATCACTTTTGGCTTCCCTAAGGCATGGGGTTTTCTTGGCTAGTTTGTTCAGAGAGGATTTGCCATGGCTATCCATGTGTGTTTTAGTTATGCCTTAATTTTTTGTTTGTTTTTAATGTTATGTTTTAATTAGATGATTTTAACTGGGTTTTTTTTCCTAATTTTACTCTAAGTTTTAAAAAATGTTTTTATTTTGTGAGCCACGTTAGGTCCCTTTTTTGGGACAAAGGTGGCACAGAAATATAGCAATAGCAAGTACATTTCTATACCGCTTATCAGTGCACTCAAACACTTCCTAAGTAGTTCACAATCTATAAACCAATTGCCCTCAAGCTGGGTATTCATTTTAGCAACCTCAGAATGATGGAAGGCTGAGGGCCTGTACAGAAGAGGCAGAGGCAGAGATGGAGCAGGGCAGCTGCACGCCGGCCGTCCCAACCCCATGCCAACAGCATCCTGACATCCTCCTGGCGCAGTATCCTGAAGCGCTGCGCTGGAAGGGGTGACGAAGAGTTGCGCGCCAGGCCCTGTCTGCAGCCCCCCTGAGTCAACTCTGGAGTCCTGCCTTTGCTTGAACTCACAACCTTCTGGCTGCAGTACCAGCATTTAACCCCTGCACCACCAGGGCTCCTATTGGTTATGCTTTAATTTTTTGTTTGTTTTTAACATTAATTTTACATTGTTTTAACTAGATGATTTTAACTTTTTTTTAAAATTACCAGTTTTTAAAAATGTTTTTATTTTGTGAGCCACCTTTTTTGGGAGAAAGTTGCCATGAAAATGAAATAATTAAATAAGTAATAAAATAAATAAATAATAATTACGCTGAGGCTGAGAGAGTGTGACTTGCACAAGATCACCCAGTGGTTGTTTTTTATATGCTCAAATCCTGCACATACATGCATTCCTATGTAGAATATGGGATGTACAGTGGCCCCTCAATTCGCGGGGGATCCATTCCAGATCCCCAGTGAAAATGATGAGCTCACAAATATTCAAGCCTCATTGAAAACACGCCTGTGGTGTGTGCGTTGCACACATGCAGGCACGCACCGCCAATATATCCCTTCCCACTTGTCTCTCCCATGAAGAGCGGGACTGTGAAGTCCGCAAACCAGGAGGGACAACTGTATACGGGAGTCCTAGTACACAAGTTGAACATGAGTCCACAGTATGATGTGACAGCTAAAAAGGCCAATGTGGTTCTAGACTGCATCAATAGAAGTATAGTGTCTAGATCAAGGGAAGTAATAGTGCCACTCTATTCTGCTTTGGACAGTATCAGGCCTCACCTTGAATATTGTGTCCAGTTCTGGACACCACAGTTCAAAAAGGATGTTAAGAAGCTGGAGTGTGTCCAGAGGAGGGTGACTAAAATGGTGAAGGGTCTGGAAACCAAGCCTTATGAGTGACTTAGGGAGCTGGGTATGTTTAGTCTGGAGAAGAGAAGGTTAAGATGGGACTTGATAGCCCTGTTTAAATATTGAAAGGGATGCCCTACTGAGGATGGAGCAAGCTTGTTTTCTGCTGCTCCAGAGAACAGGGCACAAAGCAATGGATTCCACCTAAACATCAGGAGGAACTTCCTGATAGTAAAAACTGTTCTGACAGTGGAACACACACTCACTCAGAATCTTCTTCTCTGGTAGAGTCTCCTTCTTTGGAGGTTTTTAAACGGAGGCTGGATGGCCATCTGCCACAGGAGGTGCTTTGAGTGTGAGTTCCTGCATGGCAGAATGGGGCTGGACTGAATGGTCCCTGTGGTTTCCTCCAATTCTATGAAATACAGGGTAACATTTATACACCCGTCACTCTCTATTCGCAGACTTGGAATCTGTGGTCTTGCCCATTCGCGGACAGCAAGCAGGGAGGGATAAAATGGTGCATGTGGCCATTAAAACAAATGGGACCCTAATATTTGCAATATTCCCAATTCGTGTGAGTGTGCAGGAGGGAGGTCCAGAATGGACCCCCCACAAATCAAACCAAAGCATTTTCTTAAGATGGATTAAGTTCTGTAAGGCCTACACCCAACAAGAGATTCCATGTAAAAATTAGGAAGAACTTCTTGACAGTAAGAGTTGTTCAACTGTCGAACAAACTCCCTCGCAAAGTGACGGAGAGTCTCCTTCTTTGGAGGTCTTTAAACAGAGGCTGGATGGCCATCTGTCTCGGGGAGGGTGGGGTGCTTTGAGTGTGAGTTCCTGCATGGCAGAAGGGGGGGAGTTGGACTGGATGGCCCTTGTGGTCTCTTCCAACTCTATGCTTCTGTGGCCATTAGACTATGCTTGGCCCTGGGGTCTCTTCCACCGTCCTCTAGGGTTCTATGTATATGGGATGTAGGGCCATGGAGCCTCCCAGGAAGAAGGGGGTACCTGCGCTGAGCTCCAGGCTGCCTTCGGTGGCGGCGGCGGTGCTGCTGCTGCTGGTGGAGCTGCTGCTGCTGCTACTGGCTGCCCCCTGGTGGCCGAACCTGGCCGAGGAAGAGGCGGCGGCGGCGGCGTGAGGCAGAGGCTGGTGTCCCGGCTGCGGCGCGGGGGTCCTGGGCGGCTGGCCCTGCGGAGCGGCCCTCCCTCCTCCTCCTCCTCCTCCGCCGAGGTAAGGCACCTGAGGCTCCCCGAGGGAGGACGAGGAGGCCACGGACGGCTGAGGGAAGTGCTGCTGGTGGTGGTGGCTGTGGTGGTGTTGGTGGTGGGTGCCGCCCGCCCTGACCTGCGGGATCTCCACCATGGTGGGTCTCTCGTAGCGCCGGCTCAAGGCGGGCCTCCGGCTGCCGGGGAAGGTCTTGAGGACGCTGTAGGGCCCCCGCTGCGCCTTGTAGA
>CM034708.1:83733464-83746268 GCA_020142125.1 Phrynosoma platyrhinos | reverse complement strand
AAGCCTTGTCATCTTGGCTTCTAGGGATATCTCTGGCTTGATCTGTTCAAGGTCCCATTTGTTTGTCCTTTTCGCTGCCCATGGGATTTCCAGCACTCTTCTCCAGCACCACGTTATCTCAAATGCATTGGTTTTCTTTCTATCTTCTTTCTTCACTGTCCAGCTCTCACATCCATACATGGTAATAGGGAATACGATGGCTTGTATGATTCTAACTTTTGTTGCATATCTTTGCATTTTAGAATCTTTTCTAGTTCTTTCATAGCCACCCTCCCCATTACTAATCTTCTTCTGATTTCCTGACTGCAGTCCCCATTTCTATCAATGTTTGATCCCAGGTACGGAAATTCATTTACTATTTCTATTTCTTCATTATCTAGGTTGAACTTGTGAAGATCCTCAGTGGTCATTATTTTTGTTTTCTTTATGTTCAGCATTAAGCTTGCATTAGAACTTTCTTCTTTGATCTTCCATAGTAGGTGTTCCAGATCTTATTTTACAATAAGTACTTTGAATTCAAAGACATGGCCATGCTAGTCTGGAAAATCAGTGTGTAAAAGGATGCAGGACTGTCCCTGGACCAGCTGCCTCAAGTCTAGGGAAGCTCAGGCAGCCAGCTTCTTTCTTTTTCAGTTAGGTTTCATCCATACTGCCAAAAAAATCCATTTTGACCCCACTTTAACTGCCATGGCTCCATGCTATGGAATTCTGGGCCTCATTCCCACTACAAAATAAATAGTTTTTTGAGTCGAAGCGATGAAGCAATTTAGCACCGAATAGACGTTCACACTGTTTGAGCCGTTATGGAACCCACCCGTTTCAATTTAATCCCCTTCGTGTTCACATTCAGCAATGGATTGATTCAACATAGGACCTTATCAAACGCTGGCCACGAAGCGAAAAGTAAGCAAAAACTAACCGAAGTAAGAATAAATTCAGTTCTATACCAAAACGAACTGAATTTCGCCTGCGCGGCCATTGCGCAATGATTCCAAAAGCTCCCTTGTACTTCCCCGAAAAACCAAATGTCAAAAGATCCCCTTTCACTTCAGATCACGGAAAAAAAATACGTATTAAATCCGGATTGCCTTTGGATATGTGTAAACACACGGAAAAAAATACGTATTAGCTTTGGATTGCCTTTGGATATGTGTAAACACACGGAAAAAAAATACGTATTAGCTTTGGATACCTTCTGCTTGGGACCCCCGTGTGATAAGGTCCATGGAGTCGCCTCACAGGAACTGAAACAAACAGACAACGTGTTCACACTTGTGCTGAATTGATTCATTTCAAAAGACGCGGGGAATGCCGTGGATCTGGAAGAACTGGTTTAAATAGGTTTAGCGCTGCGCCCCCCTCGGCAAACCACGCCAGAAATTTGGTGTAAGTGAGAACAAGGGCCATTTAAACCAGTTCAGATCTGTTTGAAAACCAATTTATTATGTAGTGAGAATGGGACTCTGGGAAGTGTAGTTTGTTGAAGCACCAGAGCAGAGCAGAAAGCTCCCTGGAAATACCTATTTCCCAGCACCAAGACCAAATTCAGAATCAGATAACGTCCCTTACTACTAGCAGTGTAGTGATAAATCCTGAAATGCAGGTATGCATCATGATACTCCTTAGCTCCAACTGCCCAAGGAGGATTCCTTAAATGTAGCCCAATAAATCCATCCCTGCAGTTTTAGGTCTAAATCCAATTGCTCGTCCCAATAAGAGTAGACTCATGGAATCAATGGGATTTACGTACATACTAATTATGTGCTGCCTCAGGGGAAGGCCATGGCAGACTTTCTCTGAACCAATCTTGCTAAGAAAACCTCATACTAGTTTCGCCTTAGGATTGCCATAAGTTAGGAACCACTTGAAGGCACACAGTTACAACAACAAAAAATTATGTGCTAATATTAAGCAGTTGGTTCAATGGAGCTATTCAGGTTGGGACAAGCCGGATTTAGGTTTAGGGTAGGAAACAGGTGGCCTTCCAGATGTTGGATTGTAACTCCTGTCAGCCCTAGCCAGCACAGTGAATGGCAAGGGATGATGAGAGTTGCAGTCCAACAATATCTGGAGACTCCTTTTTCCCCACCCTGCATCTAAGCTTTTAACTCCAGCAGAAGCAGGCCTTTTGTATAGCAAATGAATATGAATTGTCTATTCAAGATGAAGCCACTTCAGAATACTTTGTATTAGAAGAGTGATAACTACCAAGAATACTTTTTCACTGAGGAAAATCTACCCGAGGAAAATCTATCCTTTTCCCACTTCTGCGAGAATTGCAGCTATGCTTAATGGGATCAGGGAAGTGCAGGAAGGACTATAAAAGGGTGTCATAGTCCCTGCTAATCAGATTGTCATGATACCTGAATTCTGCCCATACTGGAATGCTGCAGACAACTGACTTTTCACATTCCCAAAATAATTCTATCAGTCATCTACTGATAAAGCACTGGATGGCAACCCCACTGCTATGTAAACACACAATTGGGCTTTAAAGCCCCATCATTGAGACCAGTGGGACTGACTTCTGGCTAGATTGCTCACTTCCGTTTAGCCTTCAGACCAATTCATTCCTCAAAGCTGCAAATTAAATTTGAGATCAGGCCACATGTTCCTCCCACTCCCTCCACCTGGCAGGAAAAATAAAGGCTTCCCAGGGTCCCCCAGGTGAGGGAGCAACCCCCTAGATCAGTGGTTCCCAAACGTTGGCCCTCCAGTCTTCAGCTCCCAGAATTCCTGACAGTTGCTCAGACTGGATAAGGCTTCTGGGAATTGAAGTCCAAAACAGATGGAGGACCAAAGTTTGGGAACCACTGCCCTAGATGAAGGTCAGCTGCTAAAACAGCAGAAAAATCAATGCTCCAGAAGGGAAAGAAAACTTCAGCAATTTATTAACAGCTGCAGAAACATTCAGACTGGTCAGAGATTAAAACTAGTAACAGATTAAGGAACACCCTGCTTCCTATCAGGAAGAACTATGTACAGTGTCACACATATTTTTATGTCAGCACCCACCGGGGTGGGAAGGATGTTAGGCCCTGATCTACGGGAAACTGATATATCACAGGTAAGAACCAATGTTCCTTTTCCCACTAAATAAGGGTGAACATCCTGTACTTTGGGATTTACCAGAGCTTTCCTGGCTAGGGTGAGCTCTGCTTGTATCCCAAGTATTTTAACTACTTGCTGTAAAGACCCTCCTCCCAATGGCAACTTCAGCTGAATCAAAGATAAAAGCTGCAGGTATAGTATGCTGTTTTGTTGCCTCAATACTAAACATATTTATTTCTATCTGTCTAGCTGATATTCCAAGTTGTCTTTTCTGATTTCCCCTAATTCACTCCAGCCTGGCAGAATAAAATACCATTTTGAGATAACAGAATATAAATAAATGCATACCCCTTTCTTCCCAATCTCTGCAACCTATGCAGTGTGGAACAGCAGAGACGCCACACTCCACCTCTGAATATCAGATCCAGAGGGACTGATGGGATGCCCATCACTTTCATGACTATTTGGACAGCCTCTGTTCAAAACACAAGGCAGATAGGCATGAGCATGATGGGTTCAAGAAGTGTGGAAGACTTGCAACAGAAAAGAGCAAATGTTCTGCATTGCTCCATCTACAGCCAGTACAAACTGTATTCAACTTGCAGACAGCCCTTCTCAATCCAATGGCCTCCAGATGGTAGGACTACACTTTCCATCACTGGCTGTGGATGTTGGGAGTTGTACGTTCACCAGGGCACCAGGTTGGGAAATGATGGATTAGAACCATATTTCATTTAGCAGTAGTATCCTGCCTTTCAATAAAAGTGCTCAAACTTCAAGTAGCACAGGAATAAGTGGATGACCTGGAGTTTCTGAGACTAGTAGTTTCTTGGGCCATCCATGCTGTGAGTAGCTAGTGCTCTCTTGGTGCTCGTAGTCATCTGCAGTGATTTTATTTGTTTCTCCACGTTGTTGAGAAAAATCTCCATGTGGTGGGGAAGAGCCACTATTACTTTTTAAAAATAAGTAAGTGTGCATACCCAGCTGTTCAAGGGCCCCAAGTGACACTGTGCATCAGCAAAACATGGAGAGCAATTACACTTTCTTGCTCCTGTTCCACCATTTTGCAGCAGATTCGGTCACTAAAGCTATTGCTGGGACCCAGTGACTTGGCGCTAAAGGCTGTCCCTGCCTACATGACATCACTTGGGCAGAAAGGGGCCAGGTGTCATTCGCAAAACAGTGCCAATTACCAGCAAACCTAGTGGATTGAAAATGGCTAAAGAATGACTGTATGGGTTGGCACTGTATTGTTATATCTCTCAAGTGTGATGACAACCTTTTTCCTAGGCATTTTTGTTTAGTCAACAGCTAGAGTCTTCCTTATTGGGCTGTGATGGTTAGAAGATGTTCGCTTAACAGAGCACTGATGGATTTTTTGACTTTGAGTTCCTGCGTCTCCCTCCTTCCCTACACACACACCTGCTTGGACAGAGGGGAAAGATATAGTTTGGGCCACTGGAATGTAGCAAAGAAAGGAATTAAGTTTAAGTATAAAAACTGGAGGGCATGAAGTAAGATTGGGAGCAGGCAATGCAAGCTATAGAGAGAATTGATGTGACTCTGCAGACAGGCTGGGCGTTTGTCTGTTTTGCCATGTTCCGCTTATATTTGTAAGTAAATAGCTCTCAAGAATTACTGTAAGTAGCTCTAGCCCAGGAATAATAAATTCCTCCTGGAATGTCCCAGTGTTCAAGAGGTAAAACAATTCCTTGTGTTTGTCTTTTTCTGTGTGTATTTTTATATTCCACCCTGTAGAGAACAGCCACAAAGAGGAGATGCATCTGAGGTGGTATCTACTCTCCTGTCTTACACATTTGGTGTAACAATGAGTGGAATTTTTAATATTTTTAAAGACTGTTTTCTGGGATTAAGAGAAATGAAAGGGGGGAAAAGAACAGATGAAAGGAAAGAGAGCTGTAAAGTCAGCCACATTGCTTTATATTCTCTCTCTTCTTTCTAGAAAGCGCAGATCGAAAAATATCCAGTCTAGACATGTGTCACTGTCTGAAGGTGCTGTACTCAAAAGAACAAAGCAGTACTCACAGAACAAAAGCAATTTAGCTCTACCTTCAGAGCAATGGCTAAATCGCTCTCCTCTTATGCCATACTCAATTGCTGACAAGATTTCGGAGGGCGAATGCGTTTTGCCCTGAGCATTTGTCGGCCTTACCGACTACATTTGCCAAGTGGGATGAACGCTGCAATCAGGAACCATTCCCTGTAATCTAAGATGCTTTCTGAGCAGACTAACTGACCGTGTTTCCCACACCCCTCCAAACATTTAACTTGAGCTAGCTAATTGAAGCCCAGCTCCACTGCTCATGTTTATGAATAACCAAACAAAATAGTCAGGAGGATCAAAAGGAAAAAGATGACTGTGGAATCCAGTGTTTCAGCAGCTCTTGACAGAAAGAGAGAGAGACAGAGAGAAATTGGTATCAAAGAATGCCATTCCAAACCATAGGCCTTCAATTATGATAATGAGTCTAACAAGGAAATGAGATTGACGCAGCCATTCTTTTTTCTTTCCCTCCTTTTTTATAAACCCCCTGAGGTTATAGATTATGCAGTGTTTGTTTCTGTTTTTAACCTCATTGGCAATTCTAGCTGTAAGCCTCCACTGTGAAGACTGGATCAATCCGGTGACTTTGGAGCTCAGAGAGTCCTGATCCTGAACTGTTGGTCTTTGATAACGCATTTCACAACTCATGAAATCTTGTCCTCTTTAATATAACTATAAAGGTTTCCGCGGGGTGTGTGTGTGTGTGTTATTTTATGCCCAACATGATTTGCTAGTACATTCTGGGAGAAAAGAAATGCAGTGGGATGGGGAGCTTGTACTGTTTTAATTATACTAGAGAAGGAGCTTACTATTGTCATCATTTCTGGTTTGATAATTGCAAAAGTGTCTTTTGTGGGATTGCTTGGGAAGGCTAGTCTGGCAACCTCAGATGGTTTGGAGTGCTGCTGTCTGGCCCTTCACCAGACACAGTGCATTATTGATTTTATTTATATTTACACTGGGTATTTAGCAATAGCAATAGCAAGTACATTTCTATACCGCTTATCAGTGCACTTAAACACTCCCTAAGCAGCCTGAAAAACCCACGAAACACTCCCTAAGCAGCCAGAAAAACCCACACAGCCCGAAAAACCCGCGAAAAACCCACAAAAACTCCCTAAGCGGTTTACAATGTGTAAGCCAATTGCCCCCAATAATCTGGGTACTCATTTTAGTGACCTCAGAAGGATGCAAGTCTGAGTCAAGCCTGAGCCCTTTGGCTGAGATTGAACTTGCAACCTTACGGAGTGGCTGCAGTACAGGCATTTAATCACTGCGCCACCATATTTAAATCTTAAATCTTGGTTGAGCCAGCATGGCGTAGTGGTTCGAGTGCTGGACTACAACTCTGGAGATTAGGCTTCAATTCCCAGCTTGACCATGAAACCCAACTGAACCTTGTGCAAATCACACTCTCTCAGTCTCAGAAGAAGGCAATGGCAAACCTCTTCTGAACAAATTTTGCCAAGGAAACTCTGTGATAGGTTCACCTTAGGCTCACCATTACTTGGAAACAACCTGAAAGCACCTAACAACTACAACAACAATTTAAATCCTACATTTCTTTTACCTGTTCTCCACTTAGAGCAGCTCTCAACAATCTGAAGTGACAAAATAGTGTAAAACCATACAGATTTAAAAACAGAGCAAAACTACACAATACAAATAAAAGTGGCAGAGATAAAACAAGTTTGGGTAATCTGCATTTCATCGGGAAAGGTGCTCCACAGTATTGGGGCAATCACTGGGAAAGCCCTGTCTCATTCTTTCCAGCTATGCCTAGTTAGGAAACAGAGGTAAGGGCAAATTATTATGGAGATTCCCATAAACATAAACAACCTTCAGCTGGTTGGCTGCTGTTTGAACAAAATGCTGGTCAAAGCAGGCCTGAGATCTAATCCAGCATGGCGCTTATGGTTTTACGTTTTACGTTTTATGGCTCTTACGTTTTTATGTTACTATCTCTCAGTTGGCATTGGTACCTAAAGAGATCATAATGTGGCTTAACTTGCAAGACTATTGTAAAAAGTATTGAGATAAAGCTTTGAGCAGTTCCATGGAAACCCTTCAGGTGACTTTGAGCAAGTCACACTCTCTCAGCCTAAGAGGAAAGCAGTGGCAAACATCCTCTGAATAAATCTTGTCAAGAAAACAGTATGACAGCATAGCCACAAATCAGAGTCAACTTGAAGGTACATAATAACAAGAAGAATGATATTGCCTTGCCTAACATATATACAGTCGGCCCATCGTAGTCACAGAGGTTCTGTTCTGGACCCCCCCCCCTTCTACAGATAACAAAAAACATGGGACCCCAAGTCCTGTTGTTCTCAATGGCGTCACATTGTGAGTGTGACTGCACTGGCAAAGCCACATGACCGCCACCATTGGAGTGAATGAGGCATGGTCATCCATGGTCCTGGATGCTCAGTTCTGTGGATGGCAAGAGCCAACTCTCTCTATTTCTCTGTTTCTCTATAAAATGGTTGGAATACTGTTGGTTAACCCTAATCAACATAGACCCATTTAGCCAGTTCTTGAATGGTGAATAGGTAAATCCAATGGATTCAATTAATCTACTCTAGTCAAGGCTAACAATAGGATTTGGGTGCATAGTAATAGTTTTTCCTCCTTGCTTGCACAGCAGATACATTGGAAACGAAGCTGGATTAGCACTATGGCACAGAAGCAAGGGTGTGTAGGGAAAACCACACTAAGCAATAAAGATGTGTTTGTGTACAAACAAACAAAATGCACAGGTATATTGTAATGGTATACATTATTTATACAATTCGAAATGTTCCTTTTAATATGCTCTAATTTGTTTGGACAAGGTCATATACAGTCATACAGAATGGCTTCAGCCCTTAATACAGAGTGAATCAAAGTATGTGTGTTGGGGAAGGGGAAGCATCCTGTTTGAGGAAACATCTGATTGGGTGCTAAGTTTTTCTTCCCCCAAGGAGCCTTGAATAGTCCTTTTTTCCTCTAGGACAGGGGTAGGCAACCTAAGGCCCGGGGGCCGGATGCGTCCCCCTGAGGCCTTTGGACCGGCCCTAGGCCAGTCCTGCCACCACCGCCACCCGCCATGATGATATTGATTATTATTGTTATTACTTGTTCTTGGGGTTTTCTTGGCAAAATCTCCACAGGGGTTTTGCTATGGCTTTTCTGGGGCTGAGAGAGTGTGCATGCATATTTTATTTATTTATTTATTTTAATTTTTATTTATTTATTTTTGGTGCTTTGGCCCCCCAATTGTTTGAGGGACGGCAACCCAGCCCCCAGCTCAAAAAGGTTGCCTACCCCTGCTCTAGGATATGGGTTGTGGATGGGGCTATGCCTCATCCCCCTCTATGTTGGTCTGCAACCTAAAAGTATTATTTGCTTTCTATTGCCTCAGAGCCCTGCCAGGCTGAAAGGTAATAACAAAGGTAACAAATGAATAGAAGCACTGAACTCCTTTCTTCTCAGTTCATCCTTCCAAGTACGAGAAGAGAAGGGGCCTATCTGTCAGGACCTGACTTTGACAAAAGGCCACAGGGCATGATGGGGCAGCAAGGAAGGCCAGAACTGCTGGACCTCGGAGAGACTACGGACCTAAGCAGACTGCCAGAAATAGTGCACATTAAATTGAGGCACTGCCCTGGCTCAGTGCTAGGGAATCATGGGAATTGTATTTTATTGTGGCACCAGAGCTCTCTGACAGAGAAGGCTCAATGTCTCAGAAAAAAATACAATTCCCATGACTCTCTAGCACTGAGCCAGGGCAGTGCTCAATTTAATGTGCACTATTTCTGGCAGTCTGCTTAGGCCCTACGTAACTTACTTCAGTAATATTTGGGACTGAAAGGAAGAGATTTTTTTTTTCCTCCAGTGACAGAGAATCTACTTCCAGGTTTTGCCTTTCCTCTGAGAACAGGAAATTTTGAAAAGGACAATATCTTTTCTATAGGGCCCATAGTGTGGAGGGAGATGGGTTCCTTGTGTATGTGTATGTACATGCTCCAAGTTTACAACCCCAGCCAGGTTCAAGAGTCTCTGTTTGAACTGTTCCTGATTAGAATAATAGAATCATGGAATCATAGAATCATAGAGTTGGAAGAGACCTCAAGGGCCATCCAGTCCAACCCCATTCTGCCATGCAGGAACTCGCAATCAAAGCCCCCCTGGCAGATGGCCATCCAGGCTCTGTTTAAAAACCTCTAAAGGAGACTCTATCATATTCCAAAGGAGTGTGTTCCACTGTCAAACAGCTCTTACTGTCAGGAAGTTCTTTTCCTGTAGCTTGCACCCATTGTTCTGTGTCCTATTCTCTGGAGCAGCAGAAAACAAGCTTCTCCAGTCAAGCCTGAGCCCTTTGTCTGGGACTGAACTCGCAACCTTACAGTTTGTGAATGAGTGGCTGCAGTGCAGACATTTAACCACTGCGCCACCATATTTAAATCCTAAATCCTGGTCACTTCCTAAGTTGCTCCTCAGGTCATGGTTTCCAGACCCTTCACCATTTTGGATGCCCTCCTCTGGACACACTCCAGCTTGGCAACATCCTTTTTGAATTGTGGTGCCCTGAACTGGATGCAGTCTTCAACAGGCTGAGGCTCTAGCCTGGTTATGGTGCAAGGGCTTGGTCCAAATGATCTAGCACAATGTCTTCCTATAAGCCAGGGACCACACTAAATTTGTGCATATTGGGCACATTTCTTTCCTGGAGACCTGCCAAGGACTGGCAGCCAATGGGCCCAGGGCCAGCATCAGTCCATGGGCCACCATTTTGAGTAGCTCTGATCTGGAGAACCTTCTGCTATCTTGGTTGGAGTCAGAATCCAGGAGGGGGCTGGAATATTTGCAGCTGGAACCTCCCTTCATCTGTCTGGGCCTTGCACTATGTATGCCACCCACTGATGTAGGACTGTACTTTGCAGCCCAGATGAGGCCAAGCCAGCCATTATCTGGAACATGGAAACATAGGATGCTAGCCTACTATTGCCAGCATTGACTGGCAGCAGCTCTCCAGGGCTCCCAACAGAACATTTTCTGGTCCTGTTTGGAGATGTTAAGGATTGAACATGGGATCTTCTAAATACAAATTCCATGCTTTATGAGTGTCCTAAAGACCCAGATTGACTGCAGTTTTTCTTCAGCTTTTTGATAACAACAGCCTCTGCCCATTTTTCAGTAGTCAAGTGTTGTTGAGTCTTTTTCGTAGCCAACGGGTATTGCAATAAAAATTACGAAACATGATACATATATGCAGAACAATATATAATATTATATATAGACATACATAAAGGAATACACACACACACACACACACAAATATAAAAATATATAAACAATTCCAGGAGGCCAAATCTTACATTTGCCACAGGAGGCTAGGTTGGGCCCTTCACTGTTGGCCTTTCGCTGGCAGGCAAAGACATTTTTATTTAAGCAAGCCCTTTAAAATCCTGCAGGCTTGGTTTCATTGGGAGATGGGGGGGGGGGGATTAGTTTCAGATTATTATTTTTAACTCTATTTCAAAATTTATATTTGTAATTTTGATATTTTTTACAGTTTTAATTGTACTATTTTAATTGTTTTAATGTGTTTTATATATGTTGTTAGCTGCCTTGGGTCCCACTTTGGGAGAAAGGCAGGATAAAAATAAATAAATACATAAATAAATGTAGAAAATTCTACATAAATTATGTAGAAAAATGCATTTTACTGTTCTCATTGCTAATATAGTGAAAGCTAGTTAATAGATTGCAAATGTCTCTGCATCAGCCAGAACCATCTCATTTTGAAGCGTTCTGGCTGACCTTCTAAAAAAACTTTTGCAAAGAAAAAAAGAAAGAAACATATTTCTATTCAAAGTCCCATGTGAAGTGCATAGAAGATGAGATAAGACGCAGTGCACAATATCTTCAGTCTAGCTTGATCTGCATAAATATGCTTAAAATTTGCCAGCCAGATATTGTGGCTAAAAGCAGCCTGCCCTATTATAATCTGGTGTGCTGCGACTACTGATCTCTCTCCCCACTACATCTATTGCAATGGTAAAAATGAGGTTACTTTGTCTGCTTGTTTTTAATTACAGAGGGGTTCCCAACTGATGAGAAGCTGTCACATAACTGGTAAATAAACATAACTCATCCTGAGCTTAAACTCCTGCAATTTAGCAAAACTGTAGCAAACTGAATACTTGAATGGTGTAAACAAAAGGAAGAGAGCATAATGGAAGGAGGGACAGGGAATGTTTGTTTAGAAATATCATGTTGTGTGAAGAAAAGTGGGGCATTCTCCCCTGAGAACTGACAAATGGGTAGATGAATTATTTAAAAATAGTCAAAAGGGTGTGCAAGGAGAAGCAATGGCTTTGACACCAGATGTGTATGTATGGGGGGGGGGGAATATGAATATTTTAAGGAATTCAATTGTGAACATATATATAAAAAAAGCTCATTTTAAGGACAACAAATAAAATATAGCTTGGAATGTAGAGAGTTTGACTCCATTAAATATAACAAGAGTAGCCAACAGCTTCAAACCTGGCTTCCGGGCAAATGAATTCTGTTAAGATGCAAGGAAATGGTGAGGAGGAAGGGAAGAGTATTATTCTGATTAATAGGTTGCTTTTATTTCTGATAAAGCCGCTGGGGCTCCTGACCCAATGCCATGAAACAGACCAAACAGCTACCTGCCTATTTAGTACTGTGTGATGTATCCATCACAGACAAATGTATGTTTAGAGAGGGACCCTTTCTCAATGGCATAAAACACACTTTGCATGTAGACCATCCACGTTCAATCCCTGGCTTCTACCAATCAATAAGCAGTTACCAAACTCTGGTTGGAGTAAACAGCCTTGAGCCTTAGACAAAGTTGATATGGCTCACCATTGATGAACTCTTCTGAATGTGCTCATTCACACTAGAATCACAGAATCATGGAAACATAGAGTTGGAAGAGACCACAAGGGCCATCCAATCCACCCCTCTGCCATACAACCCCAACAGACAAGCTCTCCATCCCACATTTTTCTCCCAAAATGTACTGGCAAATCATGTTGGGCATAAAATAACATTTTCCTCCTCCTCCGCCTCCCCTACAAACTAAAAGTCAGGGGCCTTTCCTAAAAGGAGGCTTTGTTTATATTTGTGTTATTCTGGTTTTAGTGCTTTGCTCTTGATTTCATCTTGCCTTCTATCACACTAACCTTCAGCAGCTATCCAAATGCTGAAATATTTAATCCTTTCTTGTTGTTGTCTTTGTTGTGTGCCTTCAAGTCGTTTCTTACTTACGGCAACCCTAAGGGTAAATCACAGGGTTTTCTTGGCAGATTTCTTCAGAAGGGGGTTGCCCTTGCTATCCTATGGGGCTGAGAGGGTGCGACTTGCCCAAGGTCACCCAGTGGGTTTACATGGCTGAGCAGGGATTCGAACTCTGGTCCCCAACCATAGTTCAATGCTCAAACCACTACACTACAATGGCTGACAGTCCAACTGCAAAAGTACAGTTCTAGTTCTCTTATTTGTAAGATGCCTAATAACTGCTGCCTCTTGATAGCATAATTCAGGGATAGGCAATGGGTGGACTGCAGGATGCATGCAACCCTTGGAGCCTGCTTTTGTGGTCCCTGAAGCACCCCCCCATTCCCCCCATACCATCAACCCAACCCCCCAAATATGCAAAAATCCCCTCC
>CM034708.1:83714838-83733336 GCA_020142125.1 Phrynosoma platyrhinos | reverse complement strand
TTAAAAAGTAGTCTTATACGCAGGAAAATAAGGTATATCCATCCGGCTTAGTACCCACTGATTACCATTGTTGTTGTTGTGTGCCTTCAAATCGGTTCCAATTTATGCTGACGCTAAGGCACCATGCTGGCTCTCTGCTGATTACCATTTGTTTTTGTTAGCTGCCCTTGAGTCAATCCCAACTCATGGCAACCCTGTGGATGAGACATCTCCATGTTCCCCTATCCTCCACTGCTCTGCCCTAGTCCTGCAAATTCATACCTATAATCTCCCTGACTGAATCCAACCATCTGGCATGCAGTCTTCCTCTCTTTCCTCTACCTTTCCTAGCATTATTGTTTTTTCTAGTGGTCAGTGCCTTCACATTATATGACCAAAGTACCATATCCTTCATGAATTTGTTCAATCCCCCTTTGGAAAGTCCATATGCTTTCAGGTATATTTTCCATATTATGTTTGCATACCCTTCAGAGATACAATTCTATTTAGTGCACGCCAGAACATGACACAAGAGGACCTGGTTTGAGCTATCATTTGACCAGCAAGGTAAATTGTGAGAGAAGTAAAAAATAAAACAGAGGCGACAGCATTATGGGGGAGGGAGCATTTCAAGTGTACAACTACCCTGTAAAGAGACTTCCCTAATCAAAACAAGAGAAAAGAGAAAAAAGCAAGAGCCAAAGCAGCAATTAAATATATAAATGATCAGTAATTTATGTTTCATTCAGTCAAGTCAAGATAATTATAGAGTATGGGAAAGAGTGATTAATGACCATCACATACATTGAGTTGACCTTTCCTGCATAGCTGCTGGGTTGCATTTAAACAGTCTGTTCCGTTGCTGAAATTTAAACTGGGAAAGAAGTGTTATACTTACTTTTATAGAACAGCAGCTATATATCACTAATAAACTACTGCTTCTTAGTTATCATATTCATCCACCAGTGTATAAAGACTGAGGCAACTTTGAATCTCATTATTTCAGGAGCAGGTAACTGGCCCTCCAGAAGTTTTTTTTATTTTTTTTTTATTTTTGCTTGTAATTCCTAGCAGCTCTCACCCAGCATAGCCAAAGGAGAGGGATTATGTGCATTGTAGTCAAAAGCAGCTGCAATCAAGCCCACCTCTGAAGATCAGGAGTGGTGGCCTGGCCTGCTGTTGTCTATCCCCTCCACAGAGTGGCCTTCTCACAAAACCCTAGGTGTTGACATCCAACACTTTGCAAAGATGAGGTTGCCCACAGCCTTTGGCAAGAGCAGAGCTGGCACTACTGTTAGGAAGAGGGAGGTGACCTCCGCAGGTGGCATAGGCTAAGGGACGCAGAGTAGATAGAGTTCTGCATTGGCAGGTGATCAGTTCTGTGTCTCCCATATTACCCCTGGTGCTGAGGAAGGTGTTGGCTTTGTTTTGGTGGTGAAGTTAGTTTTGTTCATGAGAATCTCCAGGAGGTATGGAAGCAACAAAATGCTTGGTATGACAAGTTTGCTAGAGACCACTGTTTTGAGAAAGGGAATCAAGTAATGGTCTTGAAGGTGCTCCAGCTGAACAAGATGGAAACGTGGGGGGGGGGGGGCTTGCACAGTGGTTGTGTGTACTGGGATTGTACTGCTTCACTGAATTTCCAGATATTCATAGTAAGCCTAAGGTATACTGTGTGAACACAGTGAAGCCTTACCATGGCAGAGAAAGCCATGTTCTCATGTTCTTCATTTCAGACTACAAAGAGGCAAAATGGCCTGGTGGTGCTTTTTTGGAAGGAAGATGGTAGCCTGGAGGATGTCAAGTCTCCTCTAAGGCTCAACCCTAAGCAGAATCAGAAGTTCTCCAAACTAACTATCCTCACCTCCATTATTTCACTCCTCCTAGCAATCATGACAGATCTCCATAAATGCATGCCTCCTATAGTGGAACAAGCTATAGAGAAGGAGGTGAAGGGGATGTTAGAAACTGGACTCATTTAACCTTCCCACAATCCATGGGCATATCCTGTTGTCCTTTTGCTAAAGGAGGAGGAATCTATTTTGATGTAGATTGCAAATATTTTAATCTCCCTTACTGTAGATCCCAAATGGTTTTCAGCATCCACATGGACCTGCTTTAACATGCTTTACCTTGGTTTCTGCAATGCCGTAGCTATTTTCTAGAGGATTGTAGACTCTTTCCTAAAAGGTTGTGGAACATTTGCAGTGGCTAACTTAGATGATACTTTTGTATTATCAGACTCCTAGGAACAGCATCCACAGCATCCTCAAAACACTCTTCCAATGAATTATGGGTGTGGGACTGACAATCAAGGCCTAAAAGTATCAATTTGAGCTTGATTGAGTGACTTACCTGAGTTGTGAGGTTGGTCAAAGGACTATCACTCCCAAGCAAGCTAAAGTGAAAGTTATCCATAATTGGCCTACCCTCAGGTCAAGGAAGCACTTTTTTTGATTTAGCTGGAAATTACCAGAAATGTAATTAACCAGAGTGTGTTCTTCTGACAAATTTTATTAGCTTGAAGAAGCCAAATGCAGTGAAGAGGGTTGCAGAATGCCAAGCATTCCAGACATTTAAAAAGGATCTTATGTCTGACTCAGCACTGATGGCACCCAACTTTGATTAGCCTTTCATTGTGGCTTCAGATGCTTCTGACCAAGGCAATGGACTAGTCCTAATGGAAGAAGGCCTAGATGGCACCTTCTGCCTTATCCTTTTCCTCAGCAAAACACTTTCAATGAGAGAAACCAACTGGTCCATTCTAGAGAAGAAATGTTATGGCATTGTGTATATGTGTGAGAAGTCGAAGCCATATGTGTGGAGGCATCATTTCAGTATCCAGACCAACCACACAGTGCTCCAGTGGCTCCTCATAGTCCAAGAAGCCAACAAGAAACTGCTTCAGTGGAATTAGTCCCTCCTAGAGGATAATTTTGATATCCAACTTGTATCTGGCAATTCTAACTATGTAGCTGATGTTCTTTCTCTTGGAGCTTATGTGACATTAATTATTATTATGAAGTATTTATACCCCGCTCTTCAGCTAAAAGGCTATCAGAGCAGCTTAGAAATGGTTAATTAGACACTGCCCTGCCCTCAGGCTTACAATCTAAAAAGACAAGAAACAAAAGGAGAAGGAAATGGTGGCAGGCCAGGAGTGGATAGCTTTGATGGTGTATTTCTGCATGGTGGGAGTTGGACTCTCTGGAACCTTTTGATTCTTTGGACCAGAAGCATTCTGGATTGTGGTGATAATGGTCCCAGCTCCTCTCTTTTGTGATTAACTTCCCTGAAATGAACCTCACGGTGCAGACCTGCAGGGCTCCCAATTCAGACCCTGTGATACGTGTTCAGTAATACAATTATATACATGGTGTGCTTCTTGGGGGGAGGGAGCAGGAGGAAAATTACCAGTGCAATAACAAAGCAGGTAGTGAGTTGTCAAGGTTGATCCCCTGTTCTGAGAAGAAATAATAAGCTTTCTCCTCACAGTGGTTTTAAGATTTTTGACATTTTGCTCCACAGGGCCAGTTCTGGGTGCTTTGGAGCCTTGTGGCGAGACATTAGTGGGCTCTTCAAACTCTGCTGCTTCAGAGTGCTGCTTCCTATTCTTGACATCTTCCCCTTTTCCAAGTAATGCCCTGTCAGATAAGGTAACCATTACAGAAAGTGGGACTGGTAAGTTATGCCGATGTGGGGCATAACTTCTAAACACTTGTTCCTTTATGCCTTGCAGGTCAGGAGTGGAAGAGTGCTTTTAACTCTTGAGAACATTACACCAAATGCTGTTTCACTCTGCAAGCTGTATTGTATCCTATTAAAAATATTGCATATACTGTGGGGTGGTAAATATTTATTTGTAACTTTCAGAGAACATTAAGCTGGGAGTAAACATTCTCTTGATGGCTACACTCAGCTTTTATTGGTAATTTTCACATAAATCAACTGACATGTATGGAAAATGTATTCATAATCTGAGTTTTCTCTATAATGATAAAATGTTTCTGCTTTTGTGGTAGAAAATAGCTTATTATGCAAACAGCAGTGCTTGTCTTACATTATGCATAGAATTCACCTGGTGAACATCAGAAAGATCCAACTCCCCTTCCTTGTGTTTGTGTATTTGTGATGGAAGAAAAATAGGTGATTCCATTTGCTGCACCACCACTTATCTGTTATAATTAATTGCAAATGAGTTAATAGCTGTACTTTGAACCATATTTCACATCTGCTGTGGTAAGGTCATAGGAAAAAGAGAACAGATCACATCAGAGACCTATGGATTTTAATAGCAGCCTTCAGAATATTATCCCAATTAAAACAACATAAAATACATTTAATGTAGTTTTAGCTATTTTTAGAAATATTTACTTACAGAAGGGCTTATGGCTGTGACTTTGTGCACTGCATGTAATTGTCTTCTCAGCAGCTCCCTCGATTTAATTAAGAGATCTAAGTATATGTTCTATATTATCCTTAAAATAAATGGCATTTTAAGGCAATTAATTCTAAATAAATGCTGGGAACTGAAGGACCTGAGGGTCATACTAAAGTGCATGGGTGAACACCTCTGGTGGACCTGTGAGGCCATATCTGCCCCCTGGGACTTGCTGTGGGTCATACTCCTGCTCCATACTGCCATAAATTAGCAGCAAATTTCACACTGCTAAATTTCAATGGCAAATTGCTTAAGGCAATTTGAATAAGCAGGAAATGCTTTTTTATTGGTGTTTTCTTTCTTTGCCACCAAAATTTGGCAGCAAATTGCTGAAACTGTTTATAGCAATCACTTTCTTCTTGCTTTAAACACATCTAAACATTTGCTGTCATAATCTGACATGATTTGATGCCAAATTTCAGCATTGCTATCTGAGGGCTGCAAAAATGGCACTGGGGGTTGTAGGCATGTCATGGGCTGTATGTTTTCCCACCCTGAAGCAGTGGGATGGATAAAGGGGAGCAGTGGCCTAAATCCTATTTTAGTTCTTACTAGAGTAGACTCATTGAATCAATTAGATTTGTGGATGTGTTGATTCACAGTTTAACAATTGATTGAATGGGTCTACTCTGGTTGGGAATAACTAGTAGGTGACAAATGGGATGTGATAACTTAGTGGTTAAGACACCAGTTCTGACAGTCGGAAGATCGGCAGGTGGGCAGTTTGAGGCCCGGGTGCTGCATTCTTTATATTCCTACACATGAGTGTCCCCTCCCATAGGCATCTGTCATCAACAAGTTGATGTCAAGTAATGAAACATGACTTCGTCATGACATGCAGTTCGAGGCCTGGGTGCTGCATGATGGGGTGAGCTCCTATAATAAGTTCCAGCTTCTGCCAACCTAGCTGTTTGAAAGCATGCAAATAATAATAATAATAATAATAATAATAATAATAATAATAATAATAATAAATTTTATTTATAACCCGCCCCTCTGCTCGGCAATCGGGGCGGCATACAACATGCAAGTAGATAAAAAGGTACCACTTTGGTGGGAAGTTAACAGCATTTAGTGCAGTCATGCTAACCACTTGACCACCAGAGCAGTCCTTGGACAACGCTGGCTCTTTGGCTTAGTAACGGAGATGAGCACAACCCCCTACAGTCAGTTATGACTAGACATTCATGTCAAGGGACTACCTTTACCTTTACCTTTTTCCCAATGACCAGTAGGTTATTACCGCCAGCCATAATGTGGAACTTCCTGAACCCAGTTCCCTGAAAAGAGATGTGGGGGGGGGAACCCCAGTGAGCAACTAAAAAACAAGAACAGGGAGTTATTTAAAGGGGAGAGGTAAAAGAGCAGTAAGCAATACAAGAGATACACAATTTAAATTTAATAAAATTGAAGGAATAAGGCTGTCATTACAGTGCTCACAAATGTAATGTTATTTGTTAATAGCTCTAGTTCTGCAGCTTGGGCCTCAGTCACTGGTTATGGAGCATCTACAAACTGGTAACTGTGGGAGATGAGGATGCTGCTGCATCCTCTCTTGTCTCTCCTCATCCTGTTTAGGATCTCTGCATTCTGTTTTTGTTCTTCCTCCCATGATTCTCAAAAGGATTACTCACACATTCAATCATCATAAACTCAAAGAAGAAGGAATGTGGGGTCATATCCCATGTCCACTTGCTGTTCAGCCTAAGATCAAATTTTGTGTTGATATCTTAGATGTTAATTTCCTTTAACATAAGATCTTTATCTTTCAAAAGGTGGGGGAATTGTATAATCAGGTAAATATATGTAGGATTTTATGGATTAAATCAAGTTAGGGCTCTGGGCCTCAGTCCTTGGGTCAGCTATAAAGGGGTGAGAGGTAATGGGAACCATCAGTCTTACACAAGTTCTTTGCTCATTGGGAATTGTGAGTGTGCTCTCAGTCCATGTGTCCCCTGTCTTTTCCTTTGATCAGCTTGCCCTCAGACTAGACAAGAATGCTTTCCATGAACTGCCTGAAATACATTTTATGTGAAAAATTCTGACTGTGCCATGTCTGAAAGGGATGTTTTATTACAAAAACACTCAGTGATGTTTGTGGTAGGATTGCCTTTGATCCTTTGAGATGTTTGGGATCTCTACAACATATAGAAATCACAAATATGTGGCGTTACAAATGGGATTTCTAATGTAGTTACACTGTACCTCAAGTATGCTACAGTCCACACACACAAAAACATACACACAGAGAAAATGAGAACACAATATGTGGTCCCAATCCGTAGCATACTAGTGCAGAAAGAACTATGGACTTTTCTGCACAAGCCCAAGTCATGCTAGTAATAATAAATTGGTAGCATACTGCTTTCCAGGACCCTTCACTACACATCTCTCAATTGCGTGACTGGGGCTATTGCCCCCAATGCGTTCCCTTCCTTATCACTCCTCCCTTCCTTATGCTCCTTTTTTTTCAGTTTTCCCTCTTTTTTCCACACAATTCTTGAGCTCTGCTGCCACAGTGTATTTAAAAGAAAAAAATATGAAGAAAGGAAAGAAAATAAATAGAAAAAAATAAAGAAAGGTAATCAGGGCGCTTGGGAATAACAAGGGAAGGGGACACAGGGGGAGGAAGGGACATTTGTGACTGGCAACTGTGCAAATGCCCTAGGAGTGATATTTTGCACCTAGGGACTTGCATGATTGCCAGGTCATTCACTGGTTTCTCTCATGAATGAAAAGGGATGGTTTGGGGACAGGGCAGCTATGGGTTGGAGGTGTTGTTGTGTGATGACTATCGCCAAAGCTGTTTCCCCCTCCCTTCCTGTGAAATCACAGTTTAAATGCTGTGTGTAGTAATGTCCTATCAGAGGAAAGATAAATATATACAATTGAGAGCTAGAATAGTATTGAACTAGGATGAGGGAGGCTCTTATTCAAATTTTAAGTCAGGTGGTTCTCTGATGACATTAGGCCAGTCACTGTTCTTCAGCCTAACATACTTCACAGGATTTTTGTGAGCACGGGGAAGAAGATATATAACATAAAACTGATCTAAAGCATGGTAATTTCCCAGACAGGAGCCTAAATCAGTATTCCAAGATTATGCTCTATTTTTTCTTAAAATATATTTTAGGGCCATCTCTGCACCCACCACCACTCCTCCAGTTCCTGTTGCTTCTTGTTTAAGAGAAGAATGGGACCACATTTTTCAGAAATTCACGCAGAAAGCTACTTGCTGCAGTGATGTGGTGGGTGATTTCTTAATTCATTGCCACGGGACTATATAACTCAAGGCCATGGTGTAAAACCTCTGCTGCCATGGAACACTTTACTTACTGACATGTTTGCTAGTGGGGAAGCCATCTGTGTTCATCTTGGACCCAGGTGCCACTGATAGATCTGCTGTTGTCCATCCAATATTTTTACTACTGTTCACACTGCACAGGATTTTGGAGATGGTTGGAAAGGAGTGTTTTTGTATTGCAAATCCCAGAACCCCTAGTACCAGAGATAGGCAAACTGTCCCCTTTAAGGGCTGAAGGACTTCAGCTCCCGGAAGCCTCAGCCATGTTGGCCAATAGTCTGGGATGTTGGCCAATAGTCTGGGATTCTGGGAGCTGAAGTCCTTCGGCCCTTAAAGGGGACAGTTTGCCTACCCCTAGGCAGTATAGTCACTGGTAATCATTTCTGAGTGTGATTCAATTCGGAATTACTCTCACACCGTTACTATTACAGTTGAACAAATTTTGTAGGTTGTAGGCATCCCACAACTTTTCCAAACTCAACCTCCCCTTGCACAGTATGTCAGACCAAAGAAAAAACATTATGAGATGGGGAAAGGTGGTTCTTAGATTTGTATTCCCCCAGTCTACCTCCCCTCTCTATAACTGAATTGATGGCAAATGGGATGCACTTCCAAATACACATTGCTCTCAATGTGGTTTATCTGCACTGCTGTGTTTTCAGTAGAATGTGAATGCACCTGCTGCACATACCAGTGAAATTACAAGGGCGCAGCTAGACAGCACTCACATTTTGACAAGCATTTGGATGAGTACCTTGGACTTGAAACAGGTACCTAAAACAACATCCTAACCTCATGGATCAGCTGCTTCCTGCCAGGCTCTGCTTGCTTCCAAGCTTTGCAGAGCCAGTTGACAAGTGGATTTTGACTGGTGCTTGGAAAGGACACCTGAGAAACTCCTTGGTTAAAGAGTGGGCAAGAGGACCAGCAGGACTGTGCTGAACAAGGCTTTGGGTTTAAACAATCACAATCCTGGCTTTACTTCCCTTTAAGTGGGGCAAGTTACTTTGCATTTTCAAGATTCCTCTGTGTTAGCAAATATGGAGGCTGCAGTTTGGAAGGATCATCAGATCATTGCCTTCAGTGAAGAGAAAGTGACACACAATTGGGGGGACAGGGAGATGTAGCCAAAAGTCTATTAAGGGGAATTTTATTTATCAAATTTTATCAAATTGAGAGGGGGTCGGCCACAAGGACCCTGCAAGACCATCTCCCACATGTATACCAAGAGTTTGGGGGATCTAAGAATTAAGAAAGAGACAGAATTCTCCAATTAAAGTATAATTTATTAAAGGGGAAAATCACACAGCAATTCACATACACATACACACTTACTCAGGAAGTCAGGGTTAGCTTGGAAAAGATGTTGAGGCAGAACTATGGGTGATATTTACTATAGATGAGGCTTTCTCCGGGATCCAAGAGCATGGGTTTGAGCAGAGGTGCCGGTAACTAGACTACAGAGCACAGTGACATAGTGTCCCCATGAACTCCAAACTACTGACACTATGGGGGAAAATCCAGGGGTTTTTAAGGGGTAAAACTAGCTGCTGGGCAAAGGTGTGAGATTGCATGGGTGAGATAATCCAGTCTGGCAATATTCAAGGTGAATGGGAGAGGATTAAATTGTTAGCTGGCCCATCAGGTGAGACATCTAGGCCATTATTGCCCATTCTTCAGATTATGGAGGTGATGATGCAACTCCCACACTATCTGCCTGGCTTTTGGGATGGTTTTTTTCTGGTCTTCCAAGTCACCTTGGTATGATCTGCCTGTCATTGTCTAGGTGGCACTTGGGGTCCACTGCAGTGTACATCAGGAGTCATGTGTAATTCACACACACACCAAAATTCAGAAGAATGCACTTTGGGTAACAGAGAGGGAAAGATGAAAAAGAGGCACAGGAGGAAGTAAAGTCAAACCTGAAAATATCAGCCACCTATGAGATAAACAGAGCAGACACTCTCAGAAACCTTAACTAGTTGTTTCAACCTTTGTTGCCCCCTGGTGGCCACTGTCACTTGTACAAGCATTGTTGCATCTTCACTTCCAATAAATTGAAAGAAATGCTTGGTCTTGCTGGTCTGTACCCAATACCCTCCTTTCCTCTAGGGCTGAAAAGAAAATTGGGACAAGCTTTTTCCTTGCTTGCAGCACAAATACTAGTCTCCACAGATGCGATCTCTCTGCTGCCAATGTTTACTGGCAGTCCAAGGTGAGCTTTGAGTTTAGGGAATGTGTATGCATATTTCGAAATTGTTTTCTTGTATAACTCAGGATGCAGTAAACTCTTCTATTCCCTCATTTCCCCACTAAGTACATCTGCATAATGACACATGTTACTACTAACAGAGGAATGGTAACATTGACCCTATCTTACATGGATGTTGTAAGGAGTACTCAAATAATGTATGTGAAAACACTTGGAATATTTAAAACTTGAGATATAAATGTTAAGTGCCATTCTCATTATTACAGATCTGCTAGGAATTTAAATTAGATGGCCTAGCCTGAAATTATCTGAAATGTTATGCAAATAAACACATTGAGATTGATTGCTGCTGTCTAGCTTGATCATCAGCAATTCTATTTCTTTGGCATTTCTGATGTGATACCATGGCAAAGAAATTGATACTTGGGAAACGTCCTTGAACATGGATCTACTGGGTCATTCATTGCCTCTGAAATGTCATTTTTTAAATGTCAATTGGGATGATGTTTGGCTCTGTATGCTTTGGAAGAAAGGCAAAGAAATTAGTTCTCTCATGCCCTACTTTTAATAACGGCTGTTCAAACTCAAGATGTTTGGTATATTTGCTCATCACCTAGGTTTCTTTTGCTGTGAATTTACTGCACATCTGCATTGGACACAAACTGATTCAACAGACATGCATCAGATAGCCTTTCACTGTAGTAAAGAGTAGTCGCTTAAACCTCACTAACAGGGAAGACATGTATCATCCCCAGAGATGACAAAGGAGGATAAAGATTTGCATAAACCTTATAGGTACTAACAGAAAATATTTACTGTAATTTAAATAGCAATCCATCTCACCATAGCAGTTTATCACACAGGGGAAACTGGAAGTTTAAATGGGTAAAAACCTGTGATTATCCAGCATATTAGGCGCAAATGGGTGAATGGTTTTTACACGAAGTTGTGCACAAACAGCATAGAATCTGACAAAAAAGTGACATGAACCAGCAAACAGGTATTTTTGAGGAAGTATCATGAATTCATTTCCGTTTCATTCATGAATTCACTTTTTTTGCACAGTTGCTGTAGAGTGAAAGCTACTTGCGGTTTATTCACAGGATTCTCCCTGCTTCTGTGTTCGTTGCCAGATTTCCCATGGTTCTTTGGGGAGAGTTTACTTCCAGTGCTGCAGGGCAATATGGGGCAATACCATAATACTGCTCATAAAGCTTTCTAAAATAACTACTTACCCTTCTTCGTAGCCAGAGCTCTTAAAACAAACAGCTGATGCAATGGTAGAGAGAGAGAGAGAAGAGAGTGAATGAATGCTTGCCTCCCAATCAGCCCTCACTTCTAGCTGGAGCCACAGTGATCCTCAAACTATCCCCTTTAAGGGATTTTGGACTTCAGCTCCCAGAATCCCAGACTATTGGCCAACATGGCTGAGGCTTCTGGGAGCTGAAATCCAAAATCCCTTAAAGGGCACAGTTTGGGGATCACTTCAGCCTTCTCTCCTAGCCAGACCTCTTAAAGAAACAGCTACTGAGGCAAAGACAGGGACAGAGCAAGTGATATAGGGGCTATGCAGACGGGCAAAAAGGGATGCTTTGAGGGTAACTTGTAGGTGTGGCCTTTAGATGACGCACGCTTAAAAGTCTCCAGGAAAGCACCCTCTAGCCATCGTATGCCGAGAAAAGCCGCTCCAAAAAGGAGCTGCTTTTTCCCGCTTCTTCAGTGAAGAAGCACACCTTTGCATATGTGTATGTATGCAACGATACTGATGCACCAGAAAACGGCCATATAAATGCACTGTTGCACATGTGGTGGAACTTGAGTCAGCAATCCAAAGCATGCACTTTACGATGCAAGCTTTAATTTAAAGTGCCCTACACCTCCAGATGTGGATGCACTGACACAGGTGCGCTTGAATATAAGAACCCTAAACTTAATCCTAATTTTAACCCTACACATGCACCCTAGCAACTGTCCTCTGTTATAACAATAAATGCATTCTGTTGGATGTACGCTTGCTGTTAGCATGCACAGCAGTTTGCATGAAAGAGGCTTTTGTGACCTCTTCTGTGCAGGTGTGCATAAGACCTGCGTATCACTTCCTGGCACGATGGGGGGGGGCTCCTTTAGTAACATTTGTCTGTGTGTCTTGTTGGCCATGTCCCTTGCATGACCACCAGTTGGATGTATCATCTGTCCACACAAACCTCCCTTTGCAAGTACCTCTCCCCTCCCCTCTGATCTGTGTGGGCCGTGTTTTGTGGAAGATGATGGAGTGTCTTTTCAGTTGACAAACCTGTTCCTTCACCCCAAGGGTGGCACAATCAGACAGTGGTACCTGTCTACGGCACCCACTCCTTGGAAGGAAGTGGAGGTCAGATAATCCTTCCATGATATGTGGGTGTATGACAGATCCTGTGCAGGTGCACATCCCTTCATGAACTTCAGTCACCTTTGTACACAGAGTGACAGACCATATACCACCCTATGGTCTTGTACAGGTGCACAGGGATGCTGAACTTCAATCACCTGTGTACACAGAGAGTGACAGACTGTATACTAGCCTATGACAGGTCCTGTGCAGGTGTGCAGGGATGTTTTCCTGTACAGATGCGCAGGTGTGGAGAGATGCTCCTACGCACATGCACATGTGTTTGAGAACAAAAAAAATTAAAGCAGCCACTGCTGGCCCATGCGGTTGCTCCATCTCCCTTTGCAGCGTCTTTGGGGCTAGCAGTGCAATCGCTGGGGCTTGAATACAGCCTCGGAAAAGTTGCATTGACTCCCCCCAGTGTGGTTGCTCTGTCCCCATTTAGGGCAACCTCAGGGCAGACAGTGCAGTTGCTACAGCCTAAGGAAAAGGCAACTTCAGGTCACCTTTTCCTGCCCGTCTGCATAGCCCCATAGAGAAAAGGCTAAATTCCCCCTCACTCCTTCTTGTGTATGTGCTTCATCTTTTCTCCCATAGCCAGGGCTCTTAAAGGAACAGTTGCTGAGGAAAGGCAGGGACACACACACACACACACACACGGATTTGTCGCAGTCTACATGTGAAAATAATTTACGCATTTTCAGGATGCACATGCTTTAATCATTATCGGGATGGAGGCACATTTGGTTCTGTCATGTGAAAACCATTCGCACATTTGTGCTCAAGTGTGGGTTACTCGGATTCTGCACAGGATAACAGTACTTTGCGTGTGAAAATCATTTGCGTAATTGTGAGTTAATAATGGATTCTTACCATTTTAAACTTCCAGTCTTTCCTTGTGTGATAAACTCCATAGTGAGGAAGACTGCCATCACCTCATCAACTTGCATATTTGATCTGCTGAGGGCAAATGTCAATGCCCTCTTCCTTTATACTGTTCTTTATCTTGGACTGGATTTGGACCAGGCAGCCCTTCCAAGAGAAGACTTTGCTCTGTAGTTCTTCACTGAAATAGAAATCCCAGGCTTGTGCATGTGCATACACATATGTGATCAGAAACTATGACAAATGTAATATGAAAGTTATACATATATGTAGCATAAATATTTCCCCTGAATGGCACCCATAACACTGAAATCAAGGGGGAGGCTGAGTGACTCTGTTGAGATGAAACAGGGTAGTACAACCTTTATCTTTAGAATTAATATAATGTAGAATTATTGTATAGCTGAGTGAATAGGACAGCCCTTGCTGAAGGTGAAGCTCCATACTTTCATTGGAGCTCACTTGGGGGCATGTGAAGCTTTAATTCCCAAGCACATGTACTTGGCGACAAGTTCTGCTGACATATGTGGGATTTATTGCTGTACCAATCTGCACAAGACAGCAGTATTCATAGGTCTGCATGACTATAAGCAACAGACTCCTGGTTCAAGTGGATCTTTGGTTTCTATTGAATCCACAGGAAGCCAGCATTTCATTTTGGGGCACAATATGCTGCAGTATGTGGTAGCCTCTCAGCTCCTGATAAGGCAGATTATCTAGAATCATTCATAGGTTGTTTTGGTGGATGACCTGCACCAAGAACTGGACAGGAGGAGTATGTCCCGTATGTCCCTGTTGGTTCTGCTGAAACTCTTTGCTATTTTCTGTACCATCAACCATGGTATCCTTCTGGGCTGCCAGGCTGGGATGGGACTAAGAGGTACTGTTCTATAGTGATTCCATTTCTTCCTGGACTGGAAACTCCAGAAAATTGTGCTAGGAATCTCCTATTGGTCATTGACCTACAGAGTCTCTTAGGTTCCTATTTTGTCCACTCTGCTATTTGATATATATGGAAACCTCTGAGAGAGACTGTCCAGAGTTTTGGGGTCTGATGCCATCAGTATGTGGATGACACCCACTCTGCTATTCCTATCCACCTCAATGCGAGGAAGCTGTCTTCATTCTTAACCAGTGCCTGTAATCAGAAATTGATTGGATGAGAGCAAACACACTGAAACTTAATGCAGGTCAATCAACAGTACTCCTGGTCAGTCAAAAGGCAGACCAGGAAATAGGGATTCAGCCTGTGGTGGAAGGGATTACACTCTTCCTGAAAATGCAGTTTCACAGCCTGGGTGTACTCCTGGACTGAACCCTGTGCCTGGATGCCCAGGTTTTAGTGGTGCCCATAAGTACATTCACATGGTTAAGTATTGTGTGCCAGCTGTGCCCATTCTTTGAGATGTCAGATCTGGGCACAATAATACATGTCCTGGTTACACCTCATTTGGATTATTGTAATGTTCTCTACATGGGGCTGCCTTTGAAGAGTGCTTGGAAACATCACCTGTTCCAAAGAACAGCCAGATTATTAACTGGGGCTGGCTACAGGAAGCACACAACTCTTTTGTTGCAAGAGCTCCACTGGCTGTTGGTTTGTTTCCAGGCACAATTCAAAGTTCTGGTTATAATTTGCTCAGGTCCAGATTATCTGAAGGACTGTACTGCCCTATAAAAGCCTACCCATGTCTTGACATCTTCTTTTTGCTGTTCCACCAGCCTCATAGGTCCACCAGGTGAAAACAAGAAAGAGGGCCTTCTTGGCTGCTCCCAGGATCTGGAACTCTCTTCCTAGAGAGGTTACTCTGGCAGCTACCTGGTGACAGGTATAGGCAGGTGAGGACCTTTTTGTTTTGACAGGGCTTTGAGGCCCAACTGCTCAGTGGAAAGTGCTGTTGTTTATTTTGTTCTTTTTAATGATTTGTTATTAACTGCTTATAATTTTATTGATAGTTTAATTACAGTTAAAACTTTTGCATGATATAAATATTTTACCTATATTTGTTTTAACTTTTTGAACACATCTCGAGTCCCAGGCTGGGAAAAAGCTGAAACAGGAACAACAACAATACTTAGATGCAAGTTAAGGAGATCCATTTGGTATCATTTTATTGCTGCTGTAAAATACAGTCATCCCTCCACAATTGTGGATTTGATTTATGCGGATTTGATTATTCACAGATTTTATTAGTATGTTCTCTCTAGGAATCTCTAGGTCCTCCACTGCAACTGTATGGTCAACTTTAATCAAAAGTTGCACTGAAGGACCTAGAGATTCCTTGAGAGAACAATCCATTAGGCATTTGTAGCTCCTCCAGCGCAATTCTGTGGTCAATGTCTGGCAGATGTTGACCACAGAGTTTCACTGGAGGACCTAGAGATTCCTAGAGAGGTGTTTTCTCAGGCAAAAACATAGTGTTTTTGTTATTTGCAGTTTTCCACTTTCATGGGGGTCCTGTGCCCCTAATCCTAGCGAATGTGGAGGGACAACTGTACCTGCATCATACAAAGCCCTTCATGTATAGCAGAAAATGTATAGCGAAAAATTAATTTTAAGCTGTAGAACACCTGATAGCTACAGAAAGCAAACTAAAATTTCAGATTCCACTGCCACTGCCTTTTGGTCATTATGTGTGATGTTATGTTCCCTATCAGCCTCGCTGCTGTTCTATCACTTTCTGGTATAATGCATAAAGACTTGATATCACATATTTGCTAAGAACTTTATCACACCAGCAAAAAATATGGGAGCATAGCGGCATGCTCCTGTCAATATTGCACGATCATGGGATAATTATCACACGATGTCCTGCGATGTTGCAATTAATCCACAATTATCCCAGAAATAAAGAGGAATGCTAGCACCACTTTTTATTAATGGAAAATCCTGTGAATAAAAAGCAGTGCCAGAATTCCTCTTTATTCACAGGATAATTGTGGGATAATTGTGATTGTGCGATATTGACAGGGGCATCCCACTATGCTCCTGTCTTTTTTGCTGGCGTGATAATCTCCTAAGAGACTGAGGGCCTGAACAAACTGCCAGAAATAATCCAGTTCGGGCCCTGAGATAGAAATGGGAAAGCCCCTGTTTGAAGCTTGCTTTTGCCACAAATTTACTACTCCTATGTATTTTCACTTGGGAATAGGTAAGGAACAGGTAAAACACTCAGGCACAGGCTAGCAATGATGAGTCCTACAAGGTGGAACATCGCATACTATTGCACATACAAGTTCAAGATTGGATAATAGGCTCCAATAATCAAAGTGCAGAAAATGAGGCTGTAATATTGCTAGATAAGAGCGATTTACTGTTGCTAAAGGATCCAATCATTTATATCTTTGTTATATGGAGGGTGTGTTACAATCTGTTAATCATGTTGCATTGTGGGTCTTTTACTTGAAATCCAAAGAAGAGGTTGCCAGATGATTACAGAAATAGCAAGACTACAATTTTCAAGCTGGAGAGTGAATGCCACCAAATAAAAATGGTTGCGTTATTAAGATGATGAAAAAGCTACAACAAATTCTGCATTCAGAACACAAAAATAAATGAGCAAATCGCTCCCGTTGCCTAAAGTTGGGATAGTATTTTGTGTACTTTTATGGCTCTATTTACAATATAATATTGTTCTCATAATGAACCACAAGCTGATAATTCTGAGTATAATTCCTTACAAAGGCTAGGTTTCTGGAAATTCTTACATTGATGTACACATTGGTTTCTAGATGCCTTTCAGGCATAACTGAAGGCGCAGCAAGTAGGTGGACAGGAGGACTGGTAATCTACAAGAAGCCACCATAGGCAGAAAAGGTTGTGGCCTCCCTAAATGACGAGTTCTCCAAACTGAGGGAAAATAGCAGTTGTGAAAGCTTTCTAGCAGGCCATGCCACAGGTTTGGTTCTTTGGTGTCACCTGATTCCCTGGATCTAGAGCAGAGGTCAGCAACCTTTGTTGCCGGGGAGCCGGGAGGGGGGGAATGGCACGGGGGCTGGGCAGGCGAGTGCGCGCTTACCCCCACGTGTGCGCATGCGCACAACGCCTGCCGTCGTGCGCATGCATGCGCGCGTGGGGCCCGCCATTTTGGAAGGCCCAATGGCGGTGTGCGCATGCACATGGTGCCGTTGGGTGTTCCAAAATGGCAGCCGCGTTGTGCGTGCATGTGCACACGATGCCATTTTGGAGTGCCCCACGGCAGCTACGCCATGTGAATTTGCACAGCGCAGGCGCTGTGGGGCCTTCCCAAGGCCCAACGGTGGCTGCGCTATGTGAATTTGCACAGTGCAGGCGTGGTGGGGCCTTCCCAAGGCCCCCCGGTGGCTGCGCACCTGCCGTTGGGCCTTGGGAAGCCCCCCTGGCGGCTGCACCATGTGAATTTGTACGGCGCAGGCACGGTAGGGCCTTGGGAAGGCCTCCTGGCAGCTGCATAGGCGCCGTGGGGCCTTCCAAAATGGCACCCGTGCTTGCACATGCATGCGCATGGCGGTGGGTGCCATTTTGGATGCCAAAATGACACCTGCACTTGTGTGCAGCGCGTGGGGCGGCAGTGGGGGGACCGGCCATGGGCTGGTTCCAAGGCCTCGGCGGGCCGGGCTCGACTCACAGGCCATAGGTTGCCAACCCCTGACCTAGAAGATTCTGGCCTGTAATGATAAGAGTATCCCAGCCCAAAATTTCCTGTACTTTTTCTTTTTTGCTGTGGCAAGAGGCTATGACAGTACAAGAAACAGGACCTCACTTGCAGAGCCTCCAGGCCATGCTCCTGATGGTTCCTGATAGCTCCAACACACTTCAGGAATCATCTGCCATTATGTCTCCTAAACTGTGCCATTTTTAGAACTAAGGGCTTGTACAGACTGCCAGAAATAATCCAGCTTGAGACCATTTTAACTGTCCTGGCTCAATGCTAGGGAATCATGGGAACTGTAGTTATTTTCTGAGACATTGAGTCTGTCAGAGAGCTCTGGTGCCACAATAAACTATAGTTCCCACGATTCCCAATTATTGAATAGGACAATTAAAGTAGTCTCAAGATGGATTATTTCTGGCAGTCTGTACAGACCAAACTGTCGCTCAGAAAACCATTCTTGGTTTATCCTATAATGATACAGCTCCCCCTCTCCCTTTTTTGGAACTGCTGTGTTTGTGCAAAACTTAAGTAGCTGCCACCAATTGTTAAAACTGGACTTCTTGATGTACTCCTCCCAGCTGGTAGTGTGGTGGTCATTAATATTACTGTGAGTAATCCTTAAAAGCCTGCTAAGGCAAGCTTAATGTTGAACATAAAGAAAACAAAAATAATGAC
>CM034708.1:83670635-83700282 GCA_020142125.1 Phrynosoma platyrhinos | reverse complement strand
TGTTAACTTATCTCTACGTAGTCACCATCCAGATTTACACATTTCCCCAAGCATTTCTTGACCCTCTGAATACTGTTATTGTGGAAGTCTGCACATTGCGCCATAAACCACTCTTCCACTTTATGAATGACATCATCTGTGTTGTCAAATTGGCGACCCCCACAATGGATTTTCCATTTTGGGGAAGCGAAAAAGTTACTTGGTGATGATGACACTGACAAAGTTTCATCAATATACCATAACTTCTGGGTGATAATTATTACTTTACGATACCCCCTCATATATGCTAAGCACTATATTAGGATTCTAAGTAAGTCTGCTATGAATATTTGTTCCTATAGTGTTATTTTAACATTTAAATATTATTTATTATTTACAGTATGTTTGCTGTGAACATTTGTTTTATAGTGCTATTTTAACAGGTTTCATATATATTTTGTGTTGCCTAATGGTCTGTTGGCTGAAATAAAGGTGTTGTTCTTGTTGTTTAAAATGTAATGGCATCTTAAAAAAATGTAATGGCATCAAATTACTGCCAAAATAATTTTGGAAAACTGGAAGTTAAAAAAGTCCACCTACTTCTTGTCTTAACATGGCCTATTCACTTGCTTTGATGTAAGCATACAAAAGACTTAAAACAACAAAAATCTTGTGCCATCTTAAAGACTAACTAGGTTTTTGGCATTTGTTGTTGTTATTTACCTTTAAGTCAACTTCAGCTTATGATGACCCTATAAATCAGAGATCCCATGAATGAGATCTTCAAGATCCCCAGTCACAACTACCCTGCTCAGGCCTTGCAAACCCTATCTCAGTCATCCATTTACACAATTTTGGATTTTGGAGTATTTGGATTTCAGAATTCTGGATAACAGAGACTCAACCTGTATATATCAAGAGTACAACAGTCTCAGCTTAGTCATCTTCACTTCCAGTATGGGTTTGATTTGCTCTCATATCAATTCATTTGTCTTTTTAGCAGCCCACGGTGTCTACAGAATTCTTCTCCAGTACCATATTTCAGATTAGTTGATTTTCTTTCTGTCAGCCTTTTTCACTGTCCAGCTTTCACAACCATAAAAAGAAATCAGAACTGTGGATGATTCTGGCTTTGATAATTGCATGCCTTTGCACATGAAGAAGTAAATAGCAATGCAATACCATCCTTAATAATATAATAGTATATAATATATAATATATACTCCTTAACAATAACATAGTACTTCTGTATTTTTATTGCAATGTTGCTGTTTTGTATTTTATGATTAATTTGATTTATTACATTCCCACCTGGTGTGTAAGCATTAAAAGGCATGGATATTAGTTTTCAATAAACAAACAAAATGAAAAATGCTGTAGAATTATTTTTGAATCAAAAGAAGACAAGATTGTGAGGCTTGAAGACATTAATTTACTTCTTATGCATCATTTCCATCATTAAGTGGTAGAAGGTTAATTAGGGTGCATCTGCACTGCCAAAAGAATACAGTTTGACATTGTTTTAATTGTCATAGCCCAATACTATGGAATTCTGGGGTTTGCATTTTGTAAGATATTTAGCTTTCTCTGTCAAAGCTCTGGTACCACAACAAATGACAAATCCCAAGATTCCATAGCATTGAGCCATGGCAGTTGAAGCGCTGTCAAACTGCATTATTTCTGCTGTGCAGATGCAGCCTTATTTGGCAGAGTTCAGTGATAATCTCAGGAAGAGCCTGTGCTGTTAGGTACAAAGATAAATTTAGGTGTTGTGACAGGTACAGCATGCCAATAAAAGCCACATTATCTCAGAATGTAGTTGAAGATGCAAAATGGAAAATGTGAAAAGCACTCTTAGCCTATGAGCAGACTACTTCACCAGCATTTGTTTACTGTTTGGAATTGCCATGGAAAAGAGAGAGCAATGAACTCTTTCTAGGTTCAAAGGCTGGATTTGGGAGATCCAGTATTTCCCAAGTTAGGTTCAAACTCCTGAATTCAGACAGAAAAGACCTGGAACTTCACGGGAAGCTGCCTTATATTCTGTCATACTGTTAGACCATTTAGCTCTGCACAGACACTGGCTTGAGACAGGGGTCTTTTATTTAGCTTTACCCAGAGATGGTTGGGATTGAACCTTGAACCTTTTGCATACAAAGCATATGCTCTGCCTATGTTTTTTCCCACTCCATAAAAATCTGAAAGACCCATAGCTCCTTTCTGAAGCTTTATGGCCTGATATACTTTTTTTGTTTTTGTTTTCTCAGAATCCCTTACAAAACCAGCATATACATAAAAGTGAGCCAGAGCTTCACAAAATAGGATAATTGTACATTTAAAAGATGTGCCGATATCTCTTTGAATCTGCCAGAACACTTTCATTTCTACTCACCAAAACACAAGTTGGGATTATTTGCACACACTGACAGTGCAGACGGTGTGCTCTAATGAGCTTTAAGTACAGGTCATTTTAGCAAATTTCAAGATTTGCACATGCTGTGTTTCTCCTAAAAATAAGCACAGCCCCTCCATCTAATAAATTTTGCATGCAAATATGAGCTTGTTCATTTCATCACAAGATTCTAATTCATTTCATTTTTTATTCATTTTGCAGTGTATGCGAGCTTGCATGTGTAATTCATCAAGCGTGGAAGCAATCTTTTACATTCTCATCACTTGTGACATTTTAAATCAATGAGCCCCTGCCTCACAGTGATTAAACTTCTCTTTCAATGGAAAAGGCTGTAAGGCTCTCAGACTCCGAGAAGATGTGGGCAGTTAACCCCTCCACACAAAAAACCCACTAATAGATCATAAGGTATCTTCAGTGCAAAGGTATTCTATAGGGAAAGCTTTTTGAAAAATGCAGAAAATGGTTAAAGTGATGGAACTGCGGCGGGGGATAGATGTATCTAATTCAACATAGTTACCGAACACGTATTCTTCAACATTTCACAGAGGAAAACTAGAACACATGTGGCAAAGCAACACCAGTGTGGTCAGGATGGCAAAAATTAGTTATGAGGAAGAAAACATAAACTAGGAGCAGTTGCAGCAGTTTGCCTCACTATGGGAAAAGGTAAGCTTCTGTCCCCTCCTTCCTTCTAAGCCCTGCTGAGTCAACTGAATACAAACTACCTTTGCACAAACAGAGTTACAATGTTAGGTTAATAGCAATTGTTTACAATGTTAGGTTAATAGGAAAAAGGATTTGCTCAACAAAGGTTTAAAAAACATTGATAAAAACATTTAGTCTAAGGCTGAGAGCTTGAGACTGGTATAGACTTTAACAGCAAGGAGAAGCCAGTAGGTACAACATTTTGTTTTTGAAATTGCTTATTTAAATGCTGATACACGTGTTTACACAAAAAGAGATGACATTTTGGTTATTTAGATTCAGGAGGTTCAGACAAAAAGAAAGAATTGTTTAGAGAGATTTGTTATTAAAGATTTTGATTTTTAAGATCTTATCTTGGAGTTGAGATACAATAGACTGCTGCTTGTCCTGCAGATTCTGCTGGGTGTCAAAGAGCATCACTGCAACACCCATCATCCACACACTGACACTTTGAACTCAAGGGCAAAGCAGACCGGTGGCTTGGAGCAGCCTCTGGATGCTCCAGCCCCGATCGGCCCCTGATCGGCCAGGGACCATGGCAATTGCATGACCCACTTTGAAAGTGGGCTGCCACCGTGATCCCAAATGAGCTGCTGGCAGGAGCTATTTTTTAAATGTGTTTTTGTTGGCAGATTTGGGCCACCTTAGGAGGCCTCAGAGTGGCTTTCAGCTGATATGGGGCATGTGCCGTCTACACACCACACCCCCAAAGTGGCTGGAAGCTGCTCTTTTCGTCCCATCTGTTTTGGGCTTCAGTTTGCAGCAACAGAAGTAAGATGAGGATGAATAGGGAAAGCGGGAGAAAGAGAGAGAAACTGGAACATTTTAAAAGTAGCTGAAAACATAGGATGAAAAAATGGGAGGAATAATTGTCACTGTCCCTTCCAAATCAGGATAGTTGGAGGGTATGCAAACAGACTGTTTTTGACTGCATTTTATCATCTGAAATAAGAAGATGTTAGGCCTTTGCAGACTGCCAGAAATAGTGCAAATTGAGTCCACTTTAAAGGTTAAGGTTAGTGCTAGGGAATCATGGGAATTGGTTTTTTTCTGAGACATTGAGCCTTCTCTGTCAGAGAGCTCTGGTGCCACAATAAAATACAGTTCCCATGATTCCCTACCACTGAGTCAAGGCAGTTAAAGTAGACTCAATTTGTGCTATTTCTGGCAGTCTGCAAAGGCCCATATGCAACATTTGTTCTACCTAGAACTGCAATAAATTGGACTTGAGTTAGTTCTGACTCAAAATTTCCATTCGCTCCAACTGAATTACTTTGGATTTGACTAATTTTAAATTCAGAAAGGTGGCAGTAGTGTGTACCACACCCCCAACCACCGAATGTGTCTTATTTTCATTGCAGCAACACAGAATTTAGTAACACATAAAATAAGGATTTAAATCTTGGAGTAGATAATTCATGTAGAAGTTATCTGGGTGGCCTGGAGGTTTTTCTATTAGAGGCTCAATATAAATTGACCTGACATCATAATAAAATTTGCAGTGTAAAAAGTACAGGTAAAGGTTTCTACTTCCACTTCTTCACATGGGAAAGTGTGCTCAGTTATGGGAACTTTGTTGAATCTGCCTTGGAGTAGTGCAGATGGGAGAATATTAAATCCAGCTTTAAAGAAAGCAATTCTCAACCTAGGAAATGTTAAATTTTGTAGGTATCTTGCTGGTTCCCATACTCCCTTATTTATCCAAATTCTATTGTGTTGTTGTGCAATAGATGCAAGATTGCCATCAAGTCTTTGGGGAGAGGCTGTTGCAAGAGCAGCTTATCTGCAAAACAGACTGCCAACTAAAGTCAAAAGGTCCACACCTTATGAGCTATGGGATGGCCAAAAGCCAATTGTGGGACACCTGAGGTTGTTCGTATTTAAGGCTCATGCATATATTCCAAAAGAGAAAACAAGCAAAGTTTAAAATAAAACAGAAGTGGACATATTTATGGCATATGCACCAGGATGTAAACAAGGCTACAGAATTCGACACCCAAACAATGAGAAGATTGTTGGAGCTGGAGCAATGTACTTTGATGAGACTGATAGGCCAAGTGGTGGACAGTCAAACCTCTACCAAAAGCCCAGGCACAGAAGAAGTGCTGTATCACTTCATAAAGGATGCACATGAACAAGGGCTTATCAAGATGGAATACTGCAAACAGAAAACATGATTGCTGATGCCTTTACCAAGCTGTTGCCCAGAGACAATTATGAAGCTCTGTGAAAGAAGATAATCTTCTCGATGTGTGCATGCATCGTTGACAAGAGGTGTTGTAAGGAGAATAATGTTCTGCACTGAAGAGTCAAGAATGCCTCAGAGGGGTAGAAGAAGTAGTTAGAAAGTTTGAGTGACTCAAAGTGTCCTCCCTGCTTCTCTGCTTATTCTCCTCCCTCAGTGATGCTCTTAGGGAAGAGTTTCCATCTCTTCTCCTTCCCAGGATTCTCTCAACAACTTCCTAGAATGCAGCTAGATTAGATCAACATCATGAGTAACTGTCCTATCCTAGAATGGAGTTTCTATAATAAAGCCTTTACTTTATTTTCTTGAAGCTATTGGTATCTTTGCTCCTTAATCAGGATCTGTACTGCTGCATGCACTTTCTATCACTAAGAAACATGTTACATAAGACACCGGGGAGAGGGGGAATGGTGAAGCAAAGGGGGGCATTTAATGAAACAATTTTACTTCAATTGCTAGGTCAATTTCATGAATTTTTGACTAAATCACTACAGTTGGCTCTCCTTATCCGTGGATTTTTATCCACAGATTCAAGCATCCATGGCTTGAAAATATTTTAAAAAGTATAAATTCCAAATAGAAAATCTTGTCTTCCATTTTGTATAAGGGACACAATTTTGCTGTGACATTGTATTTAGTTGGGCTTGAGCATCCACAGATTTTGTTATTCATGGTGGGTCCTGGAACCAAACCCTAGTGGATAATAAGGACCCACTGTATTTCTCAACAATCCCAGTTGATACTGGCTGGTAATAATTACTTTCAGTATTTTAAGTTTTGTTGTTGTTGTGTGCCTTCCAATTTATGGCAAACTTACCATGGGGTTTTCTTGGCAAATTTCTTCAGGCAGAGTTTTTTATCAAGAAAAATTATGGATGTGCTCAACAATAACCTGTATGGAAGAAGTCTGATAACTGACAAAGTTTTGCTTGTAACGATCCACTATTTGTTTTTGTTCATATTAAAAAGCTCTCACTTTCAAAACTGCAGTGCTGTAAGGCTTTTCCTCGCATTAAATTCTCAGCAGGAGCTTCAGTGCAGGATTAGTACTGATACATATTTAAAAGGATTATGAACACACAAGAACACACATAAAAGAATTCAAGATGACTTTAAAGTGGTCCCTAGGGCTTATGCCCCAAATTCTGAACCAGCCCATAGATCCTCTACCTGGCAGATCAATTTACCAAATCTTGGTTTTAAACCATCACTACCACCACCTTTCCAAGGAAGAGACTTCCACATTGCCATCAGCGAAAAGTCACAGATGTACGGGATTCAGCAGGATGGAAGAACCCATTATAAAGATAGGATGATTTCAAAGAAAAACAGCTTTAGTGATGGTGAAAAAATATGTTTATAAATCAAGAAAACCTCCAGCCATTAAACTGTGTTGTTGCATATTCTCAGTAAGATTCTACGTCTTGTTGCTTTTGTTTATCTTGAGAAAATTCCTTTAAAGAGTAGGTCTGTGCTAGATACCTGTGTTAATTTTCAGATTTCTAATAAAGACTGTTCTTTTAACAAGTATTGCAATGGGTGAGATGTGAGGCATCACAATTTCCTTGACAATTTCTGTTGGTTATGAGGAAATAATTGGTTTTCCAATAATTTCTTTTAAGCTTGCTTGGAAATGTGGCAGTTCCACCTAGCAAAATGAGCTGGTGACAAGTCTACTCTGCCTTCTCACATAGTTTCATGTGGTATTATAAATTGTTTCAAATATTCAAGCATAGAGTGTGTGCAAGGCAGGCAGATAGAAAGAAAGTATTTCAGAGAAAAGAAAAAGTATTTTTCTTGCTAAAAAATCTTTATAGTTTCCTAACTAGCTTCCATTTCATTTTAACAGGATTTCATGGCAATGGAAGATGCACAGGAAGGGATCCTAGGGGTTGTCTTTCATCTCCCACCCTAATTCTCCACCCCACACTTTGGACAAAACAGAAACAGGTTTTGAACAATGCAGACTCTTTCAGATCTTTTCTCTTCATATACAATGCCTGTTTTGACGTGCCTGTTTTTCTCACCTTTAAAATGGGGAAGGACTTTTTCAATAGTTTGGAATCTCAGCTATCTATTCAATAAAAATCCCCCAAAATATAATGAAATCACTGTGACTTAGGGGGGTTGCAGACTGCCAGAAATAGTGCAAATTGAGTCCATTTTTAGGGTTAGGGAATCATGGGAACTGTATAATTATTATTGTGGCATCAGCCTTCTCTGACAGAGAAGGCTCAATGTCTCAGAAAAAAACAACAGTTCCCATGATTCCCTAGCACTAACCCTAACCCTAAAAGTGGACTCAATTTGCACTATTTCTGGCAGTCTGCAACCCCCCTTAGTTACTTTCCAGAGAACCCCAGAGATGTCCTTGGGGTTCTTTCAAGCTGTTGGTTGTTCCAACACACCACACTTCCTTATATGGGGCATTGGGTGACCAGATCACTGGGCTGGGGAGGCTTTGATGTCACTATTATCCCAATGATGCTGAAAAGGACTACTAGAGAGGAAACTACATAACACCCTCTCATGCCAACATGGACAGACAGCTCCAGTGTGGGGTCCAGCTGGCTTGTAGCCTGTTCTTTGTGATCTGTTATGCCAGCACCCAGATCCTTTCTCCTTGATTATGCCAGGTCTCTGCATTGTTTTGCATGCCCAAGTAAATCCATTGTTCTGTACACCCAGAGCAAGCTTCACATTTGATAAAAGCCCATTGTTGCAATTTTATCACAACAATTTTAACAGTTTCTCCCACCCAAATGAGAGCCTAGCTCCTTGTCATAAGGGGTGCACAAGGGGACCTTCAAATTGCATATGCAGCCACATTGCGGATCCACCCTCTTTGTCCTATGGGGCAACCATCTCTCACACATACACACTCTCAAACACACAGAAGCTAATAGGAGAGGCTTCGCTTATGAACATAATTACCATAGCATGAGTGCTCCTTTTTATGATGAAAATCTTACTCAGCTGCTTCTCTGAGAGGCATTGTTGGGAGGGCAGTGTGAGGGGAACTAGCAGAGAATGAGACATAAGATCCCCCTGTTACACTCTCTGTCAGCTCCCAAGAATAAAGAAATTTGCGGTCCTTGAATAGGCTGAAAATAGTCTCAGGCAAAGGTTCATTCTCAACACTTCAAAGGATGGCCAATCTACATAGCAAAGATCACTTTGAAAATACATAGGTTCCGGAGGTGAGAATGGTTTTTCTCTTTCTCCTGGCTCTTGCCAGGGAAACATCCTGGGCCATAAATCTGCTGGAAAAGGTGTGGGTGTTTTCTGATTGCGACTCCTATCTCACTGCTTTGGTCTTTCTTCCAATGAGGTGCCTACATGGTCTCTCTATCTTGCGTCTATGGCTGCCATGGTGACTCTCATCTACAGCTCTGCATAGGGCCCTAGAAGAGAAACTTGCACATCCAAAAATCATGACAAAATCATGGCCATTTCTCATAACAGCTGACAAGAGCCCTGTCTGCATGGATCAAATAAACTGGCCTCCCCCCCCCTTGGTGGGGAGACCGGATGACACACAGACAAAACCCTGAGTCTGATGTGAACAGACTGGAAAACATCCACCACTTTCAGTGCCAAATCCCAAGTATACCCCTGTTAAAATGGGTTTAAGTAACTCTGTTTGCTTTGGATCTTCCCTCTGTTCTGACATTGGGCAGCTGTTTTAAACATGTCCCATTATGCCACCTGGTGCTGTTGCTGAGGCAGTGGGTTGCTTGCTCTGAGTTATGTGATTGAGGTTGGGCACCTTGTTCTGACTTCAGGAGTGAGTGATTTGCCACTGTAGCCATACCAGGTGACATGGCAGGATGCCTTTGCGAACAAATGCAGATTGTTAGAACAGAGGGCCTGAGGTAAGAGAGGTTGGTCAGGGCAGCTCTGGGTCCAGGATACTCCAGTCTGCCCTCTGAGTATCTTGGTCTGTGCAGACAAGGCCAAGATTGTTAAAGCTGTGGACATAAAACTCAGTGTTTTTGCTGCTTGGGTATTGTTAGAAGTCTAAACCTCTATACTCAAATCTATGGATATTGAGAACCAACTGTAAAACCATCATCATCACCACCATCACTCACCAGTAACACTCAATGATCCCCTGTTGCTCTTGCCTTTCCACCCAGCATCCTGTTACCCAAAAAGGTGGGGGGACCCAGGGTCACCACCAACAGTGACAGTATCTACTTGATATTTGGGAGAATTTTATTAGCTCAACAGAAGGCCTTGAGAGGTAACTTAAGGAATCATTTACATCTATGTATGCCAGTACTAACTGCAGAGAGACTCCAGTTGTGATAAACAAAAAGAGTTTTATTTAGAAATGTGCAAAGATGCACACAAACACATAAAACCAATGCAACTTCAAGAACCATATAGAGCTAACAGAAAGAAAGATGTGAAAGGTTTGATAGAGAGAAATTAGGAGTAAAAGGGAGTGATAATTAGTAGTCCTGACGAGATAGTTCCATAGGAGACGGAAAGTGGCTCAGATGGGGTCTGAGTAGGTAATATAAACGGTCAAAGGCTTTGTGGCACATAGCACCAACAACCTGATTATATAATCTGAGAATGAACGTATTTTCCCTTTCTGAAAACAATAGAGTTTATGATTGCTCCATTTAGTGACTTATAGTAACATGCAAAAGAGAAATAATGCATAACCCAGTCCATTATTGCATAGTCAGTAGCTTGGGATTTATTTGTGGATGACATAGATTGTTGAGAATGTCTAACTCTCACTTTTTGAATGGTGACAATAACAAAATGAATTGCCACCTGTTAAAATTAAGAAAGTTGTGGTGAGATAACATGAATGGGACCAGGAGTGGAGTTTTGTGCATTCAGTTTTGGTACTCAAATTCCTGGGTTCAGAATTCCTTAATCCAAACTAGCCAATTATTTCTTGTTCTTATCTGTATTTGGTTGATATTAGTAAAAAGCAAAGCAGATCCTGATAGTCTGACATCTTCGTGACTCTTGGCCCACTGCATATTCTCTTGCGTGCTAGCCAATTATACAAGACAAGGAGATGCATGTGATATGTCAAACAAGGTTTGGCTGTTATAAAGGAAACCAAATTGTTTTTGACAGTCAAATATTTTGTAAGTGCTCCTTCATTAGTTGATAATTAACTTTCGGAAACAGCATAACCCAAGCTCTGATTACAAACTAAAACAAAACATATCAATGAAAATGAAGAATTACTGTTTGTTTAACTAAATGCTGATTAACAGAAGAGTGACTGCAGTACCTCACTAAACAAGCTGAACAAAAGGGGCTTGACAAAAGTTATGCCATTTTGGATACTGCGTTTAATAAAAGAGGTGACCTTTTATTCACATTATTGATCATGATTTCACATAAAAAGATACTGTACATACGGACACTTAATTGTATACAAAGCGAAATGAAAAAAATAAATGCTCTACCTTTTAAAAGTATCCATGAGCTTCATACAGGATCATCATCATCATCATCATCATCATCATCATCATCATCATCATCTCACCTATTCCCCAGATTGGCATTCAAAGCAGCTTTACAACAATTTAAAAGCATTGTTTAAAATCTACAAAATACAAAAGTTAAAAATCAATTAATCAGAAAAAATTAAAACTAGGTTAAAATGTACATTTAAACATACACATACAATCTATTCTTCCCCTCATAACCAAAAGCAGCTGGATTCATATGCAAAATGATTTTCTGGGATCTGGACCCAATTGCCTTCCCATCCGATCCAAATTAAGTCTGTGTTATGAGCTAGATAGAACATAATAACTAATGTAGTTTTAACTGTAGCTGTTGTCATCATCAGTACAACAAAGGTATAATATAGGAACATTGCACAAATAGTTAATAAGTGAGAATGAAGTTACTTTATTGATATAATGAGCAATGTTTTCGACATACTTTAATAATTATTTTCAATGATATTTGGATAGGAAGGTTTTGAATTTTCTGATCAGTCCTAAGATGGTAAAAACAAACAACTAATGAAGTTGCAACAAATAACACAACAAATTCCTTTTGAAACACTGTAATAAGTAATGTGAATCAGTTACCTTTAAAACAATGCTCTTTCAGATTCAAGCTACGGTGGGCCCTAGGCTAAGAGGATAGAGCTGTTTTTCTCAATGTATCTGATGTGGTGGACCAGCATCTTTTTTAAACGATATGTCAGGGATTGGTACCCTTTCTGTTCCATGTTACTACAGTATTTTGGATAGTTTCCTGGAAACTGGCAGCTGATGGCTCACAAACTGGTTCCAGTCCATGAACTGTTACTTTTGAGTCCACTGGGTCAGAACAGTGTCCATCACTTCAATCTTAACTTACACAAGTAAACATACCCCATAGAAACTTTATATACCACCATGCTACCCTGAACACAGTCAATCTTGTTTGATTTAGGTAATCTGGCAAGATGAGGACTGCTTAATGCTTGGATAAGAAACTAGCAGGGGGTACCAAGCATCTACAGGTAGGGCTAGGAAAGACTCCTACTCAGAAACATGGGGAGCTGCTGCCAGTCAAGCATTGACAATACTGGGCCAAATGGTCTGACTCAGTACAGGTCAGATTCCTATCTTCCTTTGTCCAGGGGTTTTCCTCAGGAAAACAGAAAATGCACCATGGTGTGATGTTCATGTGCACACACAACTACAAAATCTGTAGCACTGGCAGCGCATAAGCAGGGATACTAACTGAAATCATTGGCAGAGTAGTGAAACTGACAGCACTGAGATGGGAGCAAGATTAGAGCATCCACCCACATGTGGGCCCCCAAATAGTTCAGCCATTTGTTAGAATGTAAGGCTGTGAACTAGGAAATCTTGCCTTTACCCTGAAACTACACTTTTTGAGCCTCACTTTCTTATCCACTGTTACCCTATATGGCCCCTCCCCTTTTGCTATCAGAAATATTATAAAGTTCATCTCTCCATGACCCTAACGTGGAAGCCATGAACTTCAGGTGGAAAGGTTACATCATCTAGCTTAGGAATCACCAGGGGGATGTGACTAATATATACACATCAGGGGAGGTGAGGAAAAGCCTATCAAGGAACAATACACCTTTCCAGTGTAATATTTGTTCTTGTCTATCAAGTCCTGTGGGTTATCTAAAGCAGGAATCTTTCCATTTGCATCCCAATTCTCACCTTGGAAGTCCCCAACCCTGAGGGTTACCTCACACAATTCGGACTACTGGTCATGATTTGCCCCAGGCTGCAATTCCCTTATAAAAACCCCAAATTTCTCTTGCTCATAGGAATAGCTGGTTTGCAGGCAGACACTTTGTCTGTTGGTTCTCTGCTCAGTATTCGCCAATCCACGCTACCCCGGGAGCGACTGAGTCCCACAACCCATTCCAAGACAGCATCGAGAGGAACAACATCCTGATGGCAATGTATCTCTGTTAGAAAAGCCTCAAATCTATTCCACACTAACACCTTTATTCTTCAGCTTCTTGTGTGCTTGTGTGTGTTAACCCCTTTAAATAAAATGTAATTCTTAGAGAATCTTGCCTCTGTGTTTCTTTGCCGCAGACTTCTGTAAACGTAGAGACTAGTCCTAATGCTGACTAACCCAGCCGTAACTGAGCTATTTATATTCCCCTAGATTTCTTTATTACACCATCTTTAGTTTGGGGTCAACAATACTAACCTATCTTGCAGGATTGTTGTGAGGATTTCTGTGATAGCGTACATCTTTTGAACTGCTAAAATATTACAAACATATGTGGTAGTTCTGGATAATGAACCTGCCTGTCAAAGGTGTTGTTGTGGTGGAAAGCTTTTGCAGTAGCATCAGTTACTAAAAAATTATTCTGAAGAAATAATATTTCTAAGTGGGCTAAGCTCTCCTTTCGGCGGCAGATAAAACATTTTTGTGCTGTCAGGCTTTTTCAAACTGACAAAATTTGGGCTATAAATGTGGTGTAATTTAGATTGTAAGGTTTCTATATATTTTAATGCATTTTAAATGTTAATGAATGATTGTTTTAACTTTTAAAACTGTTTTAACTGTTTTTAAATGTTTCTATTTATACATTTTAATGCTTTTTAATCATTTTTAAATTGTATTGTTTTAAATTTGTTGTTCATCACCTTGAGTCCCTATATTGGGAGAAAGGTGGGATATAAGTAAATAAATAATGGGAATAACAAGCTGTGGGAGAAAAGTCTGTCACTTTCCCAGCAGTCATCTACACAACCATGAACCTGTAATTGATCTTATTGTTAACATTCAGATGGTGGGGATGAGAGGTAGGGCCACCTCAGTGGTGGCTTCACAATTCTGGAAGCCATTCTTTCAGGGAAATTCAATTTTAGGTATCATCTGAATACCTTCCTGTTTCAGAGGACAGTTTAATTCTCTTTTTTGGGTCCCCTGTTTATATGGTTATTTTTTAAAAAAAAATTCATTGACACCTTGTAGGCCAAGTGGGGATACCTAATCCCACTCTCTCCCCCAGTTATGTTATCTGTTACATGAAATGTTTATTGTTTTAAATTGTATTTATACTAGTGTAAAACTGTATTGCTTTCAGAAGACTTTTTTTGTCAAGAAAGTGGGGCATTAGTGCTTCCTTAAAAGAAATAAATGGAAACAGCATTTTAAAAAATCGTTCAGAGTGCGTTTGACTGCATGAAGAACAGAAAATATAGAGCTGAACTCTAAGAAAGGGCCTTTGCAGACTGCCAGAAATAGTGCAAATTGAGTCCACTTTAACTGCCCTGGCTCAGTGCTAGGGAATCATGGGAACTGTAGTTTATTGTGACACCAGAGCTCTCTGACAGAGAAGGCTCAATGTCTCAGAAAAAAACTACAGTTCCCATGATTCCCTAGCACTGAGCCAGGACAGTTAAAGTGGACTCAGTTTGCACTATTTCTGGCAGTCTGCAAAGGCCCAAAAGCTATTTAAACAGGTACCAATGGCCTATTCATGAATAACCTCACCAGCCCTAAGCACATTTGACAGGAAGCAATAAAATGTACTGGACTTGCAAGGAGAAAACTTTTCATTGACACTGAAAGGAACTTTTGCTGAACAAGTGTGAAGTTCTGAGTAAATATTATAGAAGAATTGTGACCATCAGGAAGGCTATTGCAGAATAAGAAAGTACTACATTAAGTGGCATGCAGAACCACAGTTTTTAGCTTCCTGGCAATGCTTCCTAATCAGTAAAGGGCTCTATTGTGCAAGCAACCCTGATAATCTTTTATTAAGCAATTGTTATAATGTTACTAAGCAGTAGATGGCACTATTAAGCCACTTTAAAATGCCCACTTACTTTGAAGTAAGAATACTGTGGCATTTAAAGGGCAGATTTATTTTTCTGTTTGCTAAAGCAAGAAAAAATGACAACGTTTGAGACTATATTCAAACAGAGTTAATATTGAACTTTGAACATAAGTGTTTTATAATCGTGACTGAGCTCCTTTGAAAATGAATAATGCCATTTTGCTTTATTTCCCTTTAAGAAATCCAGTATGAAGAAACCGAATTGTACTCATATGCTAACCTTTGGATTTTATTTATTAAAGCATTAAATAACAACAGGAGGCTGAATTACAATAGCTGTCTGTGTAAAGAATTGTTTTTCAATATTAATTGAATACTGATACTAATCACTAATCACTGATTAAAAGTTCAGTATTGATATTCTCCACTTGAACTTATCCTCAAATGAGAATCCTTCAATTTGATCCATGGGGGGCTTTGCTGTGTCTGGTAAGGCTATCCTTGAAGAGTCTTTGGAAACTTTAGCTTGTTTATGATGCAACAACCTAGTTACTGTTATGGGCTGGCCATGGGAAGAAATTCTTACATCCCTGCCCATTTTGAAAATATTGTCACTGCTAAAAAATATGTTATTTGACACAATTCAAGGTGCTGGATGTGACATTTAACAATTTGGTCTTACATATTTTCAAAGAGGGATGTCTCTATCATTACCATCTTTTAATTTATACAATACTACTGTGACAGACAGGGACTAAGAAAAGCAGGTTTCCAACTGGGAGCCCTCTGTATCAAGACACTACTTTCCCTTACCATTAAGGATTTGTGATCAGAGGAACAAACTACAGTATTTTTAATAATTTTGTGCACAAAACAAAGTTTGTGTACACTGAACCTTAAGAAAGCAAAGGTGTCACTATTTCACCCATCCATGTGGACAATTTTGGATTTTGGATTATTTTGGATTTCAGAATTCCAGATAAGGCATACTCAGCTTATACTTTTTTTAATTTTGTAAGCTGTCTTGGGTCCCATGTGAGAAGAAAGACAGGATAGTAAGTAAGTACATAAATAAATAAATAAATATTGTGCAAGTAGACCACTGGACTTGAATAGGCCTTTGGTCTAATCCAACATGGCTTATCTTATATTTTAGAGATGCAATGAAAAATTCAAATCATATAAAACACAATGTTCAATTTTTTGTTCTGTGGGATATTTCCAGATCCAGTGAATTCTAGTGCCCCTAATGAAATCACATTTTACCTGAAAGAAAGAAACCTACTGACAACCAGAGCACATTACTTCTGATTTAATGCATCATGGTTCACCATTTAAAAAACAATGCCATGCACCTTTTTAAACCCAGTTACTTGGGCTAAGCCAAAAATGTATCCTATTGGAAAAGTGAATAAATTTGTTGGGATTTTTTTTGCCCCATACTGTTTTGATTAAAATAAAAAACTGTAAATGACAAATTTGGAAACCTTGATTACAGCTGTGCTGGTAACACTGCTGTAGAACAGTAGCATTTTAGATCTAGTTCTGTACAGATTTTGCCAAAAAAAAAAAAAGTGATTTGGACAAAATAAAATATCTGTCCCGGTGTATGAAGGTTAAAATCAGAAGCAGACATTTCTGATCTCCTCAGGAATGAACCAGAGGAAAGGGAAGAAGAAGTGGGTAAATCTAATGCTTATGCATGTAAAAACAAGACAAAAACCACCCATAGTTTCCTATTATGTCTGAATTCGCTATTATTAAACACAAGCATGCATCAAACATTTCTTCAAGGAATGTCATACAGGGAAATTAAACCAAAGGAATGATCTTATCACTAAGGGAGCTTGCTCCGTTCCGAGAAGATAGTATTGTCTCTCAGAATGCTTTGGGAAGAAGATATTTATCCTATTAATCAGAGGATTTATGTGACTTCCAGAGTTTCTAGAACAATTTATCACTGAGAAAGGTGATTTGTATTTAAAGGTTGTTACTGCTGTGTAGATCAGATGAGCTGGCTGATTAAAAATCTCGTAAAAATTCACTTCTTTTGCTGAGAATACTGAAGCTTTCCCAGCTGTTTTTGGCAGTCAAATGAGCTTGTGTCCTGAACTATGAGCCTAATGCCTATTCTTACCCCATTCATGAGGGTAGTCATTAGAATCACTGTGGCTGCTTTGTGGCTTAAAGGCTTTAAGTCTAGCAAGGGGGAATTGATGAAAGCATTCTGGTTGCTCACTGAACGTTTAACTCTGGACCCACGAAATACCACTCCACTTAGGAGACAATTATAAAATATTGCTCTCAGTTCAGGCAGAAAGAAGCCTAATTATTTTAAAATGGTGGTCAGTGTAACTCCCCCTCTTTCTCTAGAGGGATATAGGTTTTGTTGTTTTGTTGTTAACTGCCCTTGATTTGATTTCGACTCATGACGACCCTATGAATGAGACACCCCCGAGACCCTCTGTCTTCCAATACTCTGCTTAATTCCTGCACCCCATACCCATAACCTCCTTAATAGAGCCCTTCCATCTAGCATGTGGCCTTCCTCTCTTCCTACCTCCCTTCACCTTTCCCAGCATTATTGTTTTTTTCCCAAAGAGTCCTCCCTTCTCATGATGTGTCCAACGTACGATAGTTTCAGTTTGATCATCTTGGCTTCCAGGGAGATCTGCTCTAGGTACCTTCTCATAATGGACACAAGTTCCTATGGGGACACTTTCTGGCTTAAATTTCACTTTTTGAAAAACTCACAACAGACTTGTTGGCAATGATTGGTAATCTAAAGACCAATTCAGATTGATTCAAGCCATTGTAGAACTCCAATAATGAAACAGACTGCAGAAGGCTGCACAGATCTAACACAGGGCTAAACAATTTAAACACTGGAATAATATTATTAATCCATTATTTTTTTTTCCTCCTGAAATGCTTCACATGCACACCCAGATCCTAAACAAGAAGTAAATCTCATGGATTCCTGTGGAAATTGATTCTAAACTGCAATCTTTAGTAAGCGTTGCTTTGTCCCTACAACAGGTGAAACATAATCACATTTACACAGATGTTAATCCCACCATTCTCATTGGGAATCCTTCATCAGTAATGTGCAGAAAACTGCAAAATGCTAATTTTAGTTTTGCTCTGAAAACCAGACTGAATAATAGAGCATTTATATAGTTCTACAGAACATACAAAATGTTTTCACACAATATACAAATATAATCCATCATTGAATTTAGAAGGTTTTTTTAAAAAAAAAGTAACAACAACAACACAAACTCAAATGTCTGTTGGAAATGTAAGCAAAATATTGGATCTTGGTTTCATATTTGGTGGAGATGTTCTAAAATGAAAATTTATTGGAAGAAAATTCATGAAACAATTCAAGATATCCTTAAAGTTAAGTATGAATTGAAACTGGAAATATATCTATTAAATATGTTAAACCAGATAGACCCGATAATACAGAGAAAATATTGGAGAATTCTTTTATATATGGTCTTAGCTGCAAGACTGTTAATTGCACAGATGTGGAAAAAACAAGAACTGCCAACAGTGGATGACTGGTTGTTGAAGTTAGCTGACATAAAAGAAATGGACAGATTAACAGACTTGCTGAATCAGGTGGATTTAGAAAGGGTAGATAAGGAATGGTCTCCGATGGAAGAATACAGTAAGAAAAGATGGTTGGAGTAGAGCAAGTAAAACTATGGGAATGCTAAAGAATTATATTTGGGGAATGATAAGATGATTAAAAGATAGGACACATGGATATTATGAGATACAAATAACAAATCTGTGAAAGAGAGCTGAGGTTTAATAGTGGTGATAGAAAAGAAAAAGATGTATGATTTAAGAGTATGAACAAAGGTATTTGTTGTCAAAGGAACTCTATGGAAGTTTAGTAGTATTGTTTAGGAAGATATGTCAAATGTATTTAGCTTTATGTGTGAAAAGTATTTTAGAAGTGTAAATATGATAAATATAATAATAATAATAATAATAATAATAATAATAATAATAATAATAATAATAAGCAACAACAATTAGCTATAGTTCCATGGCCAAATTTTTAAAGTTAGTTTCCGTTATAGTTACAGTTTGAAATAAGTTTTTACTTTCCAATTTTTCAAAAATAAATAGAATTGTTACTTTTTAGTAACTTAAAACACACACACACACACACACACACATCCTTGAATGCTAGAAGCCATTGGTAACATTGATACTCTCTTGACCTCTTCATCATCACCTGAACACCCATGTCAGAGCCAAAACAGTGTAAGAATACACAGCAAAACCCAGCATTTGAACTCTGTCATATCTTCCCTTTACCAGTTACTAAAGTTACATTGCTGTGGCTGTAATAATAACTTTAAAAGTTACACTACAAAAAAAATCCCCCATTAAGTTACAATAGTAACATGATGTAGTTATATGTGGATAATAAAGAATAAGTATAAATAACTAGTTATTTGTAAGTAGTGATTTTAAAGCTCTAATTTTTGGTTCAGCTATAAATGTTGCTAAGTACATAAATGATTATCTAAGTAATTCTTACTATTCTTACTTCCACTGCTGAAAGAGTTCCACATAACTGAAAAGTGTGCCTATACTAATTTTAAAGACAATTTGGCCCAATTAAATTTAGATTTATTAGTCTCTACCAATTATTTTTTAATGTTATAGCAGGAGCTTAACGACTAATGTTATCATACCACAGTTACCACAAAATTTCCCCTGAAATCAAATTTCAGGACAAATCTAGATATTCCTTTACTGACTTTGAAAAAACCATTTCAAGAATTTAAACTGAAGCAAGAACAGATCGAAGAAAATTTCTCACGAGAGTTCTATACATCCACCTCAGCTCATGCTAAAAGGGTCAGGAATGAATTAAGCTTTAATTATCATAAGACTGCCTTTTTGTCCAAGCTGTTTGAGAGTCAGAAATCCATGGTGTGCTTATCTTTGTATAGAAAAACTATGGCAATAAGAATTATAGCAGCTGCAATCAGCAGCAGAGATATTTGAGGAGGAAAGTGAATGGTTCCTTATTTCTATATGGGGAGGGAGAGAAAGTAGCTTTCATATGGGGAGGGGGAACATTCCTTGGGAAAAACGCCTAAGGTTTTTGACAAATGCGCCTGCTAGTCTAGAGAATTTTACTGCTGGTACACAGCACACTTTGTTCTTTTTGTTTCCCTCAACCTGCTGGTGGCTCAAATTAGCGACACAAGCATTTGAAATGTTTGACAAGTGGTCAGGCTGAGATATCCATATTCATACTCCCACCATGAAGTGATGGGAGGAAATTTAAGATGCAGAAAAAATAAACACTGTTCCTCCCCTCCAGACACAAGCATTTTAAACATGACACTCGATTTCTTAAGCACAGAAATCTTACTGCCTTTCCGTTCAGTTTTCCTACTTACTGCTCCTGGACTCAATCTTTGCATGTTTCCCTTACACAGACATGCTTCTGAGTTTTGGAGTCTTACCAAGTTAGTAAGTGTTAGTCTCCCATGTTTTCAGGGTGACGCTCTGCAACTGCACTTGTTTCCCCAAAATCAACTTCATGTAGTTTGCCAAGGGAAATAGCAAATCTTCAGCCAGGCTTTAATGGCTGGCAAAGATGAGAACAAAGTGCAGCAGGTAAAAAAAATTAATTGCAAGGCTCAAAGTTCTACACTGGAATATATTTAGCAGCAATGATATATTCAAGACCCTGCACCCCAACCCCCAGGTCCACTGCCCCATGGCAAGAAATGGGAGTGGAAGAGAAGTAGGCAAAGATTCCAGAATTAACAGGTCTGGCTGTTTTGTTGTGAGGCTAGATTCAGACTCACAGATGAAATTTGGACACATGCCTCAAGACTGCTTGATCCAGACACAGCCATCTCAAAGTAAACCGTTCAAATCAATGGGGGACATTAAATTCCAGGACTAACTTAAGTCTCATCAATATCAACAGGTCAACTGCTGGCATGCCTAAGTCTTGCTGCAACACATTGTGTTTTATAATGTTGTAAGCCACTTTGAAGACTTGAGTCAATGAGCAAGAGACTCCTCTAAATAAATTCAGCCACACTGACCCCTCTCCAAAATGATGCATTGTAAGAGGACCTATTGTGATTACTGTATATTTCTAGAGTACAGTAAGAGACAGAAGTAACTTCTGAGGGATAATGAAAGACTGCCTGTGCTTCAGACCACCTATGAAGGTTGGAGAAATTTTGGCAAACTTGATTAATTTTCCATATGCTTTTTGCTGTTCTCCACCCAGTTCTTTGGCACAGGGTGGACTGTAAATCTCATTGTATAAAATAGTATACACTATGAAGTCAACTTCCATTAAAATGGGCTGGTGGAGCTGCTGGCAACACTAGAGAAGATGTCTAGTTTTAAAAATGGATAGAAAGGGGGAGGGAAATGGGTCAATTCAAATGTATCATACTTTGCTTTGTTAATATTGCAATACTTTTCTCAATGCTTTAACACGATCACTAGGGCTGAACCTTAGAAGGAGACAAATAGCCCTTAAGTCATTATTACAAAAGGCTTATCTTTGGAGAAGAAGAAATACTGTGACAAGCACGCATAGCAATGTAAGCGCCAGAGCATTGCAAATAGGAAGTGACTGGGAGCCTGTCCACTTAACAACCTCGTTCTTTTGTTATGACAGCTGTATGTGGCAATTACTATGGGCAGCCAAACAGGAGGGACCCCCCACAAAAACCCCAAGGCCCCAACCTCAAAATCCACCTGGGAAACATGGAGCAGGTCTAATTCTTGGCTTCTGAGTAACTTTCAGAATGGAATGGTTAGTATGTATTTCACCATAACGTAAAAAAGAGAGCTTCCCTCCCACTGTTTGTAAAAAAAAATACACCACGTATATTAGGTCAAACTCTAAGAAAATCTTATTTTTTGCAGGATAGCAGGGGGAGTGGGGAGAAATGGATTCATGTAATCTACAGAGTTATTAGAAGATACACATATAAGAGAAGAATTTAGGCAACCTGACTTACACTCCCCAGAGTTGGGTTTTTTTTTTTTGGTAGTTTGTTTATTATCTAAAATAGTATGTGTGGTGCTAATATCTCAATGATATTGTGCTGGTCTATGACTGTAATAAAGATGAACTAGAACTGAATGACGCTCTAATCTATTAATGTTCTCAAAATACAAGAATAGTCACAGTAACTAGTTAGGGGAGACTCTTGCAAACTTGATATCGGCTATATCAAGACATCAACAAATGACAATAAAAACAGAAAACACACAGAATGTTCTCTCCTAGACTTGTGAAGAATACTAGGTCATGCTTCTCCTTGTATCCATCCTTCCTCGCACACCCTGTTGTTTCTGTTTTCCACTGTGGCTTCTTTTCATCACTAACCCCGTTTTCTTTGCCAGATTTTCAAAAAACAAGAACTATATACAACAGATCATTGGGAAGAACATTTCTCACACCAGTCTTGACAGAGGAGTTGTATAACCATGAACATAAACCAGCAAACTCATTCAGTTTCAGGTTCCAACCACATCTTCCTATCCCCATCTCTACTAAAGGAAACAGTTAGAGAATGGCCAGGTAGAAAGATTATGATGGCCACTGCTATCACTGGTAGGGACTGAAATTGTTGGGTACCTTAGACAAAGCGTCCACAATGCTCTATCTCAGGTTCTACATGTAGGCATATTTTCCTTTCTTTTTCCTTTCCACTCTTCTCGACAGAGGCCTGAAGAGAGATCAAGCAAGCATTTTAGATTTCTCACTTACAGATGAAAACATGCTATCAGATTAGCCAGCTGTAAAGCAGCTCAGCTTCTGGGATAACAAAAAACTTCTTTAACCTCTGAGCTCCATTAAATAATCAACAACCCTTGCTCATCCTCAGTTGATGCTGTTATTGAGTGCCTTTAAGTAATTTCTGATTTAAGGGGGTTTTCTTGGTGAGATTTGTTCAGAGGGGTTTTGCTTCTGCCTTCATCTGGGGTGTGACATGCCCAAGGTCACCCAATGGGTTTCTGTGGCTGAGCAGGTATTCAAACCCTGTTCTCTGGAGCCATAATCCAATGCTCAAACCACTATACCATGCTGAAGTATTTATCTTGAACAGAAATGAATGTTTCCACAAAGTCGCAAGAAGGTCTGTCATGTTCAAAGCTTTGTGTAAATCCTGGGGATGGCTGGGATGTGCAAAATTGAGCTCGAGCGATGCCTTTCTTAGCAGATCAATTTAAATTTTAAAAGATGAAGTAGCTAGTCCTCAAAGGGGGGAAAACATTGGGGCAGTGTTAGTGCTGTGTGCACAGATTTCAAAAACGAGTTGAGGTCTTGAATAAGGCTCCAAACAAGAAAAAGTCTTCAGTCACATTGAAACAATAAGAAAACAGAGTGGTAAGATATGCCACTGAATAGGCAGTTTAGCACCACAATGCCTACTTGTTTTCACCATGGGGGGGGGGGGGGGCTTGGGGCTCCCCCCCCCAGCTGCTTCCTACATCCCACAATGCTATTCCCTTAGCACTGGGCAGCTTCAGCCATTCCCACAGTGTGAGGAATTAACAAACAGAGGCTCCCTCAAGGGCAGACGCCAGAGCTCCTGTTCCAGAATGACTGTGATAGCTCTTCTTTGCAGAAATAAAACCAAAATTCCATTTCCCTTGATCGAATTCTGAGACCACAGTCCAATTCTATTAACAAAATAAACATCTGGATCTTTCCATAGTGGTAGAATTCAAAGATATAGCTGTGTTAGTTTGTGGAATCAGTATGCAGAGAGATCTTGTAGTACCTTTGAGACTAACTGAAATAAAGAAGTTGGCAGCCTGAGCTTTTGTAGATTTCAATCTACTTCCTCAGATGCATCTATAAAATCTACGAAGTCTACAAAAGCTCATGCTGCCAATTTCTTTATTTCAGTTAGTCTCAAAGGTGCTACAAGATCTCTCTACATCTGAATCCTAAGTAGCCTTTCTCCATCTTCTATCCCTAAATGTGTCAGACTGTAACACCCATCATTCCAACGCAGCATGTTCTACATTCAGGAGAAAATATACAATCCTGTATGTGATCAGTCTCTACTGGGACATGACATCCCTAGTGACAAAAAGTGTTTCATGTCAGAAGCTGATTGGCACCTGGAATCAAGACAACAAAAAGTAAAAGGGACATGAAACAATACTCAGTAGTGGTCACCTACAGAAAAAAACCCAAAAAAACCACAGAGCATAAGTAGTTCACCACCACTGATATAGTGCCAGCTTCCTGATTTTGGGAGCTGGATAGAAAGGCACCTTTCATAGGCCTTTTAAATCTGAAAAAGGTCGTGCAAACCAAAGCTCTTCAATTTCCTCCAGCCATTTTGGATACTCTGTACAAAATGAAGGTGTCAGCTATTTGGTCAATGGGTCTTTGAGTGCCTCAGCAAATGTTCTGCCACTCTCCAGAGACTGCTGCTCATCCACATGCCACCCTCTGTTTGGCATTTATTTTGGGCAAAAGCAGGATTTGGTGCCCCCTTTTAGGGGGGTTGCAGACTGCCAGAAATAGTGCAAATTGAGTCCACTTTTAGGGTTAGGGTTAGGATTAGGGAATCATGGGAACTGTATTTTATTGTGGCACCAGAGCTCTCTGACAGAGAAGGCTTAATGTCTCAGAAAAAAACACAATTCCCATGATTTCCTAGCACTAACCCTAACCCTAAAAGTGGACTCAATCTGCACTATTTCTGGCAGTCTGCAACCCCCCATAGTCTTAGGCACATTTCATTATTATGTACCTTCAAGTTGTTTCTGACAGGGTTTTCTTGGCATGGTTTGTTCAGATGTTTGATTTTGCCTCGCTCTGAGAGTGGGACTTGCTCAAGATCATCCAGTGGGTTTCCAAGGCTGAGTGGGGATTCGAACCCTGGTCTCCACATCCAATGCTCAAGCCACTGTATCACACTGGCTCGCACCAGGCAAATTTCTCTGGGACTAAAAGTCCCAAGACCAAGGACTGGTGTAATGGTTTGAATGTGGACTAGAACTGTGGGAGACCAGGCTTTAAATCCCTACTTAGGCATGGAAACCCACTTGGGTGAACTTAGTGGGCAAGTCCTACTCTGAGAGGAAGACAAAGGTGAATCTCTTCCAAATAAATCTTGCTAAGGAAACTCAAGGACTGAACTGCCATAAGTCAGTCTGACTTGAAGGCACACAACAACAAGGAACTCACAGGGGACATTCACATTTACTTTTTTGAATGAAGAGATTTACATCTCTGCACTGATTCAGAACCTATTCAGAATTGGTTTGGTGTTCCCACTCAACTGAATCTCTCTGTGCCATTTTAACCCTGTTGCTGTTCACATTTGTCACTGTATCGATTTAAAATGGAACTCCATTTCCAGGAACAATGAAGCTTGATCCAAATCAGTTCAGTAGCATGGTCACACTACCAAAGATGTGGATTATTGTGGCTCTTAAAAAAAGAACCACTAAGGGGTCTGGTGCCAAATGCACTGGTTTAAGTGAGCTTTTTGGTGTGTCCCCCCCAAACTACACTGAGTGCAGTTGGGGCAAATGTGGACTTCAGTGAAATAAACTGGTTCCACACCGGTGAATGGGGCCACAGTGAACTACCGGCACCAATCCTCCATTTTGATCATGACTAAGAAGCCCATTGAATAACACCACATTTGCTGTTCTCCTTGAAGAAATATGTCTATTTGGCAGTTTTGTCCTCACTGCAAATAGTGGGACAGGATAGATCCTTCTACATTTCTTTTTTCCTAGGAGCAGCAGCAGACAAAACTTGCCTTCAGAGTTCAGGACATGTTTGCTTCTTGATGGGAAAAGGACAGCAAATGTGTTAGGCAATGGGCTTCTCAAGGACACACTGCAAGTGCTGAAAGGGTTCCCCCCCCCCTTAATTTTAGCACAATAGACAAATGAAAGGAATAATTTAAATGTAGATTCAGTCAAGGGTTTGTTGCTAGTAATTTTAAGCATTTGTCCTACTGAGTTCTGAAAGTGTACTGCAAGCCAACAAGGCATGTTCATCAGAAAGATACAGCTGCATGCAGAATAAAATAAAGTACAGTGGGCCCTCCTCATTCGCTGGGGTTAGGAGCACAGGACCCCTGCGAAAGTGGAAAACCCACAAATTAAAAAAACACTTTTTTTTTAATCTGAGAGAAAACCTCTCTAGAAATCTCTAGCCCAGCGGTTCCCAAACTTTGATCCTCTGGGTATTTTAGACTTCAACTCCCAGAAGCCCCAGAATTCTAGGAGCTGAAGTCCAAAACATCTGGAGGACCACAGTTTTGGGAACCATTCTCCTAGAACAGATTCCCAAACTTTGTTCCTCCAGATGTTTTGGACTTCAGCTCCCAGAATTCCTTACTGTTGGCCAAGCCAGCTGGGTCTTCTGGGAACTGAAGTCCAAAACACTGAGGTTATCAAAGTTTGGGAACCGTTGCTCTAGACCACAGAATTGCGCTGTAGGACTTACAAATATCTAGAGCAGGGGTAGGCAAGCTTTCCCCTTTAAGGGCCGAGGGACTTCAGCTCCCAGAAGCCTCAGCCATGTTGGCCAATAGTCCCATGTTGGCCAATAGCTCCTGGGATTCTGGGAGCTGAAGTCCCTCGGCCCTTAAAGGGGAAAGGTTGCCTACCCCTGCCCTAGAGAAGTGTTTTCTCTAGGCCCTTCAGCATGACTTCTGACAGATGTGACCCCATAGATTTGCGACAGAGAAACTAAAGATTCCTAGAGAGAACATAACATATTAATCAAATCTATGAATAATCAAACCTGCAAAAGTCAAAGCTGCAAATGTGGAGGGCTGGCTGTATATGCAATACAGCTGTTAAGCGAACCCTATATGAAATTAATTCATATTTATATGAGTGCCTTTAGCTTTTATTTGGCAAAATGTCCCACATTTTGCAAGGATGCCCTACATCTTCTGCTGCCTTGTCCTCTTTTGCCACGATGACATACATCTTGAAAAGCTGCAAAGAGGGCGATGCACGGAGAGTTCACCTGTTGGACCCCCCCCCCCCTTCTGCCTGCCATTATTATGCCCTTGAGCTTTTCTGCTTGCTGTTGGAGGCGGTTTGTTGTTGTTGTTGTTGTGTGCCTTCAAAAGTCATTATTATTTCTGACTTATGGCGACCGGGAGAGGAGGAGCCGGCCTTGGGGGGCCCAGAGGGAAGGGAAGGGAAGGGAAGTTAAGGGAAAGGAGTGGGTTCTCTGAGGGAGGAAAGCGGGCGCTGAGGGAAAGGGAGGGAGATTCCCCTCAGGTTGCTGAGGCGATGGCGATGGCGACGGCGACGGCGACGGCTCTCCCTGGGCGCCTGCCTTGCCTGCTGCTTCTGGGCGGCTGCCTGGCCTGGGCCCGGGCCCAGAAGCCCCACGGCGAGTACTGCCACGGCTGGGTGGGCGCCGGGGGCCGCTCCTCGGGAGGCTTCCTCTGCCCAGAGCGCTTCGACGGCCCCGACGCCACCATCTGCTGCGGCTCCTGCGCCCTCCGCTACTGCTGCGCCGCCCCCGAGGCACGCCTCGAGCAAGGAGCCTGCACAGACCCCCTTCGCGACCATGGAGGAGGAGGAGAGGAGCCCCAGGAGCCCCGTGAGTGAAGGAGGGAAGCAGGGAGCCCCAAGGCCCCGGGGGAAGCGGGAGAGGCCTCTCTTGGCCCTCAGGGAAGGAGCCTGACTGGACGCCTCAGGGATTTTCGCTCCCCTGTCAGGCCGCCGAGGATGACAGCCGCCTCAGGATTGTTAGACGTATTTGGGAATTCGAAGGCGTTAACGGCCGGCAGCCAGAGGTTTTTGTGGCTTTTAGCGCTGTGAGGCCGTTGTTCTAGAACAAGGGTAGGCAACCTTTCCCCTTTAAGGGCCGAGGGACTTCAGCTCCCAGAAGCCTCAGCCATGTTGGCCAATAGTCCCATGCTGGCCAATAGCTCCTGGGATTCTGGGAGCTGAAGTCCTTCGGCCCTTAAAGGGGAAAGGTTGACTACCCCTGTTCTAGAAGAATCTTCGATGCCAGCCACGGATGAAGGCGAAGCGTCAGGGATAGATGCTTCTAGAACAGCGGCCTCACAGCCCCAAAAACCACAAAAAGCTTAGACATATTTGTTTATGGGGTGCCTTCGAGTCGTACCCGACGTGTAGTGGACCCCCTCCCCCATTCGAACCTAATTTAAGGGGTTTTTTCCCCCTAATTTAGGTACGTTTTCTTCACAGTTTGGTTTGACTTTCCCTTCCTCTGAGGCCGAGAGAGTGTGACTTGCCCAAGGGCAACCCCATTTGGGTTCCTGAGGCTGAGCTGGGGTTCGAACCCAGGTCTCTCCAGAGCCTATGGAGTTTTATGACATGGGACGGAAGGATAAATATCTCAGAAAGCTACAGTTCCCGGAATTCCCTAGCACTGAACCAGGGGAGTTAAAGTGGTCTCAAACTGGATTGTTTCTGCAGTGTGTTTTGGACCCCTCTCTCCTCATCTGCCCTTCTTTCGCTCCTTGTCGTGTGCTAGTTCTGAGTCGTTCCCTGTTTTTACTGGCCAGAGTTGTTCAGAGGAAGCAGAAGGACCAGATGTCCTCCTTTTGCAGGACCTGTCCTCCATTTTCACCTTCTGTCCAGGAGAATTTCAAAACGCCCTCCCTCCCTTACTGAGCATGACTAAGAAGCATGAATGTATATTTATACAAATGTTTTTAGCTTTTATTTAGTCATGTCCTCTGTTTTTTCTTGAACGCCCTCCATTTTTCAGTGCCTTGTCCTTTTGCAGTGAGGACACGTTTGGTCACTCTGTTCCGAGGAGTTTTGCCATTGCCTTCCCCTTGAAGCTGAGAGAGTGTGACTCACCCAAGGTGGGTTTCATGGCCAAGTAGGGAATCAAACCCTGCTCTCCAGAAGCCTTCTCCAACCCTCAGACCACTACTAGCCATGCTGGCTCTCATATTTGGACTGAAATCCTATCGAGCTCAATAAAACTTGCTGAGAGGTAGATGTATTGCAGATTGCAGTTTTCACACACACACACACGCACGCACACACATACACTTTTTTTGGTGGGTTAAGAGCTTCTTTTCTTCTTTTAAAGAAGAAAATACCTGGTTGGTGCCATGCTTAAACTAACCTCACGGAGGCAAATTGCTTAAATACCGTGCAGAAATGGGATTTAAAAATCTGAAAAAAACCCGCAAAAGCAGGTTGTTTTTCAGACGTGTTTGTTTAAAAGAGAAATAATGCGACATTAACCCGAACAGAAAGTTGCCAAAACCCAATCCTTTTTACTTTTGGAAGTCCCCAAAGTAAATAGGAGCGGGTTTTGGCAACTTTCTGTTTGGATTATTGACGTGTTATTTCTCCTTGACGCCAACGTCGTGTGAAAAACAACCCACTTTTGCGGGTTATTTGTACTTTCTCTTCGGATTAACCCCGAATGTTGTGTGAAAAACAACCTGCTTTTGTGGGTTGTTTTCACTTTCAATCCAGTTTCTGCATGGGATCCATCCCCGTGTGATAAACTCCTATAGTTTTGGCCAGGATCTGAGTATCTATATAATAAATATAAATAAATAAAACTTTATTTATAACCCGCCTTTAGCCAGGGCTGTCAAGGCGGCTTACAAGTTACTCAGCTACTCAGAAGTAAATAATAGCGAAGAGTATTTTGCTAGAGTTCAATCAGAGAGGTCCAAAGCATCATAAACCAGGAAAATCCCAATAGAAGTTTTCTTCTTCTTTTTGTATGGGATCTCCTTCCCCACAGACATTTGTTTAGTCTAAACTGTGAGGAACAACTATATTCCATACACCCCAGACTTTTGATATTTATTTATATTTATTTATTTATTTCATTTTTATGCCACCTTTCTCCCAGAAAGGGACCCAAGGCATCGCAAGATAAAAACATCTTAAAGAGTTTATGGTAAGAATTTAAAAACAGTTAAAATCATCTAATTAAAACAGTATAAAATCAACCTAAGAACATACAAAAAAGTTAAAACATAACTAAAACGGTTTTTTGTGGGTTTTT
>CM034708.1:83639908-83660930 GCA_020142125.1 Phrynosoma platyrhinos | reverse complement strand
TATACACAGTGCTCTGAAGAAATGCGGAAAAGCCACTGTCTTGGCGGCATAAAGGGACAGCGGCAAGCTTCTCCTTTGGGGCCATCTGTTCAGCCCCGAAGTTAATGACTCTTTTAGAGTGCCTTGACTGCACCCGCCCCCCAAAAAAGGCCATGTAGCATTTTTCTTGAAAGAAAATGCTTTTGTAAAATTATGGCCGATTTGACATCAATGCCACATATATTTCTAATCATGGCACAGTAAATACACAATATCAGATTAAAAAGTAATTTCAACCTATGGTATTTTTATCTACATAATTTTAATTCTGTTTAAAATTCAACAAATAGGATGTACTTCTGAGAAACAGTGTGTTCAAGGTAGAGACACAATATCAAACGTTTGCTGTATTTAATGGCAAGGTTTTATTTTTTTTAAACAATTAGACAAAACATTTAAAATTTGCAGTTCAGGACATGCACATTCACAAAATGCCAATGACATGTAACACTGCATCAAACTGAATATATTACTAAAATTTAATAACATTATAAAACAGTGCATTTAACATCCATTTAAAACTAAACCTGAGGAAAACTACCATAAACACTGAGTCAAAATCTTTCCATTCATGCAGCTTCACAAATTCCACAGCAGTTTCAGCAGTAATGGTTTAGTGGAGCTGGAAATCCTACTGTACTTTGAATGCAGTCTTGACTTTTATATAGTGCCTGCCGTTCATGGCAGCATGAATATCAAGTTGCAGTAGAAAAACAATAGTAATGCATTATGGCTTCAATTGTTGAACAGGAAAAACACTGAAACATGATTTTACTTTTACACATTTGCATCACAGTTTTGCAGATACAAAATATTGAATGGATGCAAAAGTAAGTGTTGAAATAACTTGAAAAATACAAGATGCCCCCATGGTGTCAATTTTCACCATAATTCTACAGACTGATTAATCCAATTAGTTCACTGGATTTTGCACACATTTTGTAACACTAGCAACATATATATGATTTTCTGAAATTACACTGAATACTAATAAAATGAAGTTGGTAACTCAATTGTTTACCCAACACTTTTGCTTGCCAAATACATATATTGTGATTCATGTTTCAGCTGAAGGAAAAGGAAAAATGAGCTTTATAGAACAAGCATGCATCAGTTCAGATTCATACTGGGACATATAAACTCATGCAGACAGGTTAATAAAACTTAACAAAGCAACAACTGCTTTTGCATAATATGTAAATCAGTAGAAAAGAGGAGAGCTAAATACATGGTCCAATTCTCTAGCAAGCAATTTAACAATTAAATTATGAAAAAGGATGTCTTCCCATGTGAGACTGTATTACATTTCTTTAAATATTTTGTCTATTTTTATACAACTAGAAAGTTGTTCAACTATAAATTTGTCAAAAATTTTTTGCAAAAATAAATCTAACACTAAGAAAAACAAGTCCACTTATGGCTTCTCAAAGTATTTCCAATTATCTGATATTGTGGTTAGGTACTACATTCTCACAAGTAATTAAAAACAATATATGTGTAGATGTTTTCTTGACTGAATGGCACCGTTTTCATTCAACTGTTGAAATAATTTTTAAGAATAGTTTGAAATACTTTCACAATACTACATACAAACCATACAGCTTCTTTTATGGATTTACCTGAAAAATGTAAAAGTTCAAAATGTCCTAACAAGTACAGTTTAGTTAGTGACTATAAACTGAATAAAATATTTTATTAAAATATATGCCTAGCAATTCATGACCGCAAATATATATATATATATATATATATATATATATATATATATATATATATATATATATTAAATTGTAGTATATAATTCTATGTTATCATGTAATAAACCATTTATGAAATGTATCTATTTGCAAATAACAAATGTATTGTATGTTTACCCTGACCTTCTTTTAAATAAATTTAGTTTACATGGGCATATTTCTTAAGGAACTCAAAGTCTTAAGTTGAATTTTAATATCAGAATTTTAAAAAATAAAGATAGTTCAAATACACTGTCACCACTGTATTTTTATAGAGCACATATTTCCTAATATTGGCTGTTATTAGACAAAATTAAATCTAGTGTGTGAAAATTTAGATGTGGGAGACCTTACAAAGAAAAAAATAATAAAATATGTAACATAATCATTGACTGTTTAAAATCTGCTGAGTGAGGAAATGTGTTAAGACCTGCCAGCAAGGAGGGAGTTAAAATATCCATTATATGCCATTTTTGGTAACTATGGTAAATATTATGTCTTCACCGTGATCTAACAAGGGCGATCTGTATGACAAAACAGAATTCTCTGTGTGTTGAAATACGTTTTTGCATGCAGATTATTCTCCAAGGTTATTTCCATGCGAACAACTGTTTCATGCTGTGGGGAAAAGAATAGTACACGGCGGCATCCAATATCCAGAATATACATGGTGCTCATCAACTCTGACTGCTTGTCTCTGGTTTGGGAACTGACTCGACGGCACCCTTTTTCCTCATCAGAGATTAGCAGCTCTGCTAGAGGTCATAAGAGGCAGCATTAAGGCCACAAATAGAGGCAACATTAAGGTCAGGAGTAAAGAACAGGGTATGTGAAGAGCTTATAGCTTCTGCTGAATTAGTGACTGACTTGACTCATTTATTCTAAAATGAAACATGCACTGCTTAAAATTGTATTATAAATATGCTAAAATACTGTAATTTTAAATTATTGATTTGGGAAATCTTTTGATGTAAACCTAAATTAACAGTCCACGTTTTGGGAAGGGTGTGCCTTGATTATTTTTGGGCTTTAGATGAAGTGATTTGGCTCTCCTTGTTACATTTATTATTTATGCTTAAGGTATCTCTCCTGAAGGCAATTTCTGGCCACAAAATGAAAAGCAGGGCAGGGCTATTTTCTTCAATTATTATTGAAAAAGAACAGTGTTCCTACTACTATGGATGAGTGCTGCTCTTTCAATGGTCATAGTTGACATTACATTTTACATAGGATCTCAGTGGAAACTGTCACACACAAACTTTGCTTTTATCAGAATATCTACTTATTTTTAGACAGATAGGAGAGTTGTACAGTTGTACACTCAAGTCAGAAGTGTAACCTATTATATAAAATATGTCTTATAAACAAATTGAAATGGCTTTTAGAACTCACAGCAAAGTAAGAACTAATTTGTAGTATTATACTGGATTCTGTCTCTGACCTTAATTTTACAAACTGATAATATTAAAAGCAATTAAATATTTATGATTGGAAAGAGGGATCTCTTACAATACTGACTGAAATATGGATTTTTTGTTTACCTTTATTGGTATTATTGATAGCATATATATGGAAATTTATATTTAAGAATAAGAAAGAAAAAGAACTGACAGAAATCCTCAAACATCATGGTGTAATTTAAATCTAACTGTGAACTGTACTCACAGACTATATTTGACATCAAGAAAAAGTGCTATATAGTACAAACTGAAAATATAGTGTAATACCAAGTTGATGACACTTGTACCTATTGTTTCAAATAACAAAAACTGCTGAAGTAATTACTTTGTGCCTCAAATACTCTCATGACTAGTTATAAATAAATCCCACAATTTCCAAATACACTTCCTCCCTAATCCATTAAAGACAATCTGTGCATGGAATTACATTTTTGTGTGTGGTACATAATTCTGGTTTCAATTTTAAATCTGGAACAAGATGTTGAATGACAGGGAAAGAAGCCCATAAGGGATGCATGCACTGTGCTCTTGCACTATGTGTAGACAATCAAAGATATGGTTGGCTCCTACGTCTCTCTCAGTTTTTATACTTGTTTGGAGGGAAAGGAAACTGAATCAAGGCACCACTCTTTACCATTTACTCACTCCCAACCACTAATCAATTGCATTAGAAATGACAGTGCTGATCAGATGTTTTGAATATGGTGGTAGGGGAACATCTTTACACACTGGTTATGTGTGCTATGTTATTTGTGAAAAATTCTTAGGTCTCAGGAACAGATATAAGGCAATCCAGTATTTCTCTGTACGTCAGCCAAGTCCCATATACATGCCCCTTACAAAGAAAATGGCTCCTGTGTTGAATCTATACATTTCTGTTAAATGAACATAAATGATAAAAGAAAAAGATAGTATAAGGCCAAAGCTGAAAGTGAGCATACATGTGAAAAGAAATGCAACAAAAAGCAATCTGTATCAAGTTCACATTATCATGGAACTTTTCAAGTACAGAGTTTCAAGCATGCAGTCCTATTATCACACTTGACATTGCCATCATCACCCTTTAAAATTTATTTGCAGATTATTACTGAATAAGAAATGTGGAACTTCTTTGGCAAATATCTTAGGCTAATTAGACACAATTCCCTATAAATGCCTTGTTTTGAAATCTTAACTCATCAGATGAATATATATCATTTAAAAATGTTATGTAGCACTTGTTGAAACCAAAGGCTCATTACTTTAAACAATTCGTTATTTGTAAACCTTTGCAAAGGCTGTGGCTGTCAATGTATGCTATGTTGAGCATTCTGGTTCTTATGTTCCCATATACATATAGGAACACTTGTTCAGCTTTGCTGTAAATAGTCAGTCTTTAAAGACTAAAGCTAATTTTCAATGTCTGTTTACAAAATCCAAGTAACACTTGCTGAAAAATTTAGAGATGGTGTATTACAGTATAGTTGTATGGTGCTTATGTCTACTCAATGTGTTAACTGAAACTTCAGGGAATAAGAGCAACAACACACATCTTCCTCTAATTTCTGTTACTGGACCTTGTTACCAGACCCAGAAAATATATATTAGTTTGCCTTACTATGGCAAATATTAGAGCTTTGCAACACTGTTCTTCACCACTCATCAGGTCTCTGCTTTGTAGTATCATAGGCTCTTATCACTTCAGACTGTGAAACAATGCCATTTTCATCTTGAGAAAAAGCATAACCATCTGGAAACAGAAAGTCAAATTACATGAGAAACAAGTGCGATTCTAGTTCTACACATTTTTTTCTTTTAAAACAATTACTCAATTTAAAACATTGATAAATATTTTGCTAACTAGCTCTAATATTTTAGAAAGAACCAGGAATGAAAGTAAAATAAGTTTTGTTACTCAAACAATAAAAATTTGGTGTCCAGACCATTCACAGAAGGATGAATTTGTTAATTCATTTAATTTATTTATATATTTAAATAGATTAATTTGCCTTAGCTAATGCCATTCTATAACTAAATATATTGAAATTTTGTTTACATACTATGAATGTGATGAAACAATGGAAATAATACTTTGTGCTCGTTTTTCTTAAGTGAAACTACTAGATGGAATAAAAATTCCAAGACACTTTTACCTGGAGTTGGAACACAGAGTTATGGTCATGCAACAGGACTTTCTTCCTCTCTCATCTCCACTGCAGCCCCCCTATGCCCCCCATTTGCTCCTAATAGCCAGTGAACTCTCTAGTGGAGTTTTGGGCACTCCAATAGTAGAATTGGGAGAATGGGGGGCTGCTTGTGCTAGCAGAAGTGTTTGGATTCAACTCTGAAGTTCCAGTTATGTTATCTCACATATCCATTCTGAGATCTTCAAAAAATTTCAGACCAAAATCAATAAAATCTAATGATAAAGTCAAAAGAAAAAGAATAGTCATGGTCCACTTGACCATGGGCCTATACAGATAGGCAGAACACCATGGGCCAACCCCTTGGTATCCTACCTGTGGTTCTGACATGGTTCAGTCTCCAGGCTGGTGTGGCAACAGGCACACATCCACCAACCACTGCACTGTGAATCTGCCGCTGCCATGAACCCCTCACCTGCTGCCACTGTTGCGTCAGCTCTGAAGGCCACCATCGTGGTCTGTAAGGGTAGAAATGGGGAACCTGGCCAGGCACCCCATTCCAATGTCAATGGCTGTGGCAGGGGCCTTCTGAGCAGATGCGATGATGGTGGCAGGTAAAGGGCGCACAGGCCCGTGCAGACTGCTGGCTAAGGAGCTCTGGTGGCACAGTGGTTATATGCCGGTACTGCAGCCACTCACTCAGTCACAAGGTTGTGAGTTCGATACCAGCCAGCGGCTTCAGGGTCGACTCAGCCTGGCATCCTTCTGAGGTTGTTAAAATGAGTACCCAGCTTGTTGGAGGCAATTAACTTACATGTTGTAAATCGCTTAGAAACTGCTTAGTTCAGTGTGAAGCATTATAGAAATGTAGCTGCTATTGTTATTGCTACTGTGGTAGAGTTTCCAGAAACTCCACCACAAACAGCTGGTCTTTTTTGACTGTGTTAAGAGCCTTTTGGGCTGAGGTCGGTCTGTGACTGGTGTACTGGCCAATCCTGGTCTTTTTTGAATTCAAAAATACTTACGCAACAAATTTTGCTGTAGAGATTCAGAGCGGTACAAGTTGACATGGTTCTTCTTAAACACATTTTTCAGTAGCTGTGCTCTTTCTGTTAAGCTAAAAAGAAAGTTTAAAAATGAAGAAATACATTAATATCTGAAATAGTATTCAGTATGCTTTATCAGACATTAAGCAGAATCTGGCAAGCTAATTTACTGGCAAATGTAATTATTCAAGACTAGCTCTGTAAATTCCTACTTATGAGAAACACAAGACACAAGTGAGAATATATAGAACCATCCGACATGCCAATAACAACTGCTCTTGAATGGGCTCTCTGTATTCATTTCATAATTCTGATATGTCATAATTAGGCAGGAACAGAGCAATTTTTCAAACTATTACAATTTGAAATATGTAATGCCATATTTCCTCTTCAGACTGTAATATAAAACATGGTTGTGCATTTAATTTTGAATTTAGCCTAATGCACCAAACAACTTTTCTATATCTATTTATACAGCTTCTACACTGGGTATCCTTCCATTTTTAGCTGAGGCTACAATGCCAAAAATATGTACAGATTAATCCAGTATTGAAGATTTTAACTGCAGCATTTTTAATCTCTATCGGTCATACCCAATTTTGCTCACTCTGTTGACAACATCTAACAGAGGAAAAGGGAGACTGGTAAAATACTAAGTCTAGACCTATGAGGAATTGTGGTAGTGGCGATGATGGTAAAACAAATGATCAAGAGTACTTAATAACAGCATATCACCAGCATCCTATTAACCTGAACTAGTTATTAATTGAAGAATTGCTCTCTTAATCGGGCAAGTGAAATTCATGGGAGGCTTATCACAACTTGGCAAAAACAGATTTTAAAAGAATTGATTTTAGTTAATTTATTTCATTGTCTATTGTTTAGTTGTACATTCAAAGGGAAATATCTGAGAAATCTTTCAGTCAATTGGTATATTGATAAGACACACTTCAGAGTCATATTTTGAAAATAGCAGAGAGGAGATACCACTGATTACAGTGATTTCAAGGTCCACTGGCAAATTTCCTCTTAAAACACTTGGAGTAATGCCCCACTTTGATCTGGGCACTGTATCCAAGATTTCCAAAGAGAGTAGAACCTAAAATTTTACATGGATGTCCACTGTACATCTGATAGGACCCATTGTTATTTTGAACAAAAAGTAATGTGAGAATCTATTCCAGGTGTGTTTAGAAACAAGGCAGAAATCCTCTTCCTTAATTGCTATGCCACCATGAATTTATACATATTATAGGCAAAAGATATACATGTCTAACTAAATAATTGGGAGAGATGGTCACTTTATATGGGCCAATTTTTCATGTAAGGTGTAATGCCAATGTTTAGTGATATTTCTGTTGGAGCACAGGCGAAGTACTAGACACTCAGATGGCATTCTTTACTATTTCATTCAATTGGGATGAATAATATTTGATCACAGCGAATGTAGCTCCTAGCTATTTATCTGGAAAACACATTTCTGCAGTGTATTACCATAATCTGCTTTTGATGACTTCTTTATTTTCAAAAATACTTTGCTCAATACAATAAAAGGAACAGTTGCTGTTTGAAAAACACAACACACAAGTATTCCTGGACATACAAAATTTGCTGCACACAGAGCTTGTTTAGATCTTTAAATGCTGCCACTTTAAATAAAATTAAATTACCAGAACAAATTAAAATTTGGTATTAATAAACTAATTTCATCCACACTGCCAGTATGTGATTCAGTTTAGGAGTATAATTAACTCAGAGAAAAAGACTTTTGCAAATAACTCTGATCTTTAGTACCAAAATTAAAGCATCGGAGAATGGATGATTTGACAGTTCCTAATTACATTCAAAAGTTGTTCTTGGTATGAGTATATGATGGAGCTATAACCATTTCCTGGCAGGAATTATTTACAAGTACTATTGTACCTTTTTCCATGAACAACATCTCCTGGATCTTGTGACTGTGCTTCCAACTCTTGGACTTCATCGACCAGTGTCTTAAATGCTGCTCTCTTAACTCTGCAATTAAAAATGCTCTTAGATAATTCACTCTAAAGGTATATGTTCTTAAATTTCTAAGACACTAAACCAGCAATCTTCAGTATAAAAATAAATGTATGCAACAATTTGAAAATTCAGGTCATAAATAAAGTTATATAAAAATAGGTTCTCACATAGTCTGAATTGTATAATTTTCCAGATTAATTATCACTAGGGAACTTTGAAACAGATTCTGAGAATAAACTTTTAGTTGATAACTAAATATGCATTTTAACCAATGAAATAAACATCTCTCTTTTGCTTTAACATTTTATATTAATCACAGATCAAATGGAATTTTATATTAAAATTAAAAGTTATTATTAGTATTTTAGTAACTATAAATCCAGGTCATTATTTAATAGACTATTAGAGTCTTTAACTTATACTTACACTTTATATACTACATCGAAGATCAAGGCTGTCAATGGTATACTTAATAAGCCCATCCAGAAGACACCAGAGCTGAACAACATAGCTGCCTATATGGATTTACACAAAAGTATTATTCATTTAAAACATTTGAAACATTTAAGATGAAACTAGGTAATATGGATGAGGTGTGGTGATCCACAAAGATTCACTTCCTGAAAAAGGATTTGGGAAGACCAGTAAAAATGTTGGTAGGGATATATATGTACATTGCCATTAGTGATGCAGAAGGATGCTTTGTTAGTAGTACTGTAGTTTTTTCTAGACAAATGTATCTGTCTGCTTTTCCTAATCCACTGAGAGGATGAAGAAAAAGCTATCAGATGATAGTTTACTGGCAGCTCTCCATTTAGGTGTCATAATTCATTCTTGGTTTCTACAAGGTAAGAGATAAGCGGGGGTGCTATAACCTTTGAAGGTACATATCGTGTTCCCATGTCAAGGTAGAGACTTCTGTTAGCCCCTATTACCTTTAAAGGAGAAAAAACAAACAAACAGGTACCTATATTTTTATATGTAATTTCATTGTTGAACAAGTGTACCAACACTCAGATTTCTAGGTGACATGAAAATACTTGTAACAATTTTCAAATAAGCACTGATTTAAAAACAAAAACAAAACAAATTTCAGATAATTGATATGCATTGTTTAATCTCAAGTTCCGTGCAGAAGTACCATAGGAACCAAGTTTTCTGAATAAAGTGCATTGCTTTTAAAAACTTCAACTAAATGGCAACACTGTTCAGTACATCAAAAGCCATTAGCTTGGATCTTAAGATTTTCTAAGTGAAAAGGTTTTTTCTGATCAATTTCCTGCTAATCCTCTCCAACTGTAAATCTGTGTCCAATATGTACCATAACATAGATGCTGAATCCTCTGGGCATTTTGCAAGGCTGAGAAGAGTGAGTTGTTCCCACCCCATGCATGAGTAGATGTATTTTCCATGCAGTGTGGAACTTTTGGATCTAAACCAATGTTCATTTACAACTCACCTTGCCTTTACAGCTCAGGGCAAGCAACAATTTAATTATTCTACTTAAATATAAGCTCTATCAAATATAAAGATCAGCTTTTGATTCTCTGGATTAGTGTGGGCTTCTTTTTGGTCATTTGTATGAGGGAAAACCAAATTACAACCATAGTAGTGAGTTTGTACTCATTACTATGCTCATGCAAACATGGAAACACATACCATTAGGCCCATAATATTTTCAAAAAGCACGCAGGTTATATAGTTATCTATTCTAAAATCAAAATCATGTTTGTTTAATAACATCACATCTTTGAAAGAAAAAACTTAAAAACTCAGTCTTACAAAAAGAAAATGTGGTAAATATTTTGTAAAAAATAAAGATAAATATAAACATGTTTGAATCTTGAACAAAAATAAAAGCAAACATGATATTAGGTATGATTTTTCCTTTAAAAATATTGTTAATGACTTTTTAATGTTGAGGAAATAGAGTAATGAGCTATCCTTATGTAAGCTACCCTTTATTAAATGTTCCTTGGTGAAACAGCAGAAGTGATAATGTAGGTCTTAGGATGTTAATTCTGACCATTGTAATGCTAACTATGAATGAAGGAACAACTGGCAGCCTACTATTCAGTCAGTCCAGCCTTTGGCTTTACAAATGAGCAACATGAATTGAGGGAAAGAAAGTTTTTCTGCATCATATTTGAAAGCCTGTCAGATTTTTTTCTTTTCCAGAGTTAATCCAAAACTAAAAGATTTAAAGCCAAAGCCGGCATTCGCATTAAAGACAGAAGGCCTCTTTGTATAATTGGTTGAAGAGGGATAAAAATAAAATCCTACAGAGGTATTTCCTTCCTTTCTGTGCAAGAAAGCTACCTCATTGCTCAGTAGAACCATTTTTGTCTCTAAATTTTCACATCTTTCTGCACATTGGCATGTCAGCTGGGAAATGGCAAACTGATCCATTTTAAACAATGGTGCTAACAGGAGCAGCTTGTTCTGGCAATGGATTTTATCTGCCTCTGTGATTTAAAAATTTATCCCAATGCATAAATCTACAGTTTATGCCAAGTTTCCTTTCCCTATCCCCATTTGGCCTGGGAAAACCAAATGGTATCTGCTGCAAAAGTTGTTTCCAGAAACATATAACCAGCACTGCAAAATACACATTCCTGTTAATTGGTGTTGACTGATCACAGGAAGAAAATAAAATACACCTCTATATGTTTTAGAACTTGTTAAAAATCTAATACTGTCAAGCCAAAATGTACCCCCCTTAGCCAGTGAAGAAAAAGACTAGTTAGAAGTATGTAGTAATTTAATGAAACAACTTGTCCAAAATGCTGAAAGGCATATTTAGTATAATTGAAGTATATATATGAACATTCTTTAAGACAATTTTGAAAATTTGAAAAGTATACTTGAAAAAGTATATTTTAAGCAGAAAAAAGTAATTTAAAATTTGCTAAAATATATAATGGGAAATCTGTTCCAGAGTTTATCTAGGCAATTGTATATCTGTACTATTTCAATTGTTGCAATACTGGTATATTAATAATTCCTTTTTGTTTTTCCTTTTTGTATTTATTTTCCTTCTCTAAAGCAATTCATTTTGTTTAGGAATGGTATGTGTTTTATTATGTATATTATAATCTTGTATATGTACATTATGTGTGGTTAACCTCTTAGCCTTTCCCTCCAATTTTCATTTGTATTCAAATAAATACACAGAGATGAATTAACTGGATCGTGGCTGCTGGCCCTGCATTTACATTAATATAATCAACTTAGGCATTTTCAGGCACCTGTATCAAGATCTGCAGCCCTCCATATTGCAGGGCATGGCATACCATAATCAAGTGTAACTATGGAAGGTTTGTGCAAACAGTACCTTTGAAAACATGGAGGCCAGGACCAGTAGGTACAACCAGTGCCTACTTGTTGTTGTTGTTGTGTACATTAAAGTTGCTTCTGACTTATGGCGACCCTATCATGGGCTTTTCTTGGCAAGTTTCTTCAGAGGGGGTTTGCCGTTGACAACCTCTGAGGCTGAGAGAATGTGATTTGCCCAAAGTTATCTACTGGGTTTACATGGCTTAGCTGGGATTCTCCAAAGTCATAGTCCAACACTCAAACCACATTTATCTGTACATTAAACAGTGTTGGAGAAGCTGCATAAAATGCAACACCACAAAGGGGATTTCTAAGAAAGACTGAAAATAGTTGCAGGCAGAAAGAATTCTGAAGACATGGATTATCACTATTTTCTCATTTTTTCTTTGTGTAAGTAGTATAGTGCTTCTCAGTAGTTAATTCCCCCCATTTGATTCTGCTTCTCTTTGATTTGGCCACTGAGTCATTATGTCCTTGGTCCTTCTAATGCTGATATTTGGGTTTGACACCCTCTGCCCAAGGCTTTGATATCTCAGGGCTAAATCCTGAGACATAAAGACAACCTTTTGTGAAATCACAGGATGTGAGCCTCAGTAGTGTTCCAGGAAGTAAGCCTTGGTAATATCCTTCAGCATCATACATTAAGCATTATAGTTTTTCAGAGAGCCAAGAGAGGTGTTTTTGGTGAGAGAATTTGAGAGAGAATTGGACCTCAGGTCCATATCTATACCTGATGGAAGACATTCAAGGACTTCAGAAACCTCTATTTTGTTGTGATTTATAGCTTTCTTAAGACACCAAGTGATAAAGGATATTTCATTGATTCTAATGATGAGTGAATGATCATTAGAAGAAATGGGAAGAAAATAGAGTATTTAAGATTGCTGGACTAGGTGACACACATTCAAGTGTACTGTTTAACCACCAAGCAGTTTGGTGGAACCAGTCTGGGTGAAGAATGAATTCCTGAAACAAGAGATAAAATACAGATGGTAGAGACTATAGCGCTCATACTTTTATGTAGGCTATTTTGGAAAATAAATTTCTCTGGGGCCAATGGGGACCCATGAGAATAACATCTGTTATTTCCAGCCTTTTTGTTGTTTTTCATGAACCTGGAAATTAGAGATATTGGTAGGAATACATGATGGAGATCAGGAGGCTATAAAGCCATAAGCATGTCCTGGGCTTGTGCTATCTGTGAGAAAAACTTTTGAGAAAAACCTGTAGATTTCTGTTTCTCTTCATGACAAACAATTCCACTTGTCCTGACCTGAACTGATGTTGAATTTCATTAAACTCTGAAGAAATTCACTTCATTATTGAGGTCCCTCCTGATATGTTGCACTGTCACAGACTACGTGTGCCTCTCTGCCCTCAACAGGAGGGTCACAAGCTGTTCTGTGAATAAGTTGGGAGTGAGATCCTGCTTGCCTCTTCGTATGAGCTGATATGTTGGGTAAGCATGGCTGTAGAATACTGAATGTGGAATTGGAACTGGTAAGGCAGTATAATGAAGATGTTATGGCCAGGTTATTCAGTTACCAACTTTGTGACCTGGGAATATACCTTTAAAGTACAAAATGTAACTTAGTATATCTTACAGAGTAGTGCATATATGGCAAAAGATACAATATAGGAAACTACATTTGTGAGAGTCTGTAACAGATCTGTGGGAGTCTGTGTATGCATTAATAGAAAACTGGCTGGGAAAATGTGTACTCAAATGTCAACATGACCAGGAATAAACTACACAGTGGATGTGAGCAAATGTGACCTATAAGAACTGCCTAGCAGGTGTACTGGATATAATCTAGACAGCAGCCAGCCAAAAAACTCTTAAGTGTATAGGGATTGGAATCAGAAAGATCTTTGTTTTGGTTGGATAAATATAACCAACATGCAGTGAATACCTTTCTTTTGATTGGATAACTGATAAACTGGATAAGGCTAAGGAGAGAATAAAAGAGCTAAAATAGAGCCCCAGATTAAACTGTCTTTGGCCTTTACAGACTGCCGGAACTAATGCAGCTTGAGGCCACTTTAACTGTCCTGGCTCAGTGCTAAGGAATCATGGGAACTGTAGTTTATTGTGGCACCAGAGCTCTCTGACAGAAAAGGCTCAATGTCCCAGAAAAAACTACAATTCCCATGATTCCCTAGCACTGATCCAGGACAGTTAAAGTGACCTCAAGCTGGATTATTTCTGGCAGTCTGTAAAGGCCTTTTGTGACATGTCTCCACTGAGGAAGGTCTGTTTCAAACAGCCATGCTTTTCCTTATAGACAGGCTGATAAACTATCCAAATATGGTGGCATATACTAGCACTAGTAGTGGTGGTGGTAGTAGTAGTAGTAATAATAATAATAATAATACTTTTTTACCCACCTCTCCCTAAGGTTTGAGGTGGTGTACATTTAAAATACATAAAACAATTTAAACATATTAACTTAAAGTACATACTCATACAACACATTAAAATCATCCAATGTAAAATTAAAAATATATGAATTTAAAATTCATAGTTTAAAATCAATTGGGTAGGCCTGCTGGAAGAGACAGGTCTTTAATACTGTTTTAAATTTAGACAGCATGTTTAGCTGTTTAATATGTCAGAGCAGGTCATTACACAGTCTAGGAATAGCCAATGAAAATGTCCTATGGGTGACAATTGTCATTCTAGTTTTGGCCAGCTGAAGTAAATGTTTCCCAGGGACCTGAGTGTATGGGGTAAATTACAAAGGAGGAGATGATTCCATAAGTAACCTGGACTCAAACCATGGGGATTTAAAGGTAATAACCAACACTTTGTACTTTTAATGGAAACTAACAGGCAGTCAGTGAGGTAAGTTTGATACTGATGTGATATGCTCACTCCTAGATGTACCAGTGATCAATCTGGCTGCCACATTTTGAACTAATTGAAGTTTCTGAACTTGGTACAAAGATAATAGCCCAATGTAGAGCACACTGAAAAAAATCCAGACTTGAGGTTACTAAAGTGTGCACTACCACCTTTAGATCTTTCAATTCTAGAAAGGGGTGCAGCTGATTATCAGCCAAAACTGATAAGGCTATGCTAAGATAGATAGATAGATAGATATGTCCTATTATGCTTGCAATGGATAACCATTAGTATGCTTATAACACATTATGTTAAGACTTAACAATATTCAAGGAGATTAACCCTTGAAAGCCTCTTTAGAGATGTTTAGTTCTTCAATAGATGAAACAGTATTCTTAAAATAACAAATGGTTATGGATATGGTATAGGAGACAGAATTTTGTATGTGTAAAAATCTTTATGAACTGTCTGTACAGTGGTCACTCCATATTCACTGTAGTTGGGGTGAAGATGTGGAAAAACCACAAATAAAAAAAATCATTCTTTTTAACTGAGATAACACCTCTCTAGGAATCTCCAGGTCCTTCAGTGCAACTCTACTGTCAACATCTGCCAGAAGTTGATCATATAATCATGCTGCAAAGCCTACAAATGTATAGAGGAGTGTTTTCTCTAGGAACGTCTAAGTTCTCCACCACAAATCTATGGTCAACTTCAGGCAAAGTTTCACTGGAGGGCCTAGGGATTCCTAGAGAATGTTTACCTTCCCACTGATAAGTGGTACCTATTTATCTACTTGCATTTGCATGCTTTCAAACGGCTAGATCGGCAGAAGCTGGACTAGTGACAGGAGCTCATCCCATCATGCAGCACCCAGGCCTTGAACTGCCAACCTGCCAATCTTGCAATCTACAGAGTCAGTGTCTTAACTGCTTGAGCCACTGCATCCCTATCTATAATAGTGTATAATAAATATCTTAAAGAGTACCCAAGAGTCTGCTCATTTCCAGTGTAAATATCCTGAAATTCCAATAATTAAGAATGCTTCAGTGGAGTGTTGATGTTTACCCTGACTGTATGATCTAACTACCATAATGTATTGGGGATTCAGGTGACCAGATATTATGGGACCTCAGACAGAATCCAAATTAATTGACTAGTGGCAAAGACCCTTGATCTTTTGATCAAAGAGACAGGGGTGGGGAACCACACCTATTTCAAAGAGAGAACATTTCTGAAATAATCAACTACCAGTGCTAGTTGGTGAAAATCATTACCAACTAGAAGAGAAGGATAGAGAAGACAGTTGTAATCTTTGCACTTGTTTGGGACCATTTGTGTCATCTTGTATTGATTCTGTCAATATTGATGCTGAATTTAATAATGATTTAAAGTGGGAATTTTGCTGTGAGCAGTAGCTAGATGCTCTTTAAACATCCCATTCTTCTTTTCACTGCTCCCTCATACTTCTTCCATACATAAAATCTCAATCTTTGGACAAGCACAGCAGCCTTGAGAGCCACACTGCCCTCCAACTGGTCAAACTATTTTAAGGAATAGCATTGAATGCAAGGCAGATAAGGAGAAAGAAGCTGATTCAAATGTAGAAAGTACGCTGGTAGAAATAGCAATGGAAAAAGTGGCTTTGCATAGTTCCAGAGGAGACCGTGAGAACCACACAAGCATTCTTAAGTATTTTAACATGCTGAACCAGAGATTTGGACTCATTCTAAGGGCACCTAATAAGATTTTGAAGTAGATTTCCCCACCAGGGCAGGGTCACAGTATATCTTCTTGCTGCAATCACCTTCCTTTTTAAAAAACACACGGTGTCCTCAATATACTTTTGATTTATTTTACATTTACATTATTTTCTTTCTTTCCCTTTCTTGTTTTTGCTTTGCTTTAATGGGCTCAGATGACATGCAGCCATCTCTTTCCTATATTTTTGTATTAGCTTGCTCATAACAACTAACATTTTTAATCAGCCATAATCAGTAACCATAGCTCAATCTGGTTTCAAACAAAAAGGAAAATATAATTTTGCACAGAGGTGTGGAAATTAATTAAAAGATAAACATACCTCCCCTGACATATCAGGTGCCATAGGAAGGAGAGGCCACAAAGAAGAGTAGATTCCAAAAAATACCACCCATAGTGCAATGCTGCCCCATATGGCTACATGGCTAAACTGGAAAAAGAAAGAATACAAAATACAAATTCAGTTATTTATTGAATGCCTGATAAATAGTCATACATATGAGGAAACACCCTCCTCAGTTTAGGGTCTTTAAAATAACAGATTTAAGATTGGATTCAAACAATGTTAATTGCTATTTGGCATCTTTGAAATCAAGGTAAAATGTTACTCTGACTTAAGTCTCATTGATTTCAATGGGAACTAAGCAAAACTAACTTAATTTGCAGCCAACCCTTTATGTTTACCACATGAACAGATATTTTAAAGAAAAGTTGGCATGGGTGTAGCTACAGTCATACTGAACTCTATGTTCAATTCCACTGAAAGAATTGTGATATGAAATATTGATTTTTACTAAAAAAATTATATTTTAAAGCAACTGAAACTACAGCACATGAAAGACTATGATTAATTTTTTTTAATGGAACACAGATATTCCTCAGTTAACAAAGCCTTTGACAGTGAAGCTTCTTTTACAGAAGCTTCTTTTAATACCTATCCAGACCCATCTTTTCCTCCTTGTCTCTGCCTATATAGAAAGTTTTTTTTAAAGTAGCATTGGCATTGGAAACATGGTGGAGGAGGAACATGTGCTCAATTTCAGGTTGCACTAGCATGTCTGGTATTCTACTCCAGCTAATCCTACTGTATCTCTTAGAACAGGTAAGATAAACAGCAGCTGCCCCACGATGCTTTACTGAACATGTATAAACAGCAAAACAGAGAGAAAAAGGGGATAGCAGATAAGCCTGCCCCATAAACTACCTAAAATTAAAAAAAAAATCCCTAAGTTTGACCACCAAAATGGAGATCATAAGAAAATGAGGCTAACGAAAGAGGAAGTAATCCTTGACGTCATTTTGGAAGAAGCCTTCAAGTGGTCTCTAGAAGGTTCAAAATGTTTTGGTTTACTTATGCAAGGCTTACCTGACTTGGGTGTTTCATTTCATATAATGTATATTGTTTGTTTTGAATAAAAGATTCTGGCTGTGGTACCAAAGTTTCTGTTAAAGAAGTAATGCATCTACTTTGTTAACTGAGGTATACTGCATAATTGCTTTATATGCACATCATTTTGTTGTAGTAGGAGAGTAATGTCCTTATATTTTGTGTTTTGTTTTAAATAAGTGATGAATACTTCCATGTGAAAGAGAGAACAAAACCTTTAAAAACATATGCAAAAATCACAGTGTAAGCATGATAGTGTGTACTATTCTGTCACTACTTACTATTCAAGAAGGCTAATGACACTTAGATAACAACATTCCAAACAACAGTATGCTGTCTTTTAAAAAATTCTTGACTCAGGTTGCTTTGTGGGCAGAAGTTACTCTATTTACACTATTTACAGCAGGGGTGGGACAACAAGTTTTGGGCACCCATGAGCCATAACTCTGATCCCAGGATGCGTCAGCAGCCATGCCAGCCACTCCAAATTAAACCAGAAGAGAATAAAGATTGATTTTTTAAAAAAATCCACAGTGACAGAATACTCTGATTTTTGCTACAACAAGGCATGTGTGGAGGTGTATGAAAGAGGCATCCACTCACTCCTTGTTTAGAAAAAAGCATGTTCCCTGAAAGTAAGCTTCTTTGTTAAAAATATGCTGGGAAACTGTCTCTGGAAGGCTCCAGAGGCTGCATAAACAACCCGGGAGTATGTGGAGGTAGGCTGCATGATTCCTAATCCTTTATAAATTATATGTATAGTGTGTTCATATTTTTAAAAATCCTGCACTCTCTTGAAACTAAACCCTATGCAGATTTTGTCAAAAGTAACTTCCATTTTCATTTGACAAATACATATACTAGTCACATAATTTTTCAATTATAATTACATCACTGTATTACCCAGCTTCTACAGCAATGTGGTGTCTGAGGTACACCTGTTAAGTCATTTTTAAACTAAGGAGAGTTTAAAAGGAGATTGCAATATGGGACAGAAATCTACTGTACAAACTAAAAGGATCACATTTTGCAAGCACAAGCTATTATGTTCACTTGAAGTAAGAATTTTATATTACTGGCTATTGTTCCCAACCTCTGTTATATCCCTTCTTTTTTCTTTGCTCGTGATTTTGCAGAAACTATATCTCTATTTGTGCAGAGTTGTTTAGAGCAAAATATTTAAATTATCATACAATATTCTGACCATTAATTATAACAGAGAATACTCTCTTACATAAATTACAATGAATTTAATCTGTCATTCTATTGCATAGTATTACAGTATGATCTTATTTTAAAAGGATTTCTTACCAAAGTCCAATATGAAGTCTCTAATCCAGCTTTTAAACATACAGTTATTACTACAAACTAAAACAGAAGATAGAAATTAGTTACTTTTCTCAAACAGATAATAGAGATAATAGTGTGTAAATTCTAATTAAAAATTTCATGTAAAAGGAAATGTTTAACATTAAACATTCCATTATATAGCTTAATATTTTGAAATTGTTAAACAGCATTAAGCCAACTGTTAGTCCTAACTAGAGTAAGCACATTAAAAAAGCGGAATTTTATAACTGTTAGTTTAAAGTCCTCTTTGATTCACTGGGATTACTGTTGGAACTACCAATTTGACCTAGGTATACTGATACAATTTTAGAGGCTTGTAGCCAGCATCCACAGAAATATAGAACTAGTTTTGTGAACTTTTCAAGATATTTTTATATGGTATGGGTGGTTGTCAGTTGCTCAAAGAAACAAGTTCCATACTCCACAAAACATTGCAAATCACTTGGGAAAGCCTAAAATAACTCTCTGAATGCTAGTCTTCTATCTAAAATTATTCATTTTCATGGGAAACAATATTCTGCAAAGGAACAAAGAAAACTAAACACATATTTTATATTATGAGACAACAGAAATTCAACTGGTCTAGCAAAAAATCTTATCAAACCTCCATCATTATTGTCTGATTAGAATACAAGCTAATATAACATTAGCAATGCTTACTGTATATACTGTGTTTCCCAAGAGTAAGTAGTCTGAGGTTCTACCACTGGCAAATACAGTATCTGTAAGATAACATCATTGGAAATATTAAAACTGCAATCATTTATGGAAAGATAAACAACTGTACAATAAACAATTTTTAAAAACTGGTGCAATGGAACAATAAAAAGTAGCTCAAAATGCAATAAGAGCAATGAAAATCATTACTTAAAACCATCTAGATCAGTGCTTCTCAGGCTATTTGATGTGCAGGACCAACAATTATTTTTTCTCCCAAGGTGCCAGGGACCGGTACTGCATTTGCACCCATTGGCCACAATTGTTTTTCTTTCCCTAGAAATTTGCTAGGGACAAGCAGCAGTTCAGGGATTACTACTATGAATAGCACTGTGCCAAATAACATGCTAGAAGCCTTGTGCAGATAAAAAGGGTTGAAATGACTGGACTGGCACCAGGTAAACCTCCCTAGGTGGCCAAGGTGCCACAGCTCAAAAGACACTTTCACAGGTAACCATTTGCTTAACTTCTGAAAAAGGAACCTAAAGGAAACCCTCTCATGAAGACTCCCAACATTTGGGCAGACTGATGTGGAAGAAGGTGGTTGTCCAGATACCCAATTCCCAAACCACCTATCATTTTACAAATATAGCAGTACTTTTGATTTTCTGTTGGAAATAGATGGCATTCCATGTAGCTGTTTAAGAGCTGGCAGGATATGTTCCTTAGCAGCTATACAGTGGGCCCTTGGTTTCTGCGGGGAGTTGGTTCCAGGATAAAAAAAACTGTGGATGCTTAAGTCAGTATTTAAAATTTAAATTTACCAGTGATTGATGGCAGCCAGGCTGAGAAACAGTCTTAGGACGTTATCACACGTGGGCCAGAAAGCGAAAATAAAGTGGAAATGAGGCATTCCGAAAATAAACGGAAAATAAACCTTGATTCCGCAAATGGCTTTCACACGTAATTACCTTAATTGTGAATTTACAGTAAGCGAATTTAACGTTCACACACAAGCAAGAAAAGCCTGTAAATGTACTAGAAATGAGCCTCTTGCACATGCGCAGATAGAGGAATGCTTGCTGGAACAATGGGAACAGCAGGGAAATGCTCCCAAATGCGCATTTGCTTTTCACATTACGGTAAATGTGAAATTACCTTAATTTCGCATTTTCATTTCCTCCAAACAACTGAATTTCAAAAGATCTCGGTTAACACCAGTTGCTGTCTACTTTCTGTCCAGTTTCTGTGCGACGTCGTGTGAAAATGCAAGGCACA
>CM034708.1:83608031-83618386 GCA_020142125.1 Phrynosoma platyrhinos | reverse complement strand
CAAGTAGAGGTACCACTGTATTGCAGGAATTGTAAGGCCAAAGGTCTTTTCAGTTATAATTGCCTACTCCTGCACCTACTCGTTAGTCCTGAAGCTTCATGATAAGACCCAATTCCTCCTTCTCTGGACAGCAAGGAGGACCAACCTATATACAAATGGGATATACCCAAGCTTCCCACTTCTGGATGGGTGTGGCTGCCTTATTACAAAACTCACCTGAACCATCTATTCTGCCTGACTATTTCCCCTTCTCTAATTCTGAATCTGTTACTAAATCCTCTCTCTCCAAATGCTTATGTAGTAGTGCACTTCTTCCCTGTATTTCCCTTTCATCTAAATCTTGCCTATCTGAATCATCCCCTTTTTTTGTTCCTCCTTGTCTTTATTATAATTTTTGCATTTGTTTGATTAAAATAATAAGGTATGATAGTCATTAAATTTAATCCTTGCTTATATATTAAATTCAATAAATTCATTTGATTAAACCAATTCATTAAATTTCAATTATTTAAATTCATTTACCCCCCTTCAAATCCGGAAGATGTTATTCATCTATTTATTGTTTTTAATTTCTTTGTTTACTGACTCTTTTATTAAATCTTGCAGATTTCCCTCAGAACTACTTGATGAAGTAGAAACTTGTTGTGGTTTCCATCAGCATTTGTTATATAAGTAGTTGAAAAATGTAGGCTGCTTCTCTTTAAATTTCCTCTGTTCTGCCACTTCATACTAATTCCTCTTGCGTTCCTTATTTAAAGCAAACCTTCATTCAAACCTTGTGGTAAGGTGTCAGAAAAACCTCATGCTGGCATTCTAGGGTGTCTCTCTGGTTGCTTGGAAACACAGCCCTCCTCATCCTTGTCCCTGTAACGGAATGTCTGTTCCCAATATGGCGGCTCAAAGTGACAGTTGACAAATTTTCCTCTTGGTTTGCCACCAATTCTGATCCCTTCCTCTCAGGTAAGTCAGTTCTCTTCGATTTTAAGGTGCTCTTAATCTTTTTTATTTTAAAAAAGTGTGAGTGTTTTACATTCCACAACCTTTCCTTTAATGACTATTTTTTTCTGTTTCACTGGAAGCGCATATTTGGAGGCTTCTGATTTACTGCCACTTGATGATTTTTTTAAAAAATATATAGTTTGATTATTAATCTCAGAGGCAGGCTGGTTTGCGACCATCTGAAGAGTCTCAGTTTTCTCATTAATTACAGCTGTGATCTGCTTAGTAGTAGTCAGTGAAGCCATGTCTCTCACCACCTCTTCTGTGGCTGCCTTCTTTCACTTTTCTGATGCAACTAACTCAGGGGTAGGCAACATTTCCCCTTTAAGGGCCGAGGGACTTCAGCTCCCAGAATCCCAGGAGCTATTGGCCAACATAGGACTATTGGCCAACATGGCTCAGGCTTCTGGGAGCTGAAGTCCCTCGGCCCTTAAAGGGGAAATGTTGCCTACCCGTGAACTAACTGGTCTTAATTTTTATCATCCAGAGAATGCAGCCTTGCCTGAACCCCTTGCCAATTGGAAACTATTCCATCTTTCCATATTCTGTCTTGACAGTAGCGTAGCCTCTTGTCGTTATGAGTACAAGTTATGCATCAGAACAATAAAATGTTGTGGCATACCCATTTCTTTTAAGAGTGATCCATATTTTTTCATAATCTATACAATCAAAGGTTTTGTCTTAATGTACAAAGCACAAGCTGATTTTGCTTTGAAATTCATTAATAAACTACATTATCCAATGTGTTTGCAATATGATCCCTAGTGCCTCTTCCTTCCCTGAATCAAGACTGAGTTAAAATTCAAAACATTTGCAGGACACCAGGTCTGTAGGTTTGTCCTAGAATATTTCAGGGACGCTGCTCAACCTACTAACAGTCAAAATAGGGTTCCCAAACTACACATATTAACACTTTAGCCCAGTTCAAGTATTCTCAAAAGCAAGTTAGATAAACACATGAATATGCTAGCTCATCACCACTACTCTCCTCATGCAAGGAATTATGTAAAGAGGAGAGCCTTTTCCATTTTGGAGGGGCGCCACACAGTTTGAAACCCTGGAAAATCAGGATTCCAAATAAAGCTGAGAGTTTTCACAAACAGAGGAGACCCTCCTTTTCAGACTAAGGTATTACTCTTCATGTGAGTAAAGTGATGGTGGAGAGACGCAGGCTAAAATATGCTTCCCCCCACATTTATTTAGACTACTTTTGAGAAAGCTCAAATAGAAGTTCTGTTGTCTTATGTTTTGGGAGAAAAAAGACTTCACAAAATTGCATTAATATTTTGTACTGAAGAAGAAAAAGGCTTACCTGCAACAAATAACAGCTTTACAAGACAGAGCCAAGTCCAGAAAATACTGTCTTACACCAAATGTCAAGGCATACTTCAATGTTTTACCATCAATAATAAGAGCAAAATCATTTTCCTTTCTCAGAGCATCACCAAGTGTGCTGCAGTGATGGGTTAATGTCTCTCTTGTTGCCTGTAAAATATAACCACCAAAAATGCACTTTACTTTCTTTTGAATAATTTTACATGCATATAATAGTTATTTTAATATTTTCAATGCCACTTTATTAGCATAGCTATCAATGTTAAGCAACTGTCCAAGTTTTGCAGTTGGCAACTGAGGACCGGTGGTAGTATATGTGTGTGTGTGTGTGTGTGTGTGTGTGTGTGTGTGTGTGTGTGTGTGTGAGAGAGAGAGAGAGAGAGAGAGAGAGAGAGAGAGGAGTATAAAATACTGTTTAGAGAAGTCGTGCTATTGTCACTTTATTCTATCAGTGTATTTCAGTCTTAAGACCTTAGTTCATTTCCAAGTGATCTAGTTTCCTTTATAGCTAATATCCATGGTTCTTTTCTTGTCGCCCCCCCACCCTGCCTCATTGCACGTTATTGTTCAGCGTGGAGAGGACCAAATGTATTTAAAATGATCTTCTCAGTATTTGCATCCATTTGCATCTTTTGTTCCCATGTGCTAATCAATTTCCCCTTTGTTATAAACTACATCATTTCACTTTAATGGCTCCCAGAATAATTAATTCATTAAAACTGCTGTGAGTCCCATATTGGGAAACAGCCTGGAAAGAAAGAATGAAAATTCACTAATAAGAAGGATGCCATTTTACTGCTTATGGAAGTCTACAGAATTCTGACATCTTAATTAATGTACTGTAGGTAAAGGTGAAGGTAAAGGTATTCCTTGTTGACAAGGTTGTCAAGTTGTGTCTGAAAATAGGGGGTGGTGCTCATCCCCGTTACTCGAAGAGCCAGCATTGTCAGAGACTACTCTGTGATCATGTGGCCAGCATGATTGCACAGAACACTGTTTATCCACCAAAGTGGTACCTATTTATCCACTTGCATTTGCATGTTTTTGAACTGCTAGGTTGGCAGAAGCTGGGACTAGTGACAGAAGCTCACCCCATCATGCAGCATGCAGGCCTTGAACTGTCAACCTACTGATCTTGCAATCAACAGAGTCAGCGATTTAACCACTTAAGCCATTTGTTTGCTTATGGAAGTCTACAGAATTCTGACATCTTAATTAACTGTGCGTCCATCTTATTTATTTTACATCCTGCTTTTTCCTGAGATGGGATTCTTTGCCCTTTCCTTCCATTAGTGCTATTCAAAGTGATAATTGGGATTAGTGCCAAACCATGTGCATCAGCTGCTACTTTACAACGAATTCCCAGTGGACCTATGAATTTGATAATAACATGGCACAAATATGGTACAAGTCCCTGGCACATTAGAAGAAAAAAAGTCAGTCTACCATATCTGACAGCTTGAGAAGCACTGCCTTACCCTTTTATCTCTCCAACGACAATACTAATAATATTACAGCAATGGCTGTACCACAATAATACCACTATAGAGTGTTCAAGTGTTTGAAGTGCTCCGCATATACTTCAATAATCTTTACAACCACTATGAAAGTCAGGATAATTATTTTCCCTATATGCCAGATTGGAGAAGGTAAATCTAAGATAATAATTACTTCCCAATACCATGTAACTGAGATAATACTTGATCTCATTTTACATTAGCCATTTCACTATACTCTTTCTTTAATTTGCATAATTTGCCACATTAATTCTGTTTTAAAGATTTTTTTTAAAGCACACACTTAATTATTTATAATTCTTACTGTTCTTTATACCAATGAAATTCTGTAATTCAATAGTGCCCTCCAGTGGGTATATAAAGATTTGTTCACAACTGAAAATAAATGCTGTTTTAAATGTTCTTCAAAACTGTTAGAATTATACTTCCCATATACTGTTAAACCTCTTTGTGTTCTTTGTGGAGTGCAATCCCCATCTTCATTGTATCTGCCCTCAGATTATTGGTAACTAACCCTCCCTCAGTAAGCTGTTAAACTGTATCCATCCATAGCAATGAAAAACAGTAAATGTGGAAAGCATGATCAGGAAAAGTGGAGATAACAATAGCTGAAGCTATGTAATGGATTTCTTCCTATGTACCAGAAACAGATCAGATTAAAAAAACCTCTCTCTCCCAGAGCCATCCCCTTGACGATTGCCTCAGGACCAAGCAATACTGACTGGTCTTGGGTTACTCCTGGCCTGTCCCATGACATTCTTGACTACATCCATACTACAAAAAGGGAAGTTGGGCCACCACTCTCATCCCACATCTTGCATAGTAGTGAAAATGGGGCTCCTAGAAAGTAGGATTTTTAAAAAAATTCTTCCAGAATGTAAGCATTACAGACAAAACTGTACAGAAAGCAATAGAAATATTAGATTATACTTACATCAAGAGAACCTTCATTTATGACAAGTAGCCCCATGTTCTTTCTCAAGAGTTTACATGAGTGTCCTATTAAAAGAAATACTCATCAATACCTCAAAAGAAGGGGACTAATAGCCAGGTATGAACCAAGTAGAAATATCACAGTATTCACACTAAAAGACAAGAATATTTAGGCACAGAAATGGTTTAACATATGGCTCAGCTTGACTCTTAGAGAGTGAAATTTCCTTAGGAAAGAAGGGAGATTCAGAGTAGTCATACCTCTCCAGTATGTCTCTACCAGTTTTGCAGAGGATCAAACTGCATGGTACTAAATATTTGAACTTCATGTTCAGCTTTTGTAAAATACAAACAGCATCAGCTGGTGAGTTAATTACTGGAATTACAGCTGATATATAGCTTTCTACTCTTGCTGTAGTTATGAGGAAAATCTATCTTCTCAAGCTGACTCTGGCACCAATGGAGGAATTTCTCCGCAAAGCAAATATGACCATCCGAAGAGGGATTAAATAGGCAAGAAAGTTAATCTGTTAAATACACCCTTCACATTTGCTGCAATCCTAATAGTTGTAGACTGTCCCCCAAGCCGATACTATTTCCATTTTTTAAACTATGCATGCTAAATGCAAGGACATTTTTATGTCATATCTAGTCTTTCTCTGAGTTACTGTGGAGGAGACACACTGCTGGGCACAATGTTAAAGTAAGAAACTTAGGACGAGTAAACCAAGAAAAAAATGACTATGAACTGGGTTAATGCTTTAGCAGTGTCCTCCTCCCATGGAGAAATTTTCCTTTGTCTTCAAGACCCTTTATAGCTAGGCAAAGACACTGACCATGTCTACACTGGCCCCCTTAATCCAGAGTATTATGTTCCAGAGCTGCCCCAGGATGATACAATGCTGGTCAAACATGTCCAGATGGGTTGCTGCGTGACACTTCACTGTCTCCATTGGCCCATCCCCCTTTGTGGCACTGTCATTGTGGCCTTGCTGGGCAAGGAGCTTCCTGCAAGGGCCTAGCCATCACTTCTGGTGAAGTCAGAAAGGGATACCCAAGCTATCAACAAGGATGGGGTAGAGAGACCTGCTCTTTGTCCATCACATGGTTGGGCACCCCGTTGTGACCTCAGCAGAAGTGATGACAATGGCCAGGCTCCCACAAGGAACTGCAGGAGTCTTGTTGTGTATCTAAGAAACAAGAATCTTCTGACACCCTGAGATATCAAAACACTATAGGGCATGTGACCTGCTAGAAGAATCTTGATCTAAATTAGAAAAAACAAATGAAGACCAAACCCAAATTTACCTTATTTTCCTGCGTATAAGACTACTTTTTAACCTGCAAAATCTGTGGTTAAAGTGGGGGGGGGGTTGTCTTATACGCCGGGTATAAGGATAAGGAGGATGGAGGTGCTAAAACTCTATATTTTGACTGGAAAAATGGGGGGGGGGTCGTCTTATACACGGGTCGTCTTATACGCCGGAAAATACGGCAATGCTTTTTAAAAAAAGATAGTTAAAAATGTTACCAGCGAACATATGCTTAATACATTACCTATGTTAATAGCAGTCTCTTGCTTGTCTCCAGTAAGGATCCAAATTTTGATATCTGCTTTCATGAGAGTTTCTATTGTTTCAGGCACTTGGTCTTGTAACTTATCTTCTATGGCTGTAGCTCCAAGTAACTGAAGATTCTTTGAAGAGTACAGAACATTACCTCTTAAAAGTTGTAATATTAATGCCAAATAGGGCATTGCAAGAGTAATAATATATAAGAACAAGTATTGGAGCAAATATATCTTAAACTGGAGATGAGGACTTTAAACCCTGGAGTTGAATTAACCCCTGAGAGGTTCCCTAGATGGAAACATACAACGCATGCCACAGGACTTTGGCAATTTTCACTTTTTAAATAGGCTTTTCCTAATCTAAAAGGTTTCTCCTAATGCTTAGTTACTGGCAGTAAGAACTTTAAGTTAAAATATGCTAGTACTGGTATTTTTGGTCCAGCTTTTTAGCCTTGACCTCTGGCCATTACTGAAGTGCAGCCCCCAAGCATTTGGAACTACATAAGATCTTAACATGCAAATATATATAATCAAATACCAAAGTCAGAAACAGCTGTATCATAATAATTCTGATTTCTATGTATGGAGGTGAAAGCTTGAAGTAAAGAAAGCTGATAGGAAGGAAACCAGTTCATTTGAACTGAGCTGCTGAAGGAGAATAACAGAACCTCTTGGAGATCTCTTGTTCATAGAGTTGCTATAAGACGACTATTTTTGATCCTTGTTAATATTTTTCCTTGAACTTATTATTTTCAAGACTAGTATCATATGAATGAGAAGTACAAGTAAATCTGCTAGCTTTTTTTCTGGCCTTGCTGTGATTCCTGGAAGTAATATCTTAAAGGAATTCATTTTCCTTCCATGGGAGCTAGGGTCTTTCACCAGCAGTGATATTTTTGAGGATGTAGTCAAGGAATGGGGCTCACTTAGATTGCAAAAGTCTTTAGTCTTTCAGGGCTGTCTAGGTTATCCTTGTGTAGGTAAAGATGAAAACCACAGCATCCAGGCTCAGACATCAAAGCATATAAAATTCCGTTCACTTGATGATGCTTAGTGTTTAAAACTGAAAATGTCTAACTTCAAATTAATATTCACACCATATTTTTGTTTCTCAAAATAAAATTAGAACACTTCAAAGCTGACATCTTTTTAAAAAACCCTATCTGGTCAATTCCAAATTCTGATAGTAAACGTAATACATGCCAACTTTTTATCAACATAAATTTCAATAAAACTGATGATATATAAAAAACATATTCAAGCATTACCTACTTTTTCAATTAGTTCATAACTTTCTTCAAGTTTTAGTGCTCTGTTCTGTACAGAAGTTGCAGCTCTTTGATAGACATTTAGCCACTCTTGATAGTCACTTTCTGAAATCTCAGCTACAGCAAAACAAAGTGTTCTCAAGCCTAAAGAAATAAATAAGGCAAATAATGCTTAATAAATATCCATTTATAATCCTTTTAATTTTGGATTCACAAGGCAACTCAAAACAAAACAAAACCAAAAACACACCAAACCAACCGACCAACCAACCAATCAAAACAACAACCCCCCCCACAAAACCCAAAAAACCAAAACCCACTCAAAAGAACACACACAACCTTTTTTAAAAATCTGAATATGCAATGGGGTTAAGAACTGGGACAGATACATGACTTCCGAATCTTTAATATAGCCACAGAAGCTGTAACCATTCTATTATATGCTGATATTGAGAGAGGTAGACATATCTCGTAAACACAAAGAAGTAACATGTGGACTGGACATGAAGTGTTTTTTTTTTTTTTTTAAACCATTTATGTCACTACTCTTGATTCAATGCTGTCACAGTTTTCCCTTGCTGCTCCACCCCAATTTTGATAAAGGTTACCAGAAAACACAGGAAATTACCATAACTTTCCAACCTCACAACTCACTCAACAGTGGTATAATAATGAACAAAGGCAAAATGGAACAATGCAGGATGAAATAACTAATCATATAAAAATTAAGGTCATTTAAGGAAAATTGACTAGAACATAAAATCAATCATACAGAAATAGGCACAACTGATGAAAAATGATATGGTGTAATTAAATCAAAAGAATGTGACCTTGCCATCACATACTCATAACCATGAGCAGCTATCATCAGTTTGCTACTTTACAAAGAAAACATTCCTTTGTAAGCGAGAGCTCAGAGCTTCAGGTATAGTGAGTAACTGAATGTTTGAATCATCATTCAAAATCATTGCTTATATTTTGTGCTGTATCAAAGATATGCTACTTATTCACACAATATGTCTTCTTTATATAATTTTATGATATAAAGAAATCAAGTGAAAGCTTTCTTAGGGCTGGAACAGACGGCCCATTAAAGACACCTTCCGGGTGTCTTGGGAGCATGGCATTTACATACCGCATGCTCCCAAGACACCCAGAAACTGGCTGACTGCCCAGATGTGGGTGGCTTCAAGACACTCCAATGCTGCGGCATTTACATGCCGCACACTGCCAGAGCATCTTGAAGCCCACCTGGGGCTGCGGCAGGGCTGCTCCTATTTGGGCCAGTTTCACGGCAGATTGGAGCCGCTGCATGTGTTTGCCATGGCCCCAATCCATCTTCAGCAGGGGTGGCTTTAAGTCGCCCCTTCTTGCAGTCTGTTCTGGTCCTAAGTCATCATGAAGAACCACTTGATTATGCACTAATGACTTGTATATGTGCACTTCACAGCAATCATCAACTGGTAAACTTTCACTGTGTTATTATTATCTTAATGGCTATTTACAGTCTATCATTATATTAAATAACAGTACTCACCTTCTGTAGCAAAGAGTTCCAAATGTTTCAAGGTAATTTCCTTGTATCTTGAATTTTCAGCCAGGCGATCATAAATTACTGTGTCCTATGATGACATATAACATACTAAAGTATGACTGCTTTTTCATGGTACTAAAAAACAAAAAAGGGGGAGTGGCCAGGAGACAGTGGCTAAGGTTATGTACCAAAGGGACAGAGCACAATGGTCCATGATACTTCCTGGAGGCACTATAGATGTTTGCAACCACTTGTGCAATCTAGCGAGTCCAAAATGCTGCACCAGGGCTGGTTACAGGGAACACATAACTCCCTTGTTTAAACATTTTCACTGGCTAATGGTTTGTTCCAGACATAATTCAAAGTGCTGGTTATAACCTGAAAGCTCTATACCAATTGGGTCTAGATTATATGAAACACTGTTATTTCCTCATATGAGCCTGCCTGAGTTTTAAGATCACTCTAGGGATGTAATTTTTTACTACATTTCTTCTTGAAGTTAGCAATGAGTAATTTCAGCAATTTTCTTCCTGCTATGAGATAAAACCACACAATTTTGAAGGCTATTTACAATTCAGGAGTTATTCTGTGCAAAATTTGCATATGGTTATTTTGAGCAAAAATCAGTATTTTCTGTGCAGGAAACAATTTTTCCACACATTTTCTGTGCACATCAACAATGTGTAAATTTTACACAGAATAAATCCCCAATTACCACATTTTCCATGCAGAAAATACTATTTATATATAGAAAACATAATTTTTCTGCATGGAAAATAATATTTCAATGCAAAAGTACTAATTCCTGCACAGAAAACTGTTTTTTGTGCAGAATATGCTGTAATTGGATAGTTATTGTGCATAAAATTCACATATACTTGATTTGCATAGGAAATGACATTTTCTATGCAGGAATTGTGATATTTCTGAATTTCTACACTCCTGCATAAGAAACTGCCCTTAACTATATGTGAAATAATATTTCAATTCTGTAATATTTCTGCAAGGAAATATTATTTCCTTGCAGAAAAGACTGCTTCCTGCACAGAAAATGATGATTTCTGAGCAAAACAACCATATACAAATTTTGCATAGAATAAGTACTGCACTGAACTGTGAAGAGTCTCCAAACCAGGGGTAGGCAACTTAAGGCCCAGGGACCGGATGCGGCCCCCCGAGGCCTTTGGATCGGCCCCAGG
>CM034708.1:83568124-83587353 GCA_020142125.1 Phrynosoma platyrhinos | reverse complement strand
GCGACCCCCAGCTTTAGCTCCAGCTTTTCCTGCTTAGAAAGTCGTCTTTCTAATACGGCACTTAAAAACTATATAAACGGATTCAAGAAGTCCAAGAAAGAAAACATATTATTATATATTAACAATTTTACTTGGCGAGGGAACACATTATTTTCACTGAAATTAGATCAGATCTGACAGAAACAAAGGAACTGGACAGCCAGCCAGATTGTTGATCAGTGTTACACTAGCCTGTCAAGAAATGAGTAAGCCTTAACTTTCTTTGTAACCCAGTTTTGTGCATTAGGACATATTCTTTTAAACACAAAAGGTAGTTGTTTGTTTGTTAGCTGAACAATTAAACAGAGGCACCCATACTCTAGGCACGAGGTTCTGAATACTTAGGGATGCCCCAGGCACGCAAAAAGAAAAATGAACAACAACAACAACAACAAAAAAAAAAAATCAGGAAAATTTGGGAGAATTTTTTTCCTTCAAACCAAAATACCATCTCAGCATACTATACCCTAGTCTTAAAAACAAACGAAGAATCCTTGTGCAAATTGAAGTAATCAGTACAAACAGTCCTCCAAAAGAATGGAATGAGTGCATATGGAGGTGAGAACTAGCAAAATCCAAGGAGCTTTATTGCAAGAACACACTTCTTTAGAACATTCTGGAAGAGTCCTCAGTGGCTCCACACTAGTCAGGATTTACAATAAGGTTTAGGCCCATGTGAAATGATTATACTTGTGCAATGTCACTTATGTAACTCTGAAATGAATACATCCATTGCACAACAGCTAAACAAAAATAAAACCTTATGTGTAAGAGAACTTAATACATGTGTATGAACATGTATATAACACCAACAGGATTCTGGCCAGTAATTTTCCAAAGCAGGATATTTAGACTGCTATCCCTACAGATGTTTACCTAGGAGTAAGCCTTAAATAGGGATTCTTTCAGACCGAAGATGCCAAGGGTTGGCTGTTCAAAAAATAATATTTATCCTTATGTACATTTATCTGGTAGTGATCCTTACTGAACACAGTTGCACTCACTGCCAAGTACCGTAAATACAATCTGTGCTACTGGTATTGTGCTACTGGTGCTAGGATTATGTATCAAACTATTGCTATATCCAAGCTTCATTTATAATTAACAGTTAAAATCTTGACCTTACTGAAGTTCCAAATATACAACTATAATAAAACCACTTTTCTTCAGGCCAAGTAGACTTACCCATAAGCTATTCCTGCAATTCCATATAAGACTTACCCATAAGCTATTCCTGCAATAGTACACTTCTTGAATTGCATTACGTTGCATGTCAGGGTGCCAGTTTTGTCAGAAAATATGTATTTGACCTAAACAAATGTAAAGTTCATTATCATTTTTCATGTGTACATTAATACGATTTTAATATATTCATCTAAATCCAAATGTTAGTCCCATTTACAGCAGACCCACTGAACCTATGGAACTTGTCAACACTTATGTAAGTTCCACAGATTCAATGGTAGATCACAGATCTACTCTAGGTAGAAATAACATTAAATTTAGGCCATTTGTAGTACAGTTGCCCCACCTTTTTCGCAGGGGATCTGTTCTTGACGCCTCCCCCGCGAAAAAGAAAAAATGCAAATATTCAAGCCCTATTGGCTTGAAAGGAGGCGCGTGTCCCCGGGGTTGAGTGGCCGTGTTCCATGGGCGTGCACCCCATTTTGTGCCCCTCCGTTTGTCCCTCGCAGATAAGCAAGGGTTGCAGACTTCAAGTCCGTGAAAATAGAGGGACAACTGTAGTTAGTTGCAGATGGATAAGCTATTAAATATTTTAGCAAATTTTATCAATAAAACATACCCAAAAGGATAAACAATCTTAGCAAGAAAAGCATTTCCACCATTGGTTAGGTTGGACAATATTGTCCTACATTGCTTTCCTTGCCATTACATTCACTTAGCGTTTGGATTGCTAGAGGAAGAGTAGATGGTAAGATAGCAAGGCACACGGTTACTTCCACAATCTACAAGTGCACAGGAATTATGAAGACTATTGTTTGGTCTGGCCCAATGTGCACTAATTTTACCATTATTTTATCAAGTAACTTCCCCATTCTTCAAAATATTCATATATATATTTATAGTGATATGTTTTCCATTTTTGGGGGTGGGAGTAATATTGAAATTGTAATAACATTATTATCTAGAATTAAAAGTTTAATTTTTTTTGACATTTTTGCTTTAGAACACACTTTATTCCTAAATATAAAGTTTCAAATAAAATAGGCCAACAGCTAAAATAACATATTTGATATAAATAATCACATATTTCAAACAGAATTTAACAGAGAAACATCAGAACCAGTATTGCAATGTGATTACACTCTTTTTGAATATTAGGACCAGATTTTGCCACATTGCTTCCTTTCAAACACATGGATGCAGAGCAAGTGAAACCAGTGCTACAACTCAAAACCCTACATGATAGGTTTTGCATACCCTGATGGATTTTGCGTTGATATGCTATGAATAGCCAACTCCCAATTCATTTGTAACAAAGGAGGGACATGCTTGAAGTATTTATTCAGACAGCTAGCTTAGAAAATACTGGTAGCAAGCTTGAAATCACTCAAAAATCACCTAGACTGGAAATGCAGTGTGATGGCATGGGCATAAATATCACTGAGTGCCAGAAATGTCTTAAGGTTCCCAGAAATGTACATCACAATCTAGCATAACAATAATCATATTTTCCTCTGAATGTCTACATAAATACTATCTTTATGTGCTTTGCATTTCTTGTAGTCATTGAACTTGCAAAACTAACATTACTTAAATACTTATTACATTATATTTAAATTCATGTAATCAAAAATACATCCAAAATTACATTTATATTTATATAATCTCTGTTTTAAATAGCCATTAGGTATCAATAGAAGTAAATTCTGCGGTAAAACAGTATTTTCTGGCTGAACCACTCTTTTATATTGTGGAAGATGTACTAAATCCAATCAGAGCAATATGTGCTCTCATGGAATTTGTAATGGCCACAAGCTAACTCTTTCAGCAAGATATGAGAACATATATGCCAATCTATTGTTATCCTTAATCCCAGCACTGGAGCGAGCACTGGTGTGAAAAATATTTATATGATTCAAGCATACCATACATAACTTATTTTACAGCACAGAAAAAAAAATAACAGTAGTGTCTTCAGAATTCAAAGGCATTGCCATGTCAGTCTGGAAAATCAAATGCAAAGGGATCTTGTAGCACCTTTGAAGCTAACTGAAAGAAACAAGCTGGTAGCATGAGCTTTCATAGACTTGCATCTACTTCCTAGATGCATGAGGTAGACTGGAGAGTCCAGAGGTATATATGTGTGAGAATGTCAACTGAAATTGAATACCTTGGGGATATGATAATGAGGTGGTAAGTTCAGTTTTAAAGATGGTCATTGAGCGACAAAGGCAAGAGGAAGGATGTTGCCTAAAGCCAAGGAGAGTAGATAACCATATGAATGAGTATTGGAATATAGTGTGGGAACTAGAGAAGAGATGTGATGTATCCCTCATAAGGATGTGATGTATACACAACATAAAGATGTGATGTATCCTCATAAGGATGTGATGTATCCCTCATAAGGATGGGGGATTAGATAGTGTTGAAATGTGTATAGTGTGCCAGGAAACTGTTGTCTCTATTCAATCCATTGCTGATGGATTGGATGGAATACATATCTGTGGATACATTCCAATTCTGCTATTTCTCTTTCCAATCTTCCTTTGTAGTTTTGTTCAAGAACCGCTGTTCTGAGGTCTGAGATGGAATGCCCAGGAAGACTGAAGTGTTCCACAACCAGGGTTTCTATATTTCCATTTCTAATGTCTAGTTTATGTCCATTTATCCTCTGGCATGTGAGAGGGGGGCAGTCTTAACTGATATAACTGGAAAGAACTTAAAACCTGGATTCTTGCCTAGTTGGTTGGCATGTGGGGTAAAACCCTCACATGGTGGATTGCTCCACCTGCCATTCCAAGAATGTGGGTGATGTTATTAGATCCTGTGATGACACTTCCTGAATAGATGTGTGGATAGAGTTGGTATCTGAGTTTATGACAAGGCTTTGTACCAGTATTAGTATCTACACATCTGTCTTGTGTGTCCTCATGTAGGTAAGTAACTGAAGTTTGGACATTTTGAAGGCAGGTATGCCTTTAGACCAAAGCAGAACTGTTTTACAAGCACATACTTTCTATTAATAAAAATCAGAACTACTGTGTTTGTGATAAGAGACTCTTAAAATGCAAAAAGAATGTCCTTTGATACATAAGATATTGTTAAACCAGAGCAAATGTTCAGTTCATTTGTCTTCTAAACAAAGCACACCATTTGCAATACAGGATTTGCACTAGAATCTATCCATTTCTCATAATTTAAAAAAACCCTACAAAAATGCCATGAATTTGAAGTAGTGAAGAATTTATATGCTCAGAATTAGGAAAAACAACATACCTGACCAAGTTCTTCATTGAGATTGGATGTGCGAGCCATTGCAGCAGTGTCAGTAGGTTCATAATGCATGTCAATATCCTAACAAAAGAAAGAGTTGCTTTTTAAAAATCTGAAGGACAATTAAAGTGTTTTTATGCATATCACATTAATATGATTCTTACTATTTTCAGTGGAACTTACTTTCACATGGAACTTATTTTTCACATACCTGCTATGTCACTAGGGAATCATGGGAATTGTAGTTTATTGTGGCACCAGACCTCTCTGACATAGAAGGCTACATGTCTCAGAAAACTACAATCCCAAGAATTCCCTAGCATTGAACTAGGGCAGTTAAAGTGGTCTCAAACAGGATCATTTCTACAGTGTGATTTGAACCTACGAAGAGAGAGGAATTAATGGATGAATTAGAACTCTGATCTCAACCAGCTGGCACCACGGATTAACCCAGTGGTTGTGAATTCCTTCACCCCTACCAAGAATGTAGCCAATTGTATATGCATAAACTTACCATGTCAACATTCCACTCAACATATGAATGTTCCCTATCACAAGCTGACTATATGCAAAGGACACAGGTATTCTGAATACTGCTACATATATTACAAACTGTTTAGAGCAGAACCTGTTCCTTTCCACAGTATTCATAAGCTGATCTCAGATTCCATAGCACTGTGAAGAAGTGCCACCAAGCCCAAGCAAGATCCTGTATGCTGCTACCTCACCACAGTAACTCATAAGATTCTAAGGGACTTCACCAATCTGCACATTTTAAAATCAATCGAATTACACAAGAACAATGCATTGTATAATTTAGCGTTTACAAAATATTTTATCTTGCCATTACTTACCATTATACAGCTTTTTATATATCTGGTGTCTAAATACCAAAAGACACCAGATCATGGTCTAAATCCTATTGTTAATCCTGAACAGAATCAATGAGATTTACCAATGTGATGGCTCACCACACAACAACTGAATAGGTCTACACTAGATGGAACTAACCAACAGGACGCCAGCCTCTTTCTGATTCTAAGCAGGTTTAAGTACTTGGAATGGAGGTGACTAGGGAATTACCACGTACTACAGACTATATTCAGAAGAAGGTGATGACAACGTACCTCTAAGTACTCCTAGCCTGAGAAAACTTGGAGTTCCCCAAAAGTCATCAGGCAAAAATTTATTCTTTAAATTGCTAATTAAAAGGTCTGTGAATAGCATGGTTATGTTCATACTTACCCAATTTATGAAATATGCTTGGATAAATTTCACAACTTCTAATGTAACTAACAAGCTGATTGGAATTAGATTATTGAAGAGAATTATAAATGTCAAAAAATTCAGTCCAAAATTATTAGCACCACCATCTATTAGGAAAAAAAAGGAAAAATGTCTAAGGTAAGAATATGTACAAAAATTTTGAAATCAACAACAATACTGTCAAAATACATCTACAGCTACCATTCTGAAAACTTAAAAAAATGTAAAACCAACTTCCAACAAATTTTCTCACACATAACTGCAGTAAAAATAATCCCCTAGAAGTGGATATTTTTCTTTAGAGAGAGTATACTAGTCATCCTAATTGAAGTTTACTTCCACTCCAATATCAGCTTTTTGCTGATATGGTGTGGGTGGAAAGGGGTTAACCCATCTTCTCATGCGTTGTGGTCCCAATTTTTTCATCTGTCTTTGCTATCTATCCCCCACTGCTGCCCCACACAGAAATGCAGTATGAATTTCATATATGACCTAGGAAATAAGATACAGCAAATGCATGTTATGCATTTTTACCACCTTTGCCTGATGCAGAAACATGTGGCTTTAAAATGTTACACAACTATTTTTTATTCTTTTTTGAATGTTCTAAAAATATATTCTAAGAGATGCAGTGGCTCTAAGACACTGATTCTGTTGATTGCAAGATTTGCAGGTTGGCAGTTCGAGGCCTAGGTGCTGCATGATGGGGTGAACTCCAGTCACTAGTCCCAGCTTCTGCCAACCTAGCAGTTCAAAAACATGCAAATGCAAGTAGATAAATAGCTACCACTTCTCAGTGGGGAGGTAAACAGCGTTCTGTGCAATCATGCTGGCCACATGGTCACAGAGTAGTCTCTGACAATGCTAGCTCTTCGGCTTAGTAACAGAGATGAGCACTGCCCCCTACGGTCGGACACAACTTGACAACCTTGTCAATGGGGAATACCTTTATCTTTCAAATATATTACCACAATATCGACTTTGGAACTTGTCTTATCATCAATATGACTACCCATACATTTGTAGCACTTGAAGAATACCAAATGTAGCAAGACAGCAATGGGTTCTGGAAGCAGGAGAAATTATACCATTCAAATTGGGACTTGATTTTTCAGGGTTTATTTCCTCCAACAATGGATAGTGCTATCTAGTTTGGCTCTTATCGATAATACTGTGTCTGATCTAGCATCTACATTTAACTCTAGTCTTGAAAATACAGAGACTTCTTTAGGAAGTCACTGTTTTCCTATGAAAGGGCTGGTGAGCTTTACACTGGATAGGGACAGCTTTGAATTTTCAAAGATTTTTGTATTCTCAAGCAAAGAAACTGCATTTGGAGTTTCTATTACTGCCTTGTATTTCCAGTTAACTTGTGGGCACTGGAGTGTTGGTCAGGTAGCCTACTTCTACACCACCTCAAAACAATGTACAGAAGTGGCTCTAAGATATTCACTTCCTACTTTTCTCCTACATATTTTTTTGAAAAAAAACCCAGCTTTGCTTGATGAAGAAAGATGTGGTTTCAACAGCTTGCACAGAATATTTTGTGCTTTTTTGGTTGACCCAACAAAGATATTGACAGTAGTATATACAAATATACACAGCCTTATGTATACACCTCAAGTTACAAGTGATCAATACATGTGGATGTAAAATCAGTAGTCAGTATGGAAAAACATACTGTCTTCTGACATTAATAAAACAAGGATGTAACAGTTATTTTATTTTGTGAATTTAATTTAATTTAAATAACAATTTAGTATTAAATGACATGATTATATTTGATGCTTACAGTTTAGATTGATATACCAGTCTTTCCCCTCATGTTTTCGATTCCATATAGCTGACCCAATGGAACAAATCAAAGATATAGCAATAAGAATGCAGAATAAAAACAAAATTTGGATATTTGTAATTCTTTCCACATTGGATAGTTTAAGAGGTGGGCTTGTAGAATTCTGTGATTGAAATAAAGAGAGATTCACAAGTAAGAAAAAACATGAGTCTTTAATTTTGATTTTATGATTTAAAACTACATTTTTATATTATTATTCTATAACAAGATATCAAAGACAAATACACCTACCCTGTTCCATAAATGAAAAAAATAATTTGCTAATGTGGTACATTTGAACCAAAAATATGAATTTTTCTGTGAAACACATAAAGCAAATTTTAAACATCTGTTTATAAGACAGTAAAGTAAAATAAAGCTAGAATTATATCTGTTGACATTTTTGAAATGATGTAATTATACATGCTGAGCAGAGACCACCGGATTTTTTGCCAAGTGTTTGCTCAGTCAAGTCCAATGCATGCCCGGCTATCTGTGATTTGTAATGGGGTTGGCTTCAATTTTATTGAGCGGGCAACAACACTGCACTGGAAAGGAAGATAGTGATTAAACCTGTGTAACATGGCTCTTCTTGCTCCTGTCTAGGAATATCAGAAACACTGTCTGGCTGTGTTTAAGCAAGTACATATTACTAGGGTATATAAACAAAAATATGTAAAGGTTCACAACTGTAAAACAAACCTGCATGAGTTTTGTATCATGCCCTGTGTAGACAACTATACCATGAACCCACTGTGTATTTCTTAACTGAGCTCCACGTAGAAGAATTTGATCAGGTCCCAGTGGAACAGTGCTAAAATGAATGAAATGAAAGTTAATTAAGCAGAATTCAAATTAAAAACTGATTTAATGAAACATTATTTAATACAGTCATCCCTCCCAATTTGCGGGGATCTGTTCTGGACTCTCCCCGCAAATCGGAAAAAATGCAAATTTTAAAAGCCCACTGGTTAAAATGGGCACACACTCCTGTGTGCGGCACTGTGTGTGCACCTTGGGCACGCATGCCATTTTCTCCCTTTCTGCTTGCCATCCATAAAGGAGCGAGACTGTGGACTCCAAGTCTGTGAACAGAGAGGGGCAAGCCTATTAACATAATTTTTTGTTTCTGACTTTTTCTCATCTTGAGGTGTCAGTCTGCAAATAATGGAAAAATAAAGGAGAAAGAAATGATATATTTCCTTTCCAGACATAGAATCTGTGGGTTTGAGGAAAGGGCAAAAGGCTTCTTTATACCAGATACAGCCTTTCAAAGGTTTTTCAACTGGGGCGAAACAGACAATGCAATCCAACCAGGATTGGCTAGTTTAAACCAGATTAGTTTAAACCAAATGATATCCACTCCTGATTTTTAAAATTGATTATTCATTTTTAAGTGGCTTCTTCTTCTTCTTCTTCTTCTCAATCTTACTGGAACAACAATCATTGTTTAAACTTAAACATTTTAATTTTAACAGTTTATTGGCAGTTGTTCATTATTAGTCCAGTATCTAGTGTCAGTTGCTTTGTTTTAATCATTTTATTTTATAGTGCAAGAATTGCAATTCACACACAAATCTTTCAATCAATGTAAGTTCAACCAAAGCAACTTGCTTTAGAAGAACTCCTTTTAAAGAACAATTATTGTTTAAGCTAGTGGCCATAACATCTGAACTGCATTTTGCTAGTTAATTTTCTGATTTAGTCCTATATGGTGTAGTCTTACACATTAATGCAAAAATACTTTTTTTAAATTAAAAAAACAACATGATTTAAACCCAAAAAACTATTTTGGGGTTTTTAAATTTAAAAAACACACCCTGTTTTCCCCCCAACCCTGAACCAAAACCCTTCTTCAGTAATGCATAAAAATGATATAACATTTCTTCTCACTTTCCATTTTTCAACCTAAACTAAGCTATTTTACTTCTATTTTAAATTATGCATTGCCTGAATTTTTTTTCATTATTCTTGCTCTTCACTGCATCTGATACAGAATAAATATCCTTTGACCAAGGATGGTCAAACAATATACAGGATTTCAGCTGTAGCTTCATCATTGCTTCATATAATTTTTCTTTATTCCTATAATACCTACACTGACCAGTGCCCCAGTCATTAGCTGTTAGGTCTATATCCACACATGGTGGCACACAGGAAGTCACAGCAGTGGCATCACTACCATTTTCTTTCTGCTAAGTTTTTATTATTAAAGATATAAGAAAACAGTAACTAGAAGGAGATGAGGACAGATCTCCTTTAATAACTGTGCATAAGAAATAGGTGTTAGCGGAACTTTTATTATCCCTAAGTAATTATCTGCACCAAAATTCAATTTTAAAGCAGCTATTATGGGCACAGGAAATCTGTCCTCCCTTACATCTGATTGGATTAGTAATAAAAGCAGGAAGATGCCTATATATTGTGTTGTAGTTAGGGGAAGTTATTGTGATGAAAGTTGAATGGTTCATCATAGATAGGTGAAACAATATCAAATGTTTGACTGTTGCTTCCATTTATGGTTTTTCTCACAGCTGACAATTTTATGTTTTCCTTGGTGAACTATCTTAAATCACTGCTGCTGAGCACTAGGCCAGTAAGCGAAAAGACCTCTGCAATCTAGTACCTGGTTCTAGATGGCTATGCTGATCTGGCATGCACAGCAAACAAATCATTGAGGGAAAATTAATCTATCAGTATACCAAATTTCTGGCTGTAAAAGCAGATCAGATCTGATGTGTGATTTGATTGGTGTACTATCCACATATATTATGATGGTATTGTTAATCATATTAAGATACTATCTGGATATTGTTAACTTGCTTGAGAAATAATAATTTTGTGTAGAATATAGTTATGTTAAAATTACTGGAAGTTTTCTCACTTGCTTCAGTTGTAGGCAGATGGTGACCAACTATAAGTACCCAGGGAAGCCATTTGCAAATAATTTCCACTGCCAATATGAACATTTGTTGATAACAGGCAAAATTCAGCATCTACTTCTCAAGGTTTTGCAGGAAATGGTCTGCATTACCTCATACAACAGGGGTAGGCAACCTTTCCCCTTTAAGAGCCGAGGGACTTCAGTTCCCAGAAGCCTCAGCCATGTTGGCCAATAGTCCCATGTTGGCCAATAGCTCCTGGGATTCTGGGAGCTGAAGTGCTTCGGCCCTTAAAGGAGAAAGGTTGCCTATCCCTGTCATACAAGATCATCTTTCAACTTTGGCAGACCCAGTACTTAAGGTGGTGGGAGAACAATTATTATTATTTTCTGAATTTGTTTATTGCTAATGAATCAAAACAAGGCTCTTGAAGTGAATATCAAAATGTCACTATTAAAATATTTCCTCCTCCTTTACTGATCTAACAAGTGATTGCTTTTATTCCTAGTAATACAATTGACTATTCTTTATATGAAAACTATTCAAGTGGCTCTTGAGGTCTCTATTTAATCCCCCAAATATAGAAATAATGTAAACATATTGCTTTATTAACTAAAGCATATCACATCTACCATGCTGTTTATGTATAAAGCAACAGCTTTACTACAAACCAGATCTTCAGACCCTGGAATACCTTAATTTGTCTCTCAAGGCAGTCTCAATGATTATATTACAATATCAGACCCTAAATGCTAATTGAGAGAAAAGTTGAGAGGAAATTGGGAGAAAACTTCAAATTGGCATATTAATTTTTAAAAAGGTTATACAGAAAGCTTCCTAATTTTGTCACCAGATGTGATTTTCAAAGCCCTGCTCCCAAACAGCTTCAGAGATATGGATTTTGACAAAGTTCAAGTGTCTTTCATTAAGGGCAAAGATGGTAGCCAAGGAACCAACCACAAACCTCAGGGAAAAGACAACAAAGAATTTCTTGTCAGATGTGTGAGGAGAAATGAGGTGTCACTTGTGCCACCTGTGTTCAACTGATGGAAGGCTTACATGTGACCAAGACAGGTCACACTGGCATGGTCCCTGAGGTTCAAATGGGTTTGCCTTCCAACTTCCAATCACTTACATAGAACATTTAGGGTTGGAGTTGTCAAGGGACCTATCAGTCAATAAATTACTTGATCTTGAAAGGGGAGCAGAAAAAGCCTATAGGGCTGTCAGTGAAAGTGACTAAAAGGAAGACCTTTCAACCTGGAATACATCATCCCCAGGAGAATTGCAAGAAACTGGAGATATGCTGATCTGTTCATTCTGACTATTAGCAGTCATGATCAAGAGCTAAAACACATTCATCTGAAAGAAGTAACATGTTCTTGAGACGGAATAAGATAGCTGGTTGATTTGCTGAATAAGAAACTGTACAGTCTAATAATGTTAAAGTCACACCACAGATCCTTTAAATAGATTTGAAGATCACTGACATAAGAACCCAGAACAGTACCAAGCAAACAAAGATTAGCTATCATACTCTAATCTTCTGTGTTGAATACAGTAGAAAAGCCCCTCCCCCCCATAGCCAGTCTGGACACATAGGATACTAGCTTTGTAGCAAGCTATTAAAAATGGCATCTACCAAATGGGCTGACAGAAGGAGAGAGAAGAAAATGGCTTCCCTTTCCTTTACTGCCAGGATGGAAACCAAACAGATTGATGGAAGAGGGACATATCTGCTTGGAATTTTATGTACTCATATGCATGTATTTCATTGTTGCCTGTGGCTACTAGCTGTTAAACATACACCTGGGTTACAGGGGAAGCACAGGGAGATCTGACAGCAGAACAGGAAGTGGTCTCAGACAGGAGAGAGTAGGGCAATCCTTTAGTGCTGTGCCAAGACAGACATTGCGTGGAGAAAAGCAAGTTCCCGGAAAATACTTTGGGAGCAAAGGAGGAAGAATGAAAATTGCAGTCTTGCCTTCGAAGGATGATGATGACAAAGAAGACAAGCAGCAGATATGGATATACTTTTGGAGCAAGATCTGTTCCTAGAGTGGAAAAGAAAGACCCTGTTCTGCCTCAGGGGGCTACCTGCTCTGTTGTTCCTGATATTCAAAATCAAACCAAACCCAGCCCAACCCACAACTGCAGGAACAGGACTTGCTTTTGGTAGCTTTCATGTTGTGATAATCAAAGGTAGACCCTCTTTTAAATGGTTTTATCTGTGAACTGCTCTGGGTTGCTTTCAGGGAAAAAGGCAGCACAGAAATGAAATGAAATAGACTTAAGCTGCTGGATAAATCTTTCAGAGACATTCCTTTAGGGAAGTTGCCTTAAAACTGAGATGAGTCATTACAGCATCATTATGACAGATATAGGAGCTTATGGCACTGCTTATAAAACCGTCTTACCTCTCCTGACTTAAAATTTAGTTTGAGCAGCATCCTGATACTATTGCAGGGATTTTGCCACTGAATCTGCTGCCCGAATACAGCCCAAGTCCATCTCTGGTCCAGGGGCACTCAGCATGCCTTTTTGAAACCAGGAGTTTTCCGACTTAAGAAAATGTCTGCCAGAGCACTCCTGGGAGTGGGGCTGGACCTGGGTTAGACCTGGGCAGCAGATTTGGCAGCAAAATCCCTGAGATGGTATCAGAATGCTGCCCGAATTAAAATTTAAGTCAGGAGAGGTAAGATGGTTTTATAAGTGGTGTTATACGCTCCACAGTAAACTGTAGGCAGCAGCTCAGTCTAATGAATGCCCTGAGCTCAGGAAGGAAGCTTAAAGAGTATTTCTGTACCTTGTCAAAATAAGTGCAGCCTACTAGCTTTCACTCAGGAGAACAGCAACACAGGAACAGTCAAAGCATAAGACTACATCAGAGGCAGCAACCTAAGTCTTTCAGGGCTTTTACAACTGATCCATGGGAAGCAATGCATAGAAAGAGAATGAGGAGAGTTCAGCAGTGAAGAGGTCTTCATGTATTTCCTTCCTCTTATAAAAACGCTTTTTTCTGCTTACTTTCAGGGTTTTTTTTTAAAAAAAATCAGAGCTGCAAGAAGCCCTGAAAAGAACAGTGTCCTTATGTCAGATAAATAGACAGTATGGTGGCAATTTGTACCCAAGTCACTTTTTTCAGCTCTCGTTTAGTGCCCTTAATATTTAACCTAACCCACCTAGGAATATCTAATCTATAAGGGAAAAAAGCAATAGCAATAGCAATAGCATGTACATTTCTATACCACTTATCAGTGAACTCAACACTCTCTAAGGCAGGGGTAGGCAACCTTTTTGAGCCGGGAGCCGGGTTGCTGTACCTCAGACAATTGGGGGGCCGAAGCACCAAAAATAAATAAATAAATAAATAAATAAATAAATAAATAAATAAAAACATATATTTTTAAAAAAAAAATATGCATGCACACTCTCTCAGCCCCAGAAAAGCCATGGCAAAACCCCTGTGGAGATTTTGCCAAGAAAAACCCAAGAACAAGTAATAACAACAATAATCAATATCATCATAGCGGGCGGTGGGGGGGGGGGCGGCGGCAGGACCAGCCTGGGGCCAGTCCAAAGGCCTCGGGGGGCCGCATCTGGCCCCCCGGCCTTAGGTTGCCTACCCCTGCTCTAAGGGGCTTACAATTGTAAGCCAATTGCCCCCAAAAGCTGGGGACTCATTTTACCGACCTATGAATGAATGGAACGCTGAGTGAACCTTGGAGCCCCTGGGATTGAACTCACAACCTTGTGGCTGCAGGAGCAGCATTTAACCACTGCACCACCAGTGCTCCATATGCCCTCAACTATTATTTAAATTAATTAAAAAACCTATCCCTTAACTATCATTTAAATTAATTTAGAAAAATTAAAAAACATAGTTTCCTAAATGGAAATGGATGTGTGGATCTATTATAATTATTACCTTTAGAGAAGAATTACAGTAAGTGTTTTTCTCTTCTTTAACGAGAAGTACAGTAGAATTATAATAGATCCACACTCTTGCGATTGAAAAGTTCCAGGAATTCATCTGCAAGAAACCAGCAAATACATATAGGTCAGGATATTTAAAGTAATTATTTGTAATATGTGGAGGAATAAAAACCTTCTCAAAACCCCAATATACAGAAATTGAAGTTGTTGGTAAAAGGAACAATATTTATAGAATTACTTTAAAATTTAAATATTTATAACACTATGCAATAAGAAGAGTGGACAGTGTGTCTGTATACAACCAAATAAAATGTAAGACATGTAATAATGATTTCTCCTCTATATACCCTTACTAGAAAATAAATTCTGGCAAATCAACAGCATTTCTTCCCAAAACATTTGACTTGTTAGGCTCCAATAAATAAAAATCATGGAAATCATACTGAAAATGCAACGAGACTTGCTTCCATATAAATATGTTTGATATGAGAGTGAGATTATTTTAGAATACTCAAAATGGAAACAAAATTATTTGCTCTATAGCAAACATATAAATTGCTATTCATACGCAACACAATTTAATGTACAAGTCATTTTATCCTGTTTAGGTTCCACTGGATCTGGTGCCTTCAAGGTATTTAGGTGGCTATACAGATAACACTAATCTCCCATGCAAGCAAAATTATGCTCAAAATACTGCAACATAGACTCCAACCACACATGGAGAGAGGAATCCCAGAGGTCCAAGCAGGATTCAGGAAAGGAAGAGGGACCAGGGATCACATTGCAAATATACGATGGCTAATGGAGCGTAGCAGGGAGTTCCAAAAGAAAATCAGCATGTGCTTTATAGACTACAGCAAAGCCTTTGACTGCATAGATCATGAAAGACTATGGAACGCCCTTAAAGACATGGGAGTGCCAACACATCTGATAGTACTAATGAGGAATCTGTACTCAGGACAAGAGGCTACTGTCAGAACAGAACACGGAGAAACAGAATGGGTCCCAATTGGCAAAGGAATCAGACAAGGCTGCGTCCTATCACCCTACCTATTCAACTTATATGCAGAACATATTGTAAGGAAAGAAGGCTTGGACATGGAAGAGGGAGCAGTGAACTAGGAGGAAGAAATATCAGCAATCTGAGATAAACTGGCAACACCATAATACTAGCAGAAAACCGCACAGACCTGGAACAACTACTAAGGAAGATCAAAGAAGAAAGTGCAAAGGCAGGCTTACTGAACATAAAGAAAACAAAAATAATGACCACAGAGAACTTAACACACATTCAAACTAGACAACGAGGAAACAAAAATAGTAAAAGAGTTCTCATATCTGGCATATTTGATCAGAATGGGGACTGCAGCCAGGAAATCAGAAGATTAAGAATAGGGAGGGTGGCTATGAAAGAAATAGAAAAGATCCTAAAATGCAAAGACATACAACTCAGCACAAAAGTCAGAATCATACAAGCCATCATATTCCCTATTACCAGGGATGGATGTGAGAGCTGGACAGTCAAGAAAAAAGATAGGAGGAAAATCAACACATTTGAGATGTAATGATGGAAAAGAGTGCTGAGAATTCTATGGACAGCCAAAAGGACAAACAAATGGGTCCTAGAACCAATCAAGTCAGAGATATCCTTAGAAGCCAAGATGACGAGACTTAGACTGTCGTACTTTGGACACATCATGAGAAGGCATGAATTGTTGGAAAAGACAATAATGTTAGGAAAGGTGGAGAAGTAGAAAGAGATGAAGGCCACATTGTAGATGGATCAACTTCATATAAATGAAGCTGCTTTTTATTAAAGAGACCACGAACATGAGTTTGAGGAGCTGGGAAGAGCAGTAGAGGATGGGGGGCCTGGAGATGTCTCATCCATAGAGTCGCCATGGGTTGAGACCAACGTGAAGGCAGTTAACAACCACAACAACAGATATTAGCAGCTGGAAAAATTCATAGGAAGAATTGCAAAGAAAGAAAGATATTGATAGGAATTACCTATCAACACTAGGCAAATGTGAGTATCCTATGCAGACATATCTTGAGTTTTTCGGACATCCCAATCCCACCATTTATTATTAATGAAATACTAGACTGTTTGCAGAAAATGAGAAAGACAGTCAATGTTCTCATTTTCTTTTCAATACAGACTACAACAGCTGGTATTCCCTGGTGATTCCCCGTTCAATATGCTTATCTGACAAATTACAGACTGGAGCATTATCAGAAAGTGTAATTGGTTGAAAAGTGGAACCCAGGTTTTTTTTAACTTGCAAATGCATTTTGGCCTCTCAAGATAACACACTGTACATCACCTATGAATCTGTGCAAAAGCTAAATAAAGCACTCTATACACACACACATAAAGTAAAATGAACAAAGCTTTACTTTTAATATCCTGCTTTGCTCAGTAAAAGGTAAAGGTTTTCCCCATTGACAAGGTAGTCAAGTCGTGTCCGACCATAGGAGGTGGTGCTCATCTCCGTTACTAAACCGAAAAGCCAGTGTTGTCAGAGACTACTCTGTGATCGTGGCCAGCATGATTGCAAAAAACACTACCTTCCCACTGAAGTGGTATCGATTTATCTACTTGCATCTACTTGGAATGAAGTACAGCCCTCCTGAGACCTTGAGTCTACACTGTAGTGAGTTATGTAGGCCATGGGCTGTGATTAGATAGATGCATTAGTGGTACACCAGCTGAAGAAGGGCCAACAGTCCATGTGGAATGGCTTGAATTTGAGCTGGAGGGTCCTTTCAATCCAGTTCTTATGCAAAATGGATGGTCGATGCCACTGACTTCATGAAGCACTCTGACAAAACAGGCAGTCCTTCTTCACTAAGGAGTAACACACAGAGTCTCTGTAAGGCCTAAAAAGCTGCATCCTGACGACACAGAAGGCCAAGGTCCTTCGTATGTCAAGACACTGTCAGTATCTCTCAAAGTCCAAAGTAGGGTTCAGTAAGAAAACTGGAAGAATGATGTGCTGGGTGATACGGAAAGCTAACACCTCCAGCAAGAAGGTAATGTTGGGTCTGAGGATGGCTTGATTGGGATGGATGGACAGGTTGCTCACCTGTAACTGTATTTCTTCAAGTGGTCATCTGCGAATTCACACAAATGGATTATCTCTGCGCTTGCGCAGCTAGCTTGGAAAGTTCTGGTATCACTGGCCAAAACTTCAGTTGCATCTTTTTGACAGTAGCTCTGCCCACCCCTATAAATCCCCTGGTGTTCCCGCTCTTTCTCCAGTTCCAAAACATATGCTGCAAAGCAGCAACAGCATGAATTTAGCAATGAGCAGGACACGTCTGTGGGGAGGATGGGCGGGAGTTGTGTGAATTCGCAGATGACCACTCGAAGAAATACAGTTACAGGTGAGAAACCTGCCCTTCTTCTTCGTGGTCTCTGCAAATCACACAAATGGGTTATTCTGACTGACAAGCTTTGGTCAGTGGAGGAGGGAGTGTCCTGACACAATCTTGTGAGTTCAAACAAGATAAAATTTATTCACAACAATAAACTGTAAACTGTAACCACCAAAACATTCTGGTGTCAATTACTGTATTCAAGTATGCAATTAATAGTGCAATTAAGTTAACATCACACCTGAAATAGCTTTTCAGTGCAAAGCAGATACTAACACTGCCCTCCCAAAAGAGGCTTCTTGTCTGGCCCTTGTGTCCAAACTGTAATGTTTTATAAATGTCAATGGTTGCGACCAGACAGCAGCCTTACAGACATCCTCCAGTGGCACCCCAGACAAAAAAGCGGAGGATGCAGCTACCGCCCTAGTTGAGTGTGTGCGCACCCTGTCCAGTGGAGTCTTGCCCGCCAGTTCGTAGCAAAGATGGATGGCAGCAGTCACCCACTTAGAAAACCTCTGTGCTGAGACTGGCACCTATGCAATGAAACCTCTTGCAATGAAACAATCTCAATGGGCACTTGAGATGTGATGGAGGTAGTGGCAGGAACATGGCAATGGTCCTTGTCCATGGTATGCTTCTTATGTTTCTGCCAATGAGCTATTGCTTCCAGCTCAGCTCCCTGTGAATGATCAGCTGTAAACAGGCATTGACACACCAACACAGTATTCGAATGAGGCTGCGAGGCATTGGATGGTACAGACATTGACTCTCCCCATGAATGCTTGACAGTGGAGTAGATAGAGGATCCAGATGATGGGATTGAGTCTGAAGCTGAAACTGACATTCATCTCAAAGCTCTCTCTGTTGGTTCCATACCAAGCACTCTGGAAGGCAGAGCAGATGGTATTTGAGGCCTGAGGGCCTGTTTATACAAGAGGGCTTTTAGAAGCAACTCTCTATTCCATCTGACCTGAGGTGTAAAAGCATTGCAGTAGGCCCAAGAGGCAACCACATGAGCCTTGCCAAGGCACTGAAGTGTCCATCATGTTCCGGGAGCTTAGCGCCACATGAGACGCACTTCCTCAAAGACACCAGCAGTAGAAATAGTCTGAAGGCCAAGCTTGGCTTTGAGCACCAGCACCAACAATGACTGAAGCCAAAAATGAATAGCCCAGAATCAGCAAACGAAGACTGACAAATTGGAGGAACATGGTTCCTAGTGATGCTGCTGCAGCAGTTCATGGAAAGGAACTAGTAGCTTTGGTGGGAAGCCTCTTATATAGAGGCACTGGAGGTGTTCAGGACTACTCCCAAAAAGCTTATGTAATGCTCTTAGAAGGTGTGAATGATGCAGTGCAGACTCAGGATAACCATTTGTGTGAGTCACTAAGACCCTGAAGAAGCAGTTCCTTTTTACAAATCCTTTTTGC
>CM034708.1:83538746-83566495 GCA_020142125.1 Phrynosoma platyrhinos | reverse complement strand
TCCGGCCCCCGGCCCTTAGGTTGCCTACCCCTGTCTTATAGTCTTGATGAATATAAACCAACTGGATTCCTTTCTTATAAATCACAAACTCACAATTTGTGCACTATAAGGAAAAGGAACTATGATTGCTTTCTGGACAACTTCTTTCATTTATATTTTCATTATGGAGAGGGAGGGAACCAAAAGTGATAAGCTATTTATAATCAGCTTTTAAGGGTAATTCCAGGTATTACCTTCTATAGCAACAGAAGCAAGAGTATTTCAGAGGTTGAATAAGAATGAATTTATAGGAAATGCTTGTTTTCACAGGGGCTTCAATTGCTAGTTTTGTGTAGCTTTCTCATTCTGACTGTGTAATATGCACAGACTTGCAGTGAGTAACATATAGGTACATCTGAATTGACATCTGGGTGTAGGTGTGCTGCTCATTTACTAAAATATTAGGATTTCTGGAGAAAGCTCAGATTCAGAAGCATCCCTAAACTGAAACATAACTCTATATATTGAGGTTCAGCTTTTGCTAATGAGTAGAATATATACTCACATTTGTCACCCCGGTTTTGAGGTCCCTACACTGGCTGCCTATTGGTTTCCGGGCCCAGTACAAGGTGTTGGTTATTACCTTTAAAGCCCTAAATGGCTTGGGTCCAAGCTATCTCAGAGACCGCCTCCTCCCATACAATCCTCCCCGCGCCCTCCAGTCCTCTGGGAGGAATTTGCTGCAGCCTCAAAAATCTAGGCTTGCGGCAACCTCCCAGAGGGCCTTTTCTGTCATTGCTCCCAGACTGGAACGGCCTGCTGGATGAGATCCGTCAATTAACATCTTTGCACAGCTTTAAAAAGGCTGTCAAGACGGATCTCTTCCGGCAGGCCTTTCCAGACTAAATTGCCCGGCCTCGGGATCATTGGGACCTTCTCTTCATGCATTCTTTAAAATTCCCTTTAGAGTTGAAGTAGCAGGGGTTTATTGGTTTGTATTCATAATTTTAAATTTTATTTTCACTTAAGAGTTAGTGTTTCTATTGCATTGTTTTAACTGAATCTGATTTAATAACTTTTTAAGGGGGGGGGGAGGAGGGAATTATTCTGTTTTATATTGTATGCCATTTTATTGCTGTTCACCGCCCGGATTGGCTTGCCATAGGATGGTATACAAATAAATTATTATTATCATTATTATTATTATTATTACTTGAGCATGAGCAATTTATACTGTAATTTATACACTAGGGAGAATGATAGGGCCTCTACAGATGGGCCCTTTGGGCCGTCCTGGAGGCAGGGATGGGGAGGGGCAGCCACACGCTGGCTGCCTCAACCTCTCCCCGAAGACATCCTGATGCCACGTGCCGTTACGCACAGCGCGCAGCGTCAGGACATCCTTCTAGCGCAGCCTTTTGACACACTGAACCAGAAGGGGCGCCAAAGAGCAGTGCAACGGCTCTTAGAGAGGCTTTTTGCTGGCTCTGAAAGGAGCAGCATTTTGCCACTTCTTTCCAGTCCAGCAAAAGGGAGGACCGAGGCCGCTCTGTCCGGCAGCCTCGGCCTCGATCCTCGCTTTCCAAGGTGGCCCAGGGCCTCTCATCTGCACCCCCCCATAGAATCACAGAGTTGGAAGAGACCACAAAGGCCATTCAGTCCAACCCCCTCACATGCAGGAAACCACAATCAAAGCATCCCCGACAGATGGCCATCCAGCCTCTGTTTAAAGACCTCCAAGGAAGGAGACTCCACCACACTCTGAGGGAGTATGTTCCACTGCTGAACAGCTCTTACTGTCAGGAAGTTCCTCCTAAGGTTGAGTCCTATATGAATTCCTCATTCATATACTTTCAAAATGTTACTAGAGTGTAATGTAACTCCATAATATGCAGAACATATAATCTTATTAAATAAATGACACACAAACATGAGGATATTCAGTGTTTACTTATTCATAATGGATTCAACAGTCAATATCCATGTTTGAAAATGTAACCTTTTTGCTTTATTAACTGGTGGCACTCCAGTTATGAGCAGGTAATGACTTAACAGGAGGGGCCAGGGGTAGTAAAAAGAGCACAGGACAGTTAAAAATTAGAGAGGTGATGAGGAGGGGGAGAGAGATAAGATAAATGAGCATGTCAGAACCAGGGAAAGAATGGAACAAGAAGCAGGCCAAAGCTGCTTGGCAGATTTGAAAGAAGGAATTCAAGAGGAAAGAGCAGAAAACAGAGGAGCCACCAAAGAGTGGAAGACTGGGGAGGTTGAACAGAGGAAAGTGGAGAGTGGGGGAAGAGAGTGAAGGGCAAAACCTTGAAAGAAGAATATAAGCTAAACAAAGGAGCCCTCTAGAAACAACTTTAGAGCTACCAACAAGCCCCTGATTCAGAACTCTGTATGAGTATTGCAGCAGCGAGTAGCTACCAGGTTAGAAACCAGGGACTAGAGCACAACAGAAATGAGATAGAAGCCTCTGAAAAGAAGAAATTAGGGGCAGATTTATAAACTTAACTGATCTCTTGAGTGACATTCTTCTAAGGGGTACTGATCTGTGGAATTTCCCACTAGACTGCTGGATCTGAAACTACCAATGTTGCTTGTATATCTGCAAAATAACCTCCCCTGAAGTAATGAGGGAAAGGCTAATAAAGACAGTAATACTTGCTGTGATTGAGTCCTCACATTGGCAATGCAGAGGGACTTGATGGAGGGTACCACGCAGGCCTACATTCGAGAACGCTTACTATCTCATATTACTTGTTTCTCTAATTTATACATAATTCTATTTCACAAGAAATGGAAATTGTTAACTTTAAAACCTATTGATATTTAGAAAAGGATTCTTTTTTAATTTGTGAAGGCTATCAAGGTATTATCAAGGTAATACAGAATGTCCGTAATTATCATTAGAGTTTACAATGATGTAATTTATCAAATTGGATTCAATTCTTTGATTCTAGAGTAATCTCCAAAATACTTTTCCAGATTATCAACAAATGATAATCTGTAGCCATCTTGCAAAAATACTAATTCCCTAAAACAATAAAACCATTCAATGAACCTGCTCTGCATTTAAACATATTGTGTTCTGAACGAAGATTTCTAGAAGGAAAGACTTGTACTATAAGGCACACATGGCTAAATCCAAAAATATACATGAAACAGCTGGGACAGCATGTGCCGTTCCAAATAAATAAATAAATAAAATCCTAATCTTGCAGTGGCCACTTTCACCTTTCACAGTGCTAATCTACTGGGAGAATAATAAAGCAAATCTCTATTATCAGTCTCTTTATAGTCCCCCACCTGGTGAAAATTTGCTTTGCAAAAGACAGTATCAATCCTTACTACCTATTCAGTGGTATGCATGCAGTGTAAAGGCACTACATACAATTCTCTGGTCCTACATAATGATTCCCGCCTCCCATACACATCCATCTCCTTGTAACACATTACTTCATCTTATTTTCTGTTCACTGTCCATTACCTAGGAGTAAGACAAAAGTAATACTCTATACAAAATAATTATATTTCATTGACAGAGTAACTTATTTCTTACCTGTCTTATTTTTAGATTAGTTTCACCATCTAAATTTGAGGTTTCAATGTAGCACATAGCTTGTGGTTCACTTACAATAAAGAAAAGATTCATTTTTAAAAAGTTAATCAGTTTAGAAGATGCATACATTGATATATAACACCATTCCATAGTATACTATTGCTACTTTTTAAAAAATGTGCAAAAAGTCATTTACATGTCCAGAAAATAATTACCAAAATTACTTTTTATTATTATGAGGTATGCTAAACATTAAGCAGCAGAAACATTCATTCACTAATACACTTTAAACAACAAGAATGTTTGAAACCTTATGAATCTCCCTGCAAAGTTTGTGGTGAAGTATGTTACTCAAAGAAAAGTCAGTCTCCAGGACCACAGAACACCAAATTATTCTGGAGAGAGATGCAATCCATTCTGCAACAGGAAACACATTGGGAAAATCTAGCTAAACCTTAAATTGCGTACATACAGAAAATTGAAGATCAAGCCATGATTTATGACATCAATGTTATAAAATACAGTCAATGTCTTATACCCTAACTCTAACAAACTATTGGCCAGGAGTGGGCAGAGTGTGTTCCTGGAGGTGTACATAGCCCCCATATATGTCAATATATATATATATTGGAGGAGGGTTGAATATAATTCCATTCAATCAAATATGTGGTTCTTCTAAAATGACTGGCCTAAGCTGTGGTGCAGGGCATCCTGAAATTCAGATAGAGGCATCTTTCATTCAGAAAGATTCCCTGAACCTTCATGTATAATTCTGAGAGCTGTAGGGGCTTCCATGGGGAGAAGGGATGGGGAAATCCACTGCTAATAAGATAGTTACACACATCTAATCTGGATTTACTGCATAATAATTTTAATCTACCTTTTCACTTTTGAAAATCAATATGCAACTTAAAATCTTCAAATGTAGCAGCTTATAACACAGTTGTTAATGAACATGTCATAAGATACAGTTAGTGAGCCTCCTAAAGGTTTATATAATACTGTTAATTTTGATATAGTTATATATTACTTAATAGAATAAAAAATATTTTCAAGCTTAGACAGGAAACTTCTTTATTTTACACTAAATTATTTTTTCTGGCTATATTTTTTGTAAATGTAAATGACTGACTGCTGCTTAGAAACTAGTCTGTTTCAGTACATTAGTTATTTGATACATATTAAAGCCTACATTTGGTTGTTAGTCTCAACTTGAATAGGCCCACTGAATTCCAGTAATTCAATTGGTCTATTTTAGATGGAACTAAGAACAAGATTTAAACCATAAATTGCAACAATTTTTCATGTTTTAATAACACTGAAACTGCAAGGCTTTATAGGCATGGCCAGGAAGGCTTACTTTTCCACAGGTATGTATATAATTGAACTGTAAGGAAACAACTCTGTGCATATTTAGATAAGAGTAAATCCCACTGATTAGAGTCGGCTGAGTGTACATGCATAGCACTGCACTGCATGTTTTGTGGAATTCTTAAAATAAACAAGGCAGCAAAACTATAAAAACAAAGTAACATGCTCCATTACAGATATTCTTAGAGGTACAGATGATATTCACTTCTCAGATAAATCAGGTTCTTTGATTAGTAAAATCAAAGTCAGTTGCAATCACAGCACACACAAAATCTGAAGTATCATGCAATACTTCTGTGAAGAAAAATATGATTATTTTCCAACTGCATGCAATACAATGAGAATTATATTTAAATAGTGCAGAGGGTCCTCTACAAATCTTAAAATATGGAAATTGCTAATATTTGGGGTGCTATATGAAGTTACTGAAAACAAGATATTCTCTAGAGTATAAATATGCACATTAGTCAAAACTCAAATATAGTCTTCATAGAAATGCTTTAATTTAATTTATAATAATGTCTCTATTAATAAGCATAGTACCTATGCATAACAGGAAAGCAAGAAAAACAAACATTGCATTTTTGAAGATGCTTATGGTTTTACTTATTTCAGTGTAATCCTATGCATGTTAACCCAGAGTTATATTCCACTGAAATCAGTAGTTATGTCATTGTAAGTCTGCATAGGATGGCAGCCTCAGCCATCTCTACAAGATCTTTAACTGAGGTCAATGTACTGTTATTGCTTCAGCACAAGCAAAATTCTCTTTTACTCTCATCCTCTTCTAATGCTGCATTCTTTCAATAATTAATTTGTATATAGTCATGTTGTAAAGTATTTATGTAAGAAACCCTTTTTTATATATCTTAATTTGGTGCACGAGGACCCACATACACATAACTTCTGAGGCCGGTTTATTCTAACCTTGTTGACAGACTGATGACATCAGCTGGGAGATGTTCCCCATTGGTCACTTTCACTATTTCCCCAACAGCAACCTATATTACCCAGTTTAAAAATGATTGTAACAGAACAACAAGAAAATGGAGTAGAAGGGAAATCAAATGGACAAGAGAAAAAGAGAAAGCTGGAAATTACTATACATAATATTAACAAATAATTTGATGGCTTTTTTTCAAAATCTATTTAAATCAGATCAGGAAAAATATGGTTGCAAATTATATATGATTTTTTCCAGACACAAAGATCAAACATTATATAAGTAAATAGTTAAAATACAAGCATCTAGATATTTAAAATGTACAATTACAAGTCAGATACTGTAACACTGGAAATTATGTTTAGCAAGGACAGAAAATGAGTAATACTTATACTTCTGTGGGTTTCTTTTTCAGACACAAGTTTCATTTATGTTTTTCAGAGGAGAACCAATAACTACCAGAACACATTATTGTTTTGGTCACCCAGAGATGCATTCCTACATTTTCATAAGAATTTTTTTTTAAAAAAAAACTTAATAGTTAAATGGTGTCCCCAAATAACATTTTCTTTTAATTAAAACCTTTCTGCATTAACACAATTAGATTGGAGAGGTAATAAAAATTAAAGATAAAGTGGGTGTTTGGAACTGGACGGTGACTGATTTAAATTAAAAATGATTGATTTAAAATAAAAATGACTGAATGCTTCCACCAGCTTATACTTTCATTTCTTCTAATCCTATTATATATATTTTTATAACAAATTCATACGTTTTTCAGGACAACTTATTTCTAGGTAAGTGTGGCTTGCAATACAATCTTATGCATATTTACTCCTAAGTAAGCCTTACAGTGTTTAATGGGATTTATTCCCAGGTAATTGTGCAAACGACTCCAGGGTAAATATATTTATAGAATCATAAAATTGGAAGAGACCACAAGGGCCATCCAGTCCAACTAGGGTTGCCATAATTCTCTTCCACAAAACTGGGACAAAATGTAGGACATTCAAGAGAAATGGAGGACAAGACCAAAACATTACTAAAATTAAAAAATTAGTATAACATTAAATATAAATATAATGAAGCATTAATATATATATATAATATAAACCAGCCACCTCTGCCAATGGAGGTTCCTTGGAGGAACCGCTGACTGGAGGGAAGGTGAGGGAAGGAAGGCTGTGCGCAGTCGGAGCCTAGCCAGGGCTGAGGGAAAGAAGAAGAAGAAGAAACAGACCTGGATCTCCTTGGGGCTGAATCTCTTGGATCTTCTTGGGGTTTGGTCAGCCAGCTGAAACCCCTCATGGCTATGCCAGGGAGGCTTTGATGCCCTGGATCTTCTTGGGGCTCGGCCGAAGCCCTGGCCATGCAGCTGTGCTCCCCTCCCTCCCTGAGCTTCCCCACCTGCTGGGCCATACATGGAAGCAGGCCTCCTCCTTACAGCTTAGGCCTGGCCAATGGGGATGGAGGAGGTGGAAGCCTGCCCCCTCCAACTGCTCCCACAAACACTGCTGCTGCCTCCTGGGAAGAAGAGGCTGGGAGAGGCAACCATTTCTCCTGGTGGGGCAGGACTGGAGCTGGAAGCCAGGACATGATCTTAAAAGCAGGCTGGGACATTCCATGAGCCCCAAAAACCTGGATTGTCCCAGGAAAAACCAAGATATGGCAACCCTAAACCCAACCCTCTGCCATGCAGGGACTCACAATCAAAGCACCCCTGACAGATGGCCATCCAGCCTCTGTTTAAAGACCTACAAAGAAGGAGACTCCACCACACTCTAACGGAGTGTGTTCCAACATTGAATAGCTCTTACTGTCAGGAAGTTCCTTCTAATGTTGAGGTGGAATTTCTTTTCCTGTAGCTTGCATCCAGTGTTTTGGGTCCTATTCTCTGCAGTAGCAGAAAACAAGCTTGCTCCATCCATCCTCAACATGGCACTCCTTCAAGTACTTAAACAGGGCTATCATATCACCTCTTAACCTTCTGTTCTCCAGGCTAAACATACCCAGCTCCCTAGGTCATTCTCATAAGGCATGGTTTCCAGACCCTTCACCTTCATGTGTAAGAGACAAATATAGCTCAGAGAATAATACAAGGTTTATAGCCATGCTCCTTGACTTAGCAGTCTCTGTGAGAAAATCCAGTATGCACATGAAACTACACTTTTCTTGCAGATCCTCAATGCTAGCAAGACTACCTACATATAGAGGGATGTAACTGTAAACTGCAGGTTACAATGAAAAGAAACATTAAGATTTTTACACAAGAGGTGCATGTATGCAGTACAACAGGAGCTAGGAATATATGGACGTGTGACTCATCTGCCAGGCTGTTTATGTGGCCAGACTGGTCAGAGAAAGGGCACTCACAAGAGTGACTTGCTTCTCATGGAAGTGCCCATGAGCAACAATTAATCTTTTAAAGAGGTTGCACAGTCTTCCTTCACTTTCTAGCATTAAGAAAAACATGTATTTTGCAATATCAGAAGTGAACTTCTAGCTGCTTCCTTATTTCTGGTGGGTTTTTTTTTGGGGAGGGGCATTTTTGCCAGTCTACGTTACCCTCTGGCCCTCAGGGACAAAAAACCTGGCTCACCATACAAAATTATGACACACTACTTTTTAAAAATCTCTCGTTCTGTATTTGACTGGTATTCATTCACATTTTTTTTTAATTTGGAATTGCCAACATGAAATATGTGATAAGACTTGTGATGTACATTTGAAATACTGACACTCATGCTAAAAACATACCATTTAAGGCATAAAGTTTTTTTGCACATGGTAATATATACTGATCTAGAATCCAATTCATATGGTAAAGAATTTATTTCAATGCCTTATTCAAATACAATCTCAAATAATAGATGCCTCATTTTCATCTGATAGTAATGAAAAGTTGTCAATTGTTCATTTAAAACATTGAAGATTATTAAAGTAACCAATTCAAACATTGATAATGACCCAATCAAATAGATTTTGAAAAAATGCTTCTATATATTCACCATGGACTTGTAAATTACATTATCCAAGGAAATACAGATATACAACTGCTAATATTAAACATTTAGAGTAGTCAATGCAATATTTTGCATGTTGATATTAGGAATAACAAGGAGAAACAAGATATCATTAAACACATTGGTAGCCCCTATCCCAAAGGTTTTTATCCTTTTAGAGCAGTTAATTTATTTTAAATACTATGCAGTAATTTTTCAGTAAAATCATATTTGGTTTTTTAACTACAATTGGGATTGGGTTAAACAGTAGTTTTGATTATTCTTTATTTCCTTGGACTAATTATAAAGTCAAGGCAAGAGAAGAAAGCCCCTATACTGGAAGCATTGATGAGCATCTCTACCTTGATGAGAGAAGTACAGTGTCAGCTGGTATATATTCTTTCCCTTTTATTAACACTACATCTCCAACATCTACCTGAAAGAAAACTGGGAATTGGTTAATAATATGTAACTAACAGAACAGCCTCTGAACTGTTTAATCTACTTAAATATGCATTGTCTAAAAACAAAGGGAAACTATTTAGGCTGAAATGGCAAAGCATTCAAAAGGCACCTGCATTTCACTGGAATCTGTTTCAAATGAAGACACATCAGCCTATATTCTCCTTATATTTGATTAACTCAGTATCTGCCCTGATTTTCTGAACAGTGAAATAGTGTCCACAGAGACAAAAGTATGCCTCAACAAATCTGGTGATCTGAATTTATGAAACCACTTTGTAACAAGTCAGACCTCAGATCTATTATTAGACTAGTATTGTCTGCTCTTATAAGCGACAGTTCTCCAAAGCTTGAGACAAAGATCTTTCTTAGAACTAACAGCTATGGAGTGAAGCAGACCAGCAATAAGGAGAGGGTAGAGGCTGCTCCGGCCCCAAGCAGGCCGGGACTGCAGTGACTGGATGGCTTGCTCCTGAAATGGGCTGCCACCACGAACCTGAATGGGCCACTGGTAGGAGTGAGTTTTCGTCACTCCTTTTGAGGTCAGCTCTTGTGGCCAGGAGTATGTGTCATGTAAACACCACATCCCTGAAGCAGCCGGAAGCCATTTTATTTGTCCTGTCTGTTTTGGACCTATGATTCTTTAACTCAGGATGGGAAACATGTAGTCCCAGATGCTGTTGGGCTGCAACTCCTACCAGCAAAAGCAGTGGCAAGGAACACTGGGAATAATAGTCGAACAAGTAGTTTGAAACATGGATTCTGTAACTGGATTGTGGCTCTGCTCAGCAGTATCATTGTGCTGGGATCCACAATGGAAAGGTATTTACTGGCTAAAAATGAAGCTAATATGGTAGGAAATCCATATGATTAAACCAATACGGTCACCATAAGTTGACAGGCAACACACACAAACCCATCTAATTAAATTTCTAAATAGCAAATTAACCTTTCTCTTGTAAGTAAAACTGATTATATAAAATTTAATAATACATAAACCAAATTCTGCATCTCTGATGCCTATAGCTTATTTACTCATAACAAAACTCTGCAATCCAATTTCATGGTTAATTTAATGAACAGCCAAATCAGAGACAGGTTTGCACCAGGATAGTTTAAAAAGTTATGCTTGATAAGTAAGAGAGGCATTAGTACTAAATTTGCTTCTTAAGGTGTTTTACTAGCAAAATGTTGCTTCAGTAACACAGAGAAAAATCCTTTCTGATAATCTTTATACTGAGATGAAGGTCTGTAGGGATGCATTTTTCTATGGAACTTTCTGATACAGCTAGGTATGTGAAGGCCTGGAAAAAAGTGGAAAAATGTGAGGAAAAACTGGGGCTTTCCAGCCATATTTTTCCTGAAGCCTTTTGTTGTTTTTTTCTGAAAAATTGAAAAAAGGAAGAAAATTGATTATGGAATGTTTTATTTTAGAATAAAATCTTTAGAACAAGGTATTCATATATTCTCCAAATCATTTCTAAAGACTATGTACAGCAGGGGTAGGCAACCCAAGGCCCGGGGGCCAGATGCAGCCCCCTGAGGCCTTTGGACTGCCCCCAGGCCGGTCTTGCCGCCGCCGCCCGCCTTCATGATAGATTATTGTTGTTATTACTTGTTCTTGGGGTTTTCTTGGCAAAATCTCCACAGGGGGTTTGCCATGGCTTTTCTGGGGCTGAGAGAGTGTGCATGCATATTTTTAATTTTTTTTAATTCATTAATTTATTTTTGGTGCTTCGGCCCCCCAGTTGTCTGAGGGTCAGCAACCCGGCCCCCGGCTCAAAAAGGTTGCCTACCCCTGATGTACAGCATCAGATCATTGTAACTTCTGTGCATTAAGTGAGGAGGACTAGCAAGTCCTAGGTTACAAACTGATGTACAAATGCACAAGATGCATTTCTTCCTTTAGAGGGCACTGAAAGAATTTGGGTTATGTTTGGAAACACACTAAGGGCCGATACAGATGGCCCGTTTGGGGTGGCACAGAGCCGCCCTGGGGAGCGACAGATCGGGGCTGCGGCAACCCAACGCCATGGCCCTGATCCTCCTTTTTGCTGCCCCCAAAAGAGTGGCAAAATGCTGCTGCTTTTGGGGGCAGCAAAAGGGCGCCCTAAGAGCCGGCGCTATGGCTCTTCCGTGCCCTTTTGGTGCAGCATGTGTACAGCATCAGGGTGGAGTCGGTGGCTGATGTGCGGCTGCCCCGCCCCAACTCCACCCTCAGGCCAGCCCTTTGTGCCTATCTGCACAGCCCCTAAATCAATAAATAAACTAACATGTGAAAGGGTAAAGAAGCTTGTTTTTAGAAGGCTACGATAACTGTGATGATGACAAACATAACAAACCAGAAGCAGAGACTGAAACTGATACTGATAACCAGGGCTGCATCCACGTTGCAGAAATAATCTAATTTTACACTATTTTAATTTGTATGGCTCAGTGCTATGGAATTATGAGAATTGTAGTTTTATGAGATATTTAGCCTTCTCTGTCAGAGGGCTCTGGTGCCACAACAAACTCCAATTCCCAGAATTCCCTAGCACTGAGCCATGATAGCTAAAGAAGATCCAAGAGACTGGAGTATTTCTGCAGTGCGGATGCAGCCCAGAACTCAGAAAATGAGTTTAATTAAATTTCATGCCCCCCTCACTTCTCTTTATGGGAATGGTGGCTTTATGTCTATTTGATACTGGGGAGAAGAAATATAAATAATTTTATTTGTTACTAACGTTGATGGTTTCTTCTGTTTTTTTTATTTTTTATTTTGCCTGCTCCAAAAGAACTAGCAAAACCAAAGAAGGAGATGATTATTCTATTTGTTACATAAATAAATAAATGTAAATTCTGTCTGTAATAACTGTTTGAATACTCTGTATTTTAATATACCAATTGTGATAATTTTATTTTTTTAAATCAAAGTGTATATAACCATATTTTATGTTGCTAAAGCAGGGACCGGCAACCTTTTTCAGACCTGGGCCGGTCCCCCGAAGCCCAGGTCTCCGCTGGGCCAAGGGCGCGCACACGCGCCCTCCATCACCATGCACGACCCCCCTGCGCACGCTGCTGAAACTGCTGCCGCCGCAGCGCACGCGGCCGCCACGGCGCATCTTGAGGCCACCATTTTGAAAATCAAAATGGTGGCCACGACTCGTTTGCGCATGCGCAATACTCCTGCGCATGCGCAGACGCGTCACGGCCGCCATTTTGATTTTCAAAATGGCGACCGCACACGCGCGGCTGCACAGAGCAGAAAACGTGCCGCGGCAGCGGTGGCAAGGATCGGCCTGGGCCAGTAAGTCCGGCGACCTGGGCCTTAACCGGCCCGGGGGCCGTAGGTTGCCGGCCCCTGTGCTAAAGTAACAGAGTGACTTTCTGTAAAAAGTGCTAGTGTTGCTTTTTCATATTTTTTTTCAAAAATTTCCATTTTTTCTGAAACCTCCCCCCAAACGGTTTTCCCCCATGGTTTCAAAAATTCCAGAAATATTACATCTCTAGTTACAGAAGAACAACACTGTATAAGGGTTTCTTTGATTGCTGATCAATGAGTGCTGATGGCTGCTAATACTTATAGAGGCCAGACCAAGACATTTGATAATGATGGTAATAACAACTACAATAAAAAAATTAGTGCCCACCTGCATTTCATTCAATGAGCTGGCATTTACATTTTATTTCAGTACTGATTATGCTGATTCCCAACCACACTGAGACAGCAGGTTAGTTTTGAGTTAACAGGACAGGTGGCCTACATGAGTCAATAACCCAACAGTGGGAAATAACTAGACAATTCAGAAGGAATAGTTGAGAGGCTGCCACTCCTGCCCCCATTAGTGTTTCTTAAAAAGACATTGGACTCTTCTCCCCTGATCCTATACACCACTGTTTCTGCATGCATAACTGCAGAAAATTTTTACAGATAAAATCAGTTTTTTTGTTTTGTAATGGATTATATGTCAGTGATCTTATTTACACTGGCATTTTATAACCCGTGAAAAAGAAATAAAAAATGTTCAAATTAAGCAGTAAAAGGTAATTTACCCAAAGGAAATCAACATGGCAAACATAATAATTTGGATCCAAAAAGCCCTCCATATGCACAATGTCTTTTGCTCACAGCAGAACTGTTTACAGTTAATACCACACTGCTGCACAGGAAGAATGAAACAAAATCCTAAGATTATCTTCCATTTGCACAAGATCTTTTCCAAGCTCTTCAACAGCATAAAACTTGCTAACAAACCTACTATCAAAAAATCTTCAACTCATGTTTGTGCAAAAATTTGCTGAAGTGCTCAGTCAGTATTTTCCATATGTTCCCAGTTTGTTGGATCCAAGCCATTATTTATATTTAATAATAAAATAAAACAATAAAAAGATCACATACCTTTTCCCAGTGTACGATTTCCCAAGCTCCATTTCTCAATACTATAAAATTGAAAGGCAAACAATGAATAAACAGAAGTTGAAATTTCAAATAAAAACACATTTTATTTATGCTTTTAACTAAATTGTTGACAAATAACAAAAACAATCACACATTCTCTCATAACTGGATGCAGATGAAATAACTAAAATGTTAAACTATATAAAATTACTAGAGATGTGAAGACCTAGGGGGGAGGGAAAACTGGTTCCTCTCCTAGTCTTTTCCCCCCAGGAAAACTGGGGGAAAATTCTTATCTATTTTTTTTTAGATTAATAATAGGTTTAAGATTAAGTGTTCATATACTTCCTTCCCACAGATTATTTCTCAAAACTATGTAGCAGATAGATTTTTATGTAAGACAATGTACAATATTAGATCATTGCAACATTCCTTTTCTGAGCAATTTTTAAAGGTATGTATACTTTATGTCTGCCTAGCTCTGTTGTGGGTTCAGGAAAACAATTTCCTTTGTTTTATTAATTATTTCTTTTTATTATATTTGGTTCAGTTTGGTTTTTTTACTTGTTCCTCATCAATTCTCAAAATGAAAGAAGCTCCTTACAATTCAAAGTGTTTTAACTCTATGTGTTAAAAAATGTTAAGATGCAAAATCAATTTGCAATAATTTCCTGAATGAGCTGTACTTTAAATATATCAGAATGACAAAGTACTGTTTTGAACTCCAAAACACAAAATTTGAGACTCAATTATGCACCAATGATGAACATCTGATTAGACAAATGTATAGTATGTTGCTGGGATTAGAATTAGAAGAGGAAAATATAAAGGAGTATATTATCAAAGGAAGATCAAAGAAGAAAGTGCAAAGGCAGGCTTGCTGTTGAACATAAAGATAATGACCACAGAGAACTTATACATTCAAACTAGACAACGAGGAAACAGAAACAGTAAAAGAGTGCTCATATCTGGGATCAAACATTGATCAGAATGGGGACTGCAGCCAGGAAATCAGGACAAGATTAAGAATGGGGAGGGCAGCTATGAAAGAACCAGAAAAGATCCTATAACGCAGACATACAACTCAGCCCAAAAGTCAGAATCATACAAGCCATTGTATTGCCTATTAATATGTATGGATGTGAGAGCTGGACAGTCAAGAAAGAAGATGGGAGGAAAATCAACTCATTTGAGATGTGGTGCTGGAGAAGAGTGCTGGGGATTCCATGGACAGCCAAAAGGACAAACAAATGAGTTCTAAACAATGAGGAAATAGATCAAGCCAGAAACCTCCCTGGAAGCCAAAATGACAAGACTTAGGGCCTCTGCAGACCGACTCAAAGGGCTGGCCTGGTGGTAGAGTTGGGGTGGGGCAGCCACACGCCGACATACGGTATCAGGATGCCCTTCTGGTGCAGCGTTTAAACACGCTGCGCCAAAAGGGCGCTGAAGAGCCGTGGCGCCAGCTCTTAGGGTGGCCTTTTGCCGTCCCTAAAAGGAGCGGCATTTTCCCCTCTTTTCGGGGTGGCAAAAGTGAGGATCGGGGCCATGGCATGGGGTTGCCGTGGCCCCAATCTGCTGGTTCCTGGGGCGGACCAGAGCTGCCCATCTGCAGAGGCCCTTAGACTATCATACTTTGGACACAGCATGAAGAGGCATGAATCGTTGGAAAAGATAATAATGTTTGGAAAAGTGGAAGGAAGTAGAAAGAGAGGAAGGCCACACGCTAGATAGATGGACTTTATTAAAGAGACTATGAATATGAGTTTGCAGGATCTGGGCAGAGCAGTAGAGGACAGGGGGCCTAGGGATGTCTCAACCATAGGGTCACCATGGGTCGAGATCGATGTGAATGCAGTCAACAACAACAAATATTATCAAGTGGGCTCAAACGTTTGGACATAACATTGAATTATACAGTTGGGAAACAATGTGGACAAAGGTTTATTGCATGACTCTATGAGAATGCACAGAAAAATAATAAAATACTTGACTATGGGCCTCTACAGACGGGCGGCCATGGGCCGCCCTGAGAAGCCATGGATTGGGACCGAGGCTGCCCCAAGCCTTTGCCCCGATTCACCCTTATGGCGCCTCTGAAAAGGAGTGCCATGACAAAACGTAGGGAAAAAATGTCTGACAAAATGTACAACAAAATGTAGGACATTCAAGAAAAATAGAGGACATAACCAACTAAAAGCCAAAAACATTAATAAAATTTAAAAACCCCACACATTAATATAAATTCATGCTTCTCAGTCATGCTCAAAATGGAGGACATTTTGACATTCTTCCTGGACAGAAGGTTGGGATGGAGCTGTGTGTGGTTTGTGTGTTGGACTAGGACTCTGGAGACCAGGGTTTGATTCCATATCTATTGGGTAACCTTTTGCAAATCACACTCTCTCAGCTTCAGCAGTAGGCCATGGCAACCCTCTGTGGCCAAGTCCTTTGTAAATTTCTTACCTGGCACAGAAGGATAATGAGGATGATAAGAGGGATGGAGAACAAAATCTGCAAGGAAGCTTGAAGAAGCGAGGCAGGTTCAGCCTGGATCTTCCTGGAGCTCAGTCGGCCACCTGAAGCTCCATGCGGACGCGGGAGGAAGGCCTTCCCTTCCTGAATCTTCTTGGAGCTCAGCTTGCCAGCTGAAGCCCCATGCGGCTGTGAGAGGAAGGCCTTCCCTCCCTGGATGTCTTTGGGGGCAGGGCTTACTTGGCCAAACTGTGCAGCTGCACCAGGGAGGCCTCGCCCTGGATACCTTTGGGGCTTGCTTGGCTGGGTGGCCAAGGCCCTATGAGGCTGCGTCAGGGTAAGGGAGGCCTTGCCCTTGTCGGGACATGATCCCAAAACCGGGTGGGACGTCCCAGACACCCTTAAAAACCGGGAATGTCCCCACAAAAATCGGGATATGGCAATCCGAGGTGGAGTATGTTTTATGTGTAAATAGGTTTTTGTATTATGTCTAGTAAGTCTGTGGATTTATATGTTAATTCAATTTTAAAAATTGAAAAAATATTTCTAGAAATTTTACAGCTTTAAAAATTATAGTATAAATACAGTGTTTTTCTCAACATATACCAACACAGAAACCAGGCCAAAAGCAGAAGAGGGGAAAAAATCTGTTCACACCGGGGTTTTCTAGTTCAAACTGCTGACTGCATTGTTGGCTCCCACAGTAGGCCAATAGCTAATATGAAGTTTGCATGATCCCACTCTCATTGTAAGAACATTGTAAATACAGCTGTTGTTGTTATTGTGTGCCTTCAAGTCATTTCTGACTTATGACCACATTAAAGTAAACATGTTACAGGGTTTTCTTGGCAAGATTTGTTCAGATGGGGTTTGCCTTTGTCTTCCTCTTTTAGGCTGAGAGATATAAGTCAGAAATTACTTGAAAGCACACATCAACAAAGCTAGACCCATGTGAAAGACAGACTCAGTTGCACCTAAGGACCTATGTGTGGGGAGCACTTTGCAAACAATGTTATCATGTAGAGCTCATGGGTTCTAACCATGCTGGCTGGGTCTGTTTCAGTTATCTTCAGTTAAACTCCTATCTGTCCCTGGCCTTCAATCCACCATAGGCATCTGAAGAAGTAGACTAAAGTCTGTGAAAGCTCATGATACAAACCTCGTTTCCCCAGTTAGCGCCTCTACAGATGGCCTGAAGGGGAGGGGCAGCCACACGCTGGGCGCCCCAACCCCACTCCAAAGACGTCATCACAGCACACGCTGTTCCGCATGGCACACGCTGTCAGGACTGCACGGCACATGCAGTGGCTCTTGGGAGCCCTTTTTGCCACCTGTGAAAGGATATGTGTTTTGGCGCTCCTTTCCCAGGCAGCAAAAGGGAAGATCGGGGCCGATGCATCTGGCAGCCTCGGCCTCGATCCTCCGTTTCCCACGGCGGCCCAAGGCCGCCTGTCTGCATCCCCCCTTAGTCTCAAAGGTGCTACAAAATCTCTATACATATTAATTCTACAGATTAACATGGCTATATCTTTAAATTCAATTGCACCTGTGTTGCTTAATTGCTCAAATTAGTACTGAGGCAATAAAACCATAAAATCATCCAGAACATTGAATTTCTAATGGCATTCTTGCCCTGTTACTTTATTTGCAAATTAACCATCTGAAGGTTCTCACACCTGGCTGGAGAAGGTAGCAAATTTACTGGCTCATAAATAAAAAATTAAAGGTTGCGAGTAAACAAAAATCCACTTGTTTACCAAACTGCAGCGACCATTACAGCCCTACGTTCCTACCTTGTATTTGCTTCTTGTTCACAGCATTATCTGCTTTATGTCTTTTCTGAAACAAAATTGAATAAATGTTAGATTGCTGTACTTAATATTATCTAAAGCAGACTTTTGATTAAGAAAGAAATTCTTTTAATTATAAAATATTTAAAAAGTGGTAAACAAGTGGAAGACGATGGAATCACTGGTGTCAATTCTGCTCCTATTCCTCTTACTGTGCAAACATTCCACTATCACATGTATTTTTATATTTAAAACAATACATGTCTGTCCCATAACCCAATGTTTCCTCCCTGCTGCACAGAAAATGAAATAAGTATAAAATCTGTCATTATTTTAGAAACTGTAGTTTCACGTACCATTCCGAAAAGATGACTTACATGTAGACACGATTACAGTAAACCATATATTTGAACATTAAGTACAAAAACGTAATAATATTTTATTTAGTACTTACAACATCTTCTATTATTTCTTTAACTGCTGCTACAACTAAAATAAATAATAGAGGAACCAGGGTTGTATAACGTCCCGTTGGAGAAACATCTGGAATTTGCTAAGGAACAAAACGAGGGGAAGAAAATTCATTTTACAAATGAAGTATAATTAATTATTATAAGCAGAAGTACAAAATAAACATAAAAACAGCGGTAAACCTATTTTAAATCTAAGATATAACAGCCAATATTTTACTTCCATATACAGTCAGCCCTCCTTATCCACGGATTTGTTATCCACAGACTGAAGCATCCATGGCTTGAAAATATTAAAAAAAGTATACATTCCAAATGGCAAACTTTAATTTTCCAATTTAGATAAGGGATGCTATTTTGCTATGCCATTATATTTAATGGGACTTGAGGGTCCACAGATTTTGTTATCCATGGGGGATCCTGGAACCAAATCCCAGTGGATTAACAAGGACCCACTGTACGCATAACCATGCAGTACTCAAAGATTCTCCACTTGCTCCACTGGTTCTATACCTCTTTCCCAACAGTAGATACAAAAACTCCAGAAATATTCCTTTTTATTTTAGCTATTCTCCATTTTATCTTCCTATGCAGTATGACAAGTACAACTGTTAAAGTGAGTTTTAGATCGCATAACAGCTATGTATGTTCTTGAATACATTGCTATACTTATACAATATGACAATAAAAAATTCCTGTAAACAAGAAATTCTACTGAAAGTTTCTCTGAAGTGATATACAGTCCTTGTGACCAATCATGATTATGATAAATATTTTAAATATGTATTTACCTCATCTAGCTTACCTGAAGCAATGCAATGAAAAGAAAAAAGGCATTAGCAGCTCTTCTGAACTGGGAATAGAGGAACCTCGGCAGGAATGTGATTAAGTTGTATTTTGCAGTGCTAAGAGACAGAGATTAAAACTGTATGAAGTTAAGAAATAGAAATAAAAACTATACAACACTATATATTCAGAATTTACTAACCACTGCATACATAGTGTTTGACAAGTTTGAGCAATAGTTCTAGTTTTATGAGTGCAGCTATATAATACTTTAAAAAAATTATACTGTGTTGCTAAGATATCATTGCCTATATATGTATCATAGCCTCACTTTAAACATTGCCTATATATGTATCATAGCCTCACTTTAAACAGAGGCTATGATAAAATCATAGCCTCTGTTTAAATCTATTTTGTAGTTTCTCAGAGCACCAAATTATAAACTGGAACTGCCAACTGTTACTGTCAGAGGTATGTATGTGTTTTGGTGTGAATGTCATGGGTCCTTTTTATTAATTATTAATATGCTTGGGCATATACACACACATACATATTTTTAAATTATTTAAATTAAAGAAAGAAAATACTGCTCAATTAGGCTATACTTCAATTGTAAATTACCAAATAAAATATAGAATAATTCATTGCTTTACTATTAATGAAACATATATACAGCAGTATATACATATATACAGGCTGAGTCTCCTTATCCGGAATTCTGAAATCTGAAATATTCCAAAATTCAAAATTGTCCACATGGGTAAGATAGATACACCTTTCTTTCTGATGGGTCAACATACACAAACTGTTTCATGCACAAAATTATTAAAAATACTATGTATAAAATTACCTCAGGCTATGTTTATAAGGTGTTTGTTGTTGTGTGCCTTCAGATCATTTCAGACTTATAGCAACCCTAAGACAAACCTAGGGGCCAGCATGGTGCAATGGTTTGAACATTGGACTAGAATACTGGGAGACCAGGGTGTGAATCCCAGCTCAGCCATGGAAATACACTGGGTGACCTTGGACAAGTCACACTCTCACAGCCTCAGAAAGTGGCAATGGCAAACCCTCTCTGAAGAAACTTGTCAAGAAATCCCTATGATAGGTTCCCCTTAGGGTTGCCATAAGTTGGAAATGACTTGAAAGCACACAACAAGGCAAACCTATCATGGGGTTTTCTTGGCAAGATCTGTTTGGATGAGGTTTGCCATTGACTTCCCTTGAGGCTGAGGACATGCAACTTGCCCAAGCTCACCCAGTGGGTTTCATGGCTGAGCTGGAAATAGAACCCTGGTCTCTCCAGACTCACAGTCCAACACATAAACCACTATGCCACACTCGCTCTCCAGTTACAAGGTGCATACAGAACATAAATGAATTTCATGTTTAGGCTTGGAAACCATCTCCAAGGTATCTCCTCATGTATGTGCAAATACTCCAAAATCTGGGGAGGGGAATCTGAAATCCCAATCACTTCTGGTTCCAAGCATTTCAGATAAGGGAGACTCAACTCGTATTTAATTTATTTATTTTTTAGTTCTAGAATGATACAAGTAACATGGATCAAACTAAAATTAAGTCTTAACAGGTACCTATATTTTTAAATGTTGGTTTATTTATTATTATAAATCTAAAAATGATATTTTCAAACACATTTTTAAAAGACTATAACTAAAGCCTTATTTTAGGCTTGGCCAAAGTTTTAGAGATGCCATGAGGAATTTTAATTCCCTGTACCCTTTGAAGAACAGCTTGCCATATGAAAAAGCAGACCTTTCTCAAAAGTAGTTTCTTTGTGACATAGAGATTTGCTCTTCAGTAAACATAAGCCCAAAGCTGTTTTTGTACACAGAGCTATAAATGCACAGAGCTATAAATACTCTTATTCATCTCCTTAAGTACTTTACTTGCTTCATGAAAGAGTGAAATAAAAAGAAACTTGTTTTATATTAAAAGAAAATTAACAAAATAACATGCTTACAAAAATCTCAGAAAATTTGTCTTTATGCTTTACGCTCCCTGAAACAGAGAGGTTTCAGGGCTATTAATTTACTATCATTCTAGATAATTCTATTCCACAACCTCCCAAGTGCTCACATGAGAAGGTCAAATATTTTTCTCATTTTGGAGGTATCTGAGGAAGTCTACTGCATTTTCCCATATTGGCTCAGCCAAACGGTTATCCCAGAATCTTTATTTCTGCTATTTTCCCAAAATCCAGTAGATGGTGTCAGAATGCTGCAGATTGCAGACTTCTCCTGTAAGGAAAAATTCAGACACTGCCCCCCTGGACAGGTATCCACAATTTAACTTGCAAGCTTGTTAGAATAAGTGCCCCAGATCTTCTAACAAGGAGGATTTTCAACAGCCTCTGAATTCTTATACTGCAGGTTGGAAAGAATCTGAACCAGTTTTGATAAAACTCTCTTATTTCTTTATGGTTATCAAGCAGTCCAAGGAATGCTGTCTCACTCAGCAAACTAGGGGAGAGAAAAGGAAGTCTTGCTTCTTCCAACCATCTCTAAATTGTTGCACAAGGAAAATGAGACTACGGGGCTGTAGAGACCAGCACTTTAGGCTAGCCTGGGGGTGAATTGGGGGCGTAGTGACTGCATGCCGGCCGGCCTGACTGCTCTGATACTGTCGTCACATCGCCCATCCAACCAGACGGCGAAAAGGCATGTCTTTTGTGCAGCATTTAGATGAGCTGCGCCAAAGAAACACTAAAAAGCCACTGCCGTGGTGGTGGCAAGGGCGGCTTTCTGCCATGCTTAAAAGGAGTGGCATTTTGCCAGCTCTTTTTAAAGCAGCAAAGCACTGGATTGGGGCCACAGCATGTGGTTGCCGCAGCCCCTATCCAGTGAGCAAAGGGGTGGCTTGCCATCGCCCCTTTTGGGCAGTCTGTTCAGCCCCTATATCTCTTCCAGCTCCATGCATATAAATGCACATACCCCGAGCTCTAGGACTATCAGAAATGCCAGGGGAACTTTCAGGAATCACTACTTCAAGCTTGCCAGAAACCATGAAATGGCTTCCAACGAGTCAACTTCTTTCTTTCCTTAGTCCTCCTGACCAGAAATGCTAGTGGCAAATTAAGCCTAATGAAGAGGCCCGGCAGGCTAAATCTGCCCTGCAGGCCAGAGCTTTTAGATGTTTCAATAGTCTTTAATCTGATCTAGATAAGCATCACATAACAATAATGTATATTATTTGGGGAACTGTTGTAATTAGGAAAATGTTTTCACACTGGTGCCCCCTACAGTCTATCTTCCTACAGTTTCTTACAGCTTTACCTGACAAATATTAGGAATACGTATATTTCAAAATTTAACATGAACACCTTTTCAGGATTAAATAATTATTAGTAGGTGAATTAATACATATCCTTTTGACAAGAGTGAATGAAATGCTTCTTTTAACATGATAGTTCCTACAAGATTTTTTTTGAAGCCAAATTGGACACTATTTACTAAAACTGTACACAAATTACTTCTCTTATTAAATGGTAATTATTCACATTAACAAGTTATAAAGAAGTTATAAATACCTGACATGATTGTTACAAAATTTAGAGAACTGTGGTTGATTTATAAATATAGTTCTCACTTCCTCCTGATCAGCTAACGAAGTCTTCTCTGAAACATCATCTGTCTTCTCATACCCTGAAAAATATTAGTAAATTAATTAATATATTATTTATTTATAATTCATACATCATAACTCATTATATATAATTATATATAATTATCACAGTTAATACATAATTCAGTATATTCATAGCACAACTATTTGTTAGTTGAAAATAAACATAAGCAATCAGAAATATAAAATGATGCCTTTAAAAGATTCCTTCCTCATCTAGCAGTCCTCTCTAACAGTGTTGCTCAAACTAGTGGTCCATGGACTGATGCCAGTCCCTAAGCCAGCGACAGGCAACCTTTTGGAGACCTGGGCCAATCGCCCGTCGTCCAGGTCTCGGCTGGGCCGAGGGGGGGGGAATGGCGGTGCGCGCACTTGCACACGCACGCAACCCCCCCGCACACATTGCTGTCGCGGCCGCCATTTTGGAAGTAAAAATGGCGGCCGCGACGCATTTGCGCATGCGCAAGAGTACTGCGCATGCACAAATGCGTCGCGGCCGCCATTTTTACTTCCAAAATGGCAGCCGCAGCAAGCGCGGGCAAAAATGCGCCCCGACGGCGGCACGCGGCGGTGGCGGCAACCTACGGCCTGGGCCGGTAAATCCGGGGCCCGGGGCCTTAACCGGCCCCCGGGCCGTAGGTTGCCGGCCCCTGCCCTAAGCCATCTGCAGCAGGTCTCTGCATAGCTTCCAAAAGAGAAAGAAACTATGGAAACAAATATGGCACTAGTTCTGGGGCGGAGCGGGAATTGCTGGTGTCTCCACATACAACAGTTGTAGAAGCATTGCTCTATAACCATGCTACTCAAAGGCTGGTCCATGAACCAATGTTTGCCCACAAGCCATCGGATGTGGGTTATTGGTCAGTTTCAGGAAAGAAACAGATGGTACCAGTCAATGGTACACTGAGAATAAAACTGTCAGTTCCACAAATCTGTTATAGTTTTCGTTGGAATGCATAAAACAACACTATTTTCGAGACAGAAAACAAATCATCTTAATTCTTATTTGGGATATCTTAATGTTTCCTACAGTTCAAATTTTTGTACGTATTATGCTTAATGATTTTAGTTTTCTGAAAAATTTGAATCAGAAATATTTGTGGCAAATGTTCTGCTTCGTTAAATTGACCAATATCTGCTTTAGTATGTCCATTTGACTTATTATATGTCTAGCTATTTATTTATATCTCATCCTACATCAAAAGATCTCAGGGCAGTATACAAACAAAACAAAATTAAACAATTTAAAAACAGATTAAAATTTAAATCAATAAAAGATAATTTAAACAAACAAAAACAATTTAAGAATAAAATAGTTTAAAAACATAGACATGTACAGATCTGGATAAAATCACTAAAAACTTTAATAATAACCCAGCTTTAGTAGTTCTGGAATTAAGCATCAATCAGACCTTCAATGTATATATGGTTTCTATATAATGTTCTGATGACAAAAATAGTTGCTGTATTTTGCATGACCTATTGTTTCAGAATAATTTTTCAGGGCAGCCACATATACAGCATGTTGCGGCGGTCTAACTGGAATGTTCCAAGGTGGTAGACTTCAAAGACATAGCCATGTTAGTATGGAAAAATCAGTATCCAAAGGGATTTTATAGCACCTTTGAAACTGAAAAAGAGAAATTGGTAGCATGAGCTTTCATAGACTTGAGTCTATAAAAGTTCATGCTACCAACTTCACTCTTTCTGTTAGTCTCAAAGGCGCTAAAAGATCCCTTTGCATACTGGGAAGTTCCAAGTGCATGAACTACTGTGGCTACCTAATTCCCATCCAGGAAAGGCTGTAGCTGGTGGACTGATTAAAGCTGGCCCCATGTACTCTGTACCAATGAGTCTACCTAGGCTTCCAGAGAGAGAAACAGGCCTAGGAGTACGAAGCATCTTCTCCTTTGAGGGAGTACAACCATTCACAATAGGTCAAATATCCAACTACTGGACCCAGGAACCACCTATCTACAGAGATCCCAATTTACCAATATTCAGCTTCAGTATATTAGCTCTCATCCAGCCTATTACCTCATCCAGGCTCACTGGTTCTCCAACTGCCAACATCAAGGAGAAGGGATAGTAGAATTGAGACACTTCAACGCATGCTCGTAGCCAATACAAAACTTATAATGCCCTCACCAGTAGCTTCATATAGATATTAAACAGCATGGGGACAAGATGGAGACCTGTAGCATTCTTCAACATTACAACAATGAGCTGAACAGGAAATCCCTAGTGTTACTTTCTGGGACCAGCCTCGTAGATAGGAGCAGAAAAACTGTAATACAATTACCACAACACTCCCATCCCACAAAGCCAGTCCAGTAAAATACCAGGGTCAATGGTTGAAAAACTTGCTGAGAAATCTAGGAGAATCAACAGGATAACCCCAACCCCAAGTTTTCACGCAGAAAAGGTTGTCAGGCAGGGAAAGAAGTCTGAAATGGATCTGATAATCTATTTCCTTCATGAATGTCTGAAGTTGCCCAGCCACCCTATGTTCAAACATCTTGCTCCAAACAACAATGCTACTAATGGAATGGTAGCACATAGCTCTGGATCCATGGAGGTCCTTTTCAGGAGAGAGGGCACTACATTTTTCAAAACAGCAGGCACCTGCACACTCCCTAGACAGCGAGAACTGTTTACCACCCTATGGACCCATATCATCTCCCAATATGAGCTATCAAAATATGAGGACGCTAAAATACAGTGCAGGATATAGACAGGTTGCTTACCTGTAACTGCATTTCTTTGAGTGGTCATCTGCTAATTCACACAAATGGTTTATTCCTGTGCCTGCACAATAAGGTCAGAAACTTCTGGAATCACTAGGCAAAACTTTGTTTGCAACTTTTTGGCAGTAGCCCTGCCCACCCGTATAAAGCCCTTAGTGTCCTGCTCCAAAAGTATGCCGCATAGCAGCGATAGAAAGAATTTGCACAAGTGAGCAGGACACGACTGAGGGGAGGATGGGTGGGATTTGTGTGAATTTGCAGATGACCACTCAAAGAAATACAGTTACAGGTAAGCAACCTGTCCTTTCTCTTCATGGTCTCTGCAAATCACACAAATAGGTTAGACTGACAAGCTTCGGTCAGTGGAGGAGGGAGTGTCATGACACCAATTTGAGATAGAAAGAATTTGCACAAGTGAGCAGGACACGACTGAGGGGAGGATGGGTGGAATTTGTGTGAATTCGCAGATGATCACTCAAAGAAATACAGTTACAGGTAAGCAACTTGTCCTTTTTCTTCATGGTCTCTGCAAATCACACAAATGGGTTAGACTGACAAGCTTCGGTCAGTGGAGGAGGGAGTGTCATGACACCAATTTGAAAGTTCAAACAAGTTGTATTTATTAACAACAATAAACTTCAAAACTTTGCAAAAGTGCATCTGTCAGTGTCATTTGTCTTAGCTTCAACAAGCACATAAATATGCAATGTCATAAGAACTTTGGCTCTAAAAGCATGTAAATATGCAATGTAAATAACATTTAATGTAACCCTGAAAGCAACACTGCCCTCCCAAAGGCTGTGTTCTGTCTGGCACTTGTGTCCAGCCTATAGTGGTTAATAAAGGTAAACGGCTGTGACCAGACGGCAGCCTTGCAGACATCCTCCAGTCAAGAAAGCGGAGGATGTTGCTACCACCCTAGTTGAGTGTGCTCACACCCGAACTGGAGGAATTCTACTCGAGAGTTCGTAACACAAGTGAATGGTACCAGCCACCCACTTGAAAAATCTCTGAGCTGACATGGGTTGTCCTTTCTTGGCCTTTGAGTAGCAAACAAAGTCTTTCAGAGCGTCTTGAACTCGATGTTCTGTCCGAGTAAAATGCAAGTGCCCTTCAGACACCTAGAGTATGTAGGTGGCACTCAGCATCCGTTGTTGGTGTTCAGGGCCAAGGTCGGTAACCCAATGTCCTGATTGGTGTGGAAGGCTGACACCACTTTCCCGAGAAAGATAATGACAGAGGACCACTTTGTCTCTGTGAAAACAAAGGTAAGGCTGGTCCATCCACAAGGGACACAGTTCGCCAGCTTGGCAAGTGGAGATGATGGCCACTAAGAATGCTGTCTTCCAGGTCAGCAGTCTTCAGTCCATGGTGGCTATGGATTCAAAGGGCTAGGTGGATAGTTGCAAAAGCACCAGGTCAAGGCTCCAAGCTGGGGTCGGTACCAAAGAGGTTGAAGTTGTTGAACCCTTTGAGAAATCTTTTCACAAAGGGGTCTTTGAAAAAAGATGGTCTGCCCTGGAACTGGTAGTGAGAGCTGATGGCTGACAAGTAGCACTTGACAGATGTGAGGCAGAGTCTCGAGTCAGTCAGAATTCCATTTGAAATGGCAGGACTTCTTTGTTGAGGGCTTCTGGGCAGTCAGGATAATCGTCTGTAAGGACGGATTCTCCATGCCACCAAGGGAAGTGTCTCCATATCCAGATGTCAGACTTGGCCTCCATGAAGGGATAGGAGGTTGGGATGGAACTCGAGGCAGAGGTATTCTCTCCGGGACAGGTGGAGGAGAGAAGAGGAGTGAACCAGGGCTGTCTCAGCCACCAGGGAGTGATGAGGATTGCGTCGGAGTGGTCCACTCTCATCTTAGCTATCACCTTTATGATGAGTGGGAATGGAGGAAAGGTGTAGACCATCTTTCCTGACCACTCAAACTAGAAGGCATCTCCTCAGGAGCCCGGCACTTGAGTCTGAGAAGAGAACTGAGTGCAATGACTGTTGTGGTGGGTGGCAAAGAGGTCGATCAGCAGCATTCCCCAAGTGGAGAACAGTTCGGAGACCATCTCGGGATGGAGACACCACTTGTGGCACTCGTTTCGGCCAGGACAGGGGAAGGAGGAGGAGGAGGAGGAG
>CM034708.1:83497372-83511908 GCA_020142125.1 Phrynosoma platyrhinos | reverse complement strand
CCCCCCCCCCCCCGCAAAATGCACCATGTACAATCAATCGATGCAAGTCTGAAGAATAGGACAATAACCCAGTTTCTAAACTGGGTTATTTTGTAATGTAAATGGGGCCATAGATCTCTCTTTTCTTTCTTTCTCATTGGAACTGTTTATAAAACCATTAGTAACTCGTTTTTAAAGAACTCCTACTCTTCTTGTGTTCATTTTCCTATGTATAACTAACCAAATCTTACATGGGTCTACAGTAACCAACATTTCTTTTCAGTTATCTTCAGTTAAACTCCTGCACTCCTGTCTGTCATTGTCTTTCAATCCACCATAAGCATCTGAAGAAGTAGACTAAAGTCTATGAAAGCTCATGCTACAAACATGCTTTTCCCCCCAGTTGGTCCCAAAGGTGCTACAAAATCTCTATACATATCAGATCTTACATTAGTTCTCCATTATTGGCTACTGATCAGATTAATGTTAAATCTTATCCATAATTAGTTGTTGCAGCAGCCTCAGACTGAAAAAAATCCACATTGTATTGGTGGGGAAACATTTCCTTTTGTTGGCTTTAAATATGTTGCTCATCAATTTTATACTACAGCCTTCCAGTTTCAGTATTATATGAAACAGGTAAAATATATTATCATTTGCTTTTGTAAATATTGTATGATTTTAGATACAGTTCCATTATATCAAAAAAAGAAAGAAAAAGAATTAAAATCTTTTCAACTTAGCTCATAGAAAAATAATTCATAGAATGATTTTTCCCACTATGAAAGTAATTTTTATATGCGTGATCATTATGTCTCCTCTTTGAACTGGATACACAAGCTCTAATTAATGAAACCAGAAAATTTTGGCTTGCTACCAGATGGTGTGTGTTACAACAAGCACCAGCAAAACAGGTAGGACAAGAAATATATGGATGTGTTTTTCTTCTTATTTTTACACTAGCACCTTACGGGAGAATGAAACAAAAATAAGTCCTGTCAAATAAAGCAGGCATATTTCACTATGAACTCTGCACTCACAGCTCTTTGTTTTTAGTGAAGGTAGAAAAATTACCATACATTTGACCTGTACCACTCCAAATGGCAGTTATGAACTTTAAAATTTGAACAGCCAGTGCAAAATGCCATGTGTTCCATACAATGCCTCTGGAAACAGTGACTCTTTGTCTTGATGGAGCATTTTTCCAATAAGGCACTGTGGATGGAAGCTTACTGTTCTGGCTGCTAACAAAATTTGTGCATTTAAGGACTTTGCTACCAAAATAATAATAATAATAATAATAATAATAATAATAATAATAATAATAATAAATAAATAAAGAGCAACCCTCCCCAATTTTTTTGCACAAACATTTCCCCTCCCCCACAAAAAGCCATGAAGTGCAATAGATCATAGCAAAATCAACCAAAAACTCATGCATCACTCATGCAGTGTTGGTGGTGGCAGCAGTAGTGGCAGTAGGGGAAGGGAAGTGGGGAGTAAGGGGAGAAGTGTATGGTGCTACTGCTGCTGCCATCATCAGCACCTCCCTTTCCTGGATGGCCACTAGCACTGCCAGACCTGGAAGGGGCTGCTGGGTGGAAGGAACACCCCACACACACCAGCAGCTGCAGTGGGTGGAGGGCCTGACTAGGTGTCACCCCACTCTGAGGCATTGGCTGGCGTGGTCCACATCCCCTGCAGCTCCCTAGTGATATTCTTGCTCTGTGCTAGGATATTCCTGTTAAATGTAACAGGCTAACCCACCCCACCCCCCAGTTCTTACTAAATCATGAATAGTGAATAATCAAAATGGTTACTCTTAAGTAGGAGTACACACAACTGTAGTTAATGGGGCAAAGCAGGTGGCCTGCTACGAGCAGCCAGAGGTGGCTCTAGGCTGTCTCAGACCTCCCAGAGGGCCTTCTCTGCTACTGCTCCTAGACTTTGGAATGGCCTGCCGGACGAGATCCGTCTTATTACTACCCTTGCTGCTTTTAAAAAGGCAGTAAAGACGGATCTCTTCCGACAGGCCTTCCCAGTATAACATCTGTTGTAGGGAGATGAGTTTCTATTTCGTTGGTATAACTGATTCCTTGTTGTTGGTTTATAGTTTTAACTGCATTGTTATGTTTTAATTTTTTCTTGGTTTAATCTTGTTTTAAGGGGCTGCGAGGGTGGATTATGGAGAAGGGAATGTTTTAACTCTGTTTGTTTTAAATGTTGTAACTCGCCCCGATTGGCATGCAGAGGGGCGGGCTATAAATAATAATAATAATCATCATCATCATCATCATCATCATCATCATCATCATCATCATCATCATGGGCCGTAATCTCCCCAGGACCACAGCGACCACGTGGCCCGCTTCCAAAGGGGGCTGCTGCAGTCCTAAGTCACCCACCACGAGGAGTTGGATTTAATTAGCTCCTTTTTGATCTGGTCCAAAGGACTGGATCAGGGGTAGGCAACCTTGCCCCTTTAAGGGCCAAGGGACTTCAGCTCCCAGAATCCCAGGAGCTATTGGCCAACATGGGACTACTGGCCAACATGGCTGAGGCTTCTGGGAGCTGAAGTCCCTCGGCCTGTAAAGGGGAAAGGTTGCCTAGCCCTGGACTGGATTGCAGTGCTGGAGCGGCTTCTGGCCGCTTTGGGGCTGTGCGTCATCTGAATGCCAAGCCCCCAAAGGGGCTGGAAGCCACTTCATTGGCCAGTGCCACATACTCTTCAACTGTCCTGATTTGTCAGGGACAATTTTGATTATTCCTCTGTTGTCCCACCTTTTCAGTTGCTATTTAAATGACCCAGTTTCTCTCTCCATCTTGCAGCCCTTCTTCCTCCATATACTTCATTTGTTGCAAACTGAGTTCAATTTTTATTTAAGAGCTGAGAAATTTGCCATCTTCTTGGCCAGGTGTGAGAATCTTCAGATGATTCATTTGCAAATGAACTAACAGAGCAAGAAAAACATGAGATAAGCTACCATAGAACTTACTGAGAGACTTTGGGCAAGTCATACTCTCTCAGCCTCAGAGGAAGGCAATGGTAAACCTCCTCTGAACAAATGTTGCCAAGTAAAACCTGTGATAGGTTTGTCTTAAGGTTGTCATAAGTCAGAAAGGACTTGAAGGCACACAACAACAGCAACAACAGCAACCACAACAGCAGAGCTGGACCCAGGTGGAGAGACAGATTCAATGGCACTCCTATTGTTTAACAGCTCAAGCTAGGACTGAGGCAATAAAACCATAAAACCATCCAGAATATCAAATTTCAAATGCAATTCCTACCACCATTTGGAGCTCTGCCCTCTGTGAGAGAGGAAACATTTTAATTTTTTTACACTTCACCTTCAGAGAGAGCAGGAAATATATCCTTCTCCAGGGATGGGAAGAATTTTAACAGCAATTTATATCCCTACCACAAGTTATCCTATCAGCAACAAGCCCACTCAGGTCTTCCATTCTCAGCACTGTTATTTTCTTGATGGAGTCTATCTATATGGAATGTGGCCTTCCTTTTTTTCTTACTGTCTTACCAAGCATTATTGTCTTTTCTAGTGATTCATGTCTTCTCATGATATATCCAAAGTACAACAGTCTCAGTTTAGCCATCTTGGCTTCTAGAAAGATTTTAGTTTTGATTTGCTCTGGCTCATTTACTCATGTTTTTAAGTAGTCCACGCTATCTGTATAACTCTTCTCCAGCACTGCATTTCAGATGAGTAGGTTTTGTTCCTATCAACTTTCTTCATTGTCTGGCTTTCACAACCATATACAGAAACTGGAATTATGGTGGCATGGACAATCCTGACTTTAGACTTGCAGATCTTGTCTAATTCCTTCATAGCTGCCCTTCCAAGTCCTACGCCCCCTGGTTTCTTGTCTTCAGTCTCCATTCAGATTAATGATTGAGCCAAGGTATGGAAAATCTTGAACTGTTTCAATGTCTTCATTGTCTGCTTTAAAGTTTTGTTAATTATCTGTGGTCATTGTTTTTGCTTTCAGCTGTTAACCTGCTTTTGTAATTTCTCCCTTGACTGTTGTCTTCAGTAATCATTCCAAGTCTTTGCTATTTTCTGCTAGTAGTATGGTGTCATCTGCATGTCTTAAATTGTTGATGTTCCTTCCTCCTATTTTCACATCTTTTTTCTCTAAATCTAATTCTGCTTTATGCATGATATGTTCAGTGTACAAGTTAAACAGATGATGTGACAAATGCAGCCTTGTCTGACTGCCTTACCAACCAGAAACCATTAAATATAGTATAGTATCATAAAAAGGCCTTCTCTTGTTAAAACCAATTTCCAAAGGTTAGCTTAGTGCCGATACAGATGGCTTGTCTTGGCTGCCCCTGAGAGTGGCAGATAAGGGCTGCAGCAACCACACGCCATGGCCCCGATCCTCCTTTTTACCACCCCGAAAAGAGTGGCAAAATCCTGCTCCTTTTGGGGGCAGCAAAACGCCAACCTTTTAGCCACTGCCATGGCTTTTTTGTGCCCTTTTTGTGCTCTTTTTGAGAACTGAGTTCAAGAGGGCTTCCTGACGCCACACGGCATGCAGATGGGCATGCAGTGTCAGGACAACATTGGGGTAGAGTTGGGGCAGCCAGCATGTGGCTGCTCTACCCCAACACCACCCCCTTTGTGCCGGTCTATATCAGCCCTTAAAAAGGTCTTAACCTGCCGCCAGAAGGACAACAAAGAAGGAATCAGCTTCCCTAGGGAGGGAGTTCCAAAGTCTCAGAGAAGCCTTCTCCCACATTCCCACCTTTGCTTCTGAAAGTGGTGGGACAGAGAGAACTGTCTCCCTTGGAGATCTTGAAGCCCAGGCAGGCTCATATCTGAAGATATGGTCCTTCATAGTTCATAGACTTTATAGATTAAAACTAGCACTTTGAATCTTATCCAGAAACAGACTGGTATCCAGTGGAGCTTTTGCAACAAGAATTGTATTTTTCTTGTAACCAGCACCTGTTAACAATCTGACTTATTTTCAGGCATTGTGTCATTATGTATATTAGGAGAAAGGCCTAGATGCAATATGACACAAGTTAATCGCACTGTATTTAACCACTGCATAAATAGTAGCACATAAGACAGCATGTTTTTATTTATTTATTTATTTCATTTGTATGCTGCCTTTCTCCCTGAAGGGAATGAAGCTGCTCACAGACAAAACATTTAAAATCTTAGTAAAATTTAAAACACTTAAAAACATCTACGCACAATATAAAATCACATACAAATAAATTCATTCATGTGGCCTGCATTGTGTAACTGTTTGTACAATGGAAAACTGTTAGTTCCCTCCCTTGAACTACTCTAGAAATTCATTTCTGCTAGTGACACATACCTTGCGCTAGTGCAATGGATCAGTTGAAGTTAGGCGACAGCTTTTTTAAAACACTGTAAGCTGCAATCTACCTTGGTTCAGAAATCCTAAAAGAAATGAAGAAAATGCAAACTAAAATTTCTTAGGAAGTAAAATTATTTTTTGTTGGCCTGCATTTCAGGTAGATGTATAATTTATAGCCATGCTAAGAGTTTAGCCAAATGAAGTTTTAAAACTACATTATATTCAGTACTACATTTGTGCAAGTTACCGTAATCTGCTTCATTAGTTTATATCATCTGCGTTTTCAAAATCATCTATTTAAAAAACAGTAGACTGTCACATTTGACAAGTCCACATTTGTGTGAAATTAAAACCCACAAACTCTTCCCCTGTGGGTTAATTAAAAAAGGAGGCTCAAGCTGTAGCTTGTTCCAGGAAGAAAATGTAGTAGCAACATTTTGTTTTCCAACTTATTTTGAAACTGGCACTGACAAGGTATATAATAGTTAACAGACAAAGAAAAGTAGATTCCTAATGTTGGAGGCATAAAATAAAACCCTTCCAATTCAAGCAGCGAGCGCTAGGGTCATTAAAAAACTGATGCAGAATTTTCATACTGCAGAGCTTATTGATGCTGTGGTGTTGAGCAGCTATAGAGATAAAGCAGTGACTGTTTTGGCTGCTTCTACAAAACCAAACAGATAAAACAAATAATGCAGCTTTTGTCCAAGAGAACCTGATCTCACTTAGTTATGCCCTACAAAGGCTGACACTGTGACCTTCATAAATTAATCTTGTTTGTTTTGCACGAACAATATGAAATGTTTTGCTTGACAGAATATATTAAATGTACTTTGTGACAGAAACTCAGCTGCAGTACCAGATGTAAGAGATATATCGTGTGTTATTTTTAACTGGTGAAGAGAATATCTTTTAATAAATGTAATTTTAACTCAACTCGTAATCAATTAAGCAAACAGACTTGACTTGCTGTGTGAGCGGAAAGATTATACTGAGAATGGTTTTGGAGGCTCAGGATTTGTTTCAAAAATAATCCCTAGCTATCACAAAGGGAGAACTTTTGTGCTACAGGGTATGAAATACAGGTTCATGGTTTAGAGACAAAAGTGAATCCCACCTAGGCCTTGAGCTAGAAAACCTGTTGACAGCCTATTGCTGGGAAATAATGGATTCTTTCCTGCATTATTAGTGTGTAGTATTTTGTGTTCTTTATCTAGTCAGTCTATGGAGCTGAACACTGCATATGACTTTCCATTCAAACCCTTAATTGGAAATAAGAAAACGATAGCCAGGTGTGAAAAGAAAGTAAATCAATATGACTTACAATTGTTTCTCTTGGAAACAGAACAGGGAAAAGAAATGTAATGTTTCAGGATTTTCAGTGTGGGATGCCTTTTCAGGATTCCTACCAGACAGCCAAAATCATCTCCAGAATACTATAATCTGTAAAAAAAGTCAGGCAAGGTCCCCCGTCCCTCCATTTTCCATCATTCATTTACAACATACAGACAAGATGCCATAGCTACTGTGTACATCAAATCCTTCTTGTTGTTGTTGTGTGCCTTCAAGTTGTTTCTGACTTATGGCGACCCTAAGGCAACCCTATCATGAGGTTTTCTGGGGTTGAGAGTATGTGACTTGCCCAAGGTCACCTAATGGATTTCTGTGGGCATTTGGGGGAAGAGTCACAGTCCAATGTTCAAACCACTACACCATGCTGGCATTAGTGAACCTTCATTAGGCTGTTTCCCCCAGGAAGGGGTTTATTAATTGGAGTGTTTCTGTCCTATCCCATATTATAAATACTCGGAGCAGCATATAACTAAAATCAATTTAAACAAATCAAAACCATTTAAAATGAAACACGTAAAGAATAATTTAAATAAGAACAAAAGCATACTAAATATGTTAATATGGTAAGAGAGTTTTAAAACCTTGTGCATATTGAAATTCTTGGTGGCTGCTCCCAAGCTTTGGAACTCCTCCCTAGGGAGGCTAGGATGGCTCCCTCAAGTGAAAACCTCTCTTTTCTGACAGGCTTTTAGGAACAGAATCTAAAGGTTTTATATACAGTCAGCCCTCTGTTTTTGCAGGGGATCCATTCCGGACCCCCCCCCCCACGAAAACAGAGACTCACCAATATTCAAGCCCCATAGGCTTGAATGGGGTGCACCACCATGGGCGCCTGTGGTTCATTGATTTTAATGGAGGTCGTCCCTCCATGAATATTCAAAACCGCGAACCTCAAGTCAGTGAGAACGGAGGGGCAACTGTAGTGTGCTCTTTCATTGACTTTTATCTTTTATCTTTTGTCTTTTTAATGGATGGGTTCTGAATGATTCATATTCTGTAGGTAGTTTAATTGCATTTTATCAATAACCTTTTTATTTTTTTTCAAACATATCTGTTCATGCTTTTATCAATATTTGTTTGATTCCTTTTTGGGGAAATTTTTGTAAGCCATTGTGAGTCCTACTTTGGGAACTATACATGAATAAAAAAATGTAAGATTTGGACAAAACAACTGAATCCTAAATGGTTCATTAAAAATCCACATTTTAATTTGATTCTAGAATGAAATCAGTGTCAGGGCCAATGAGGCATCAAAAAGGAAAGAGTTCCACAACTGGGGACCACACCAGATCAAACCCACTCCCTTGTCCTCTCACAGTGCATTACTTCTACTGATAGGATACAGAGGATTGCCCCTTTATTTATGTGAATTTTTAAATTTACTTCTGCAAATCTCACAATGCCCTGAATGTCCTGTTATCTCCTCAGTTCTCAGTAGTCTCATTTTAAGACTATTTCTGCACTGACCTTTTGAGTTAGAGGAAGTGAGTGCTGTACATATTTTAAAAAAATCTGACAAATGTTAACATTCATGTATGAATCTCAGCAATCCCAGACTGATTTTGTGACAGTCAGAAAATACATGCTCATTTTCTAGACATACACACATGTACATCTTATAACAACATTCACATATCTCTCTCCAACATTCTTAAAAATTGTCTAGGACTGTCACATCTCTCTTTTGATGACAAAATGTAATATAATACAACAATAGACTAGTGGCATCACTACAGTTGGCATCACCAGGTGTGGGTGCCCAGAAGGGGCTTCTGGGAGGGTTGTGGTGGACTTCCCTGACCTCCCTTTCCTCCTGTTCCTTCACTTGCCACCCCATGTGCCCCCTGGCCAGGGCTGCAAAGAGTGGCTGGGGACAGCCGTGGTAGTGGACTGCCCAGCCCTCCCTTCCCTTACAATGCCTTCCTCACTTGCCTGGCCAGAACCCAGAAAGCATGGGGAGGGGGCTTTGCTCCCCCAGCTGCCCAATGAGACCCAGAAAGGTCTGGTGCTGGCCGGGCGGCGGACCAGGCAGCAGGGTGAGACAGGTGGAGGGAAGGAAGAGTGGGGTAACACTCTGCAACACTGCCATCTTTCCCCTCTTCCACATCCCTCCCTCCCCCCTTTTGCAGAGTCACCCTACCTGGTGGTGGGGAGAATGAGACCGATGACACGTGACCACCCCACTGGGTTTTCACCTCCCTCTGAGCTGTCACCCAGTGAGGTTTGCACCCACACATCCCTTAGTGATGCCTCTGCAATTGCCTACATGGTGCTCTAAAAGGTTCAGAGTGCTCCATATGCATTATCTCAGTAATTTTTTAATATCAGTTCTATATAGTACGTTAATATTGTTATCTACCTTGCATTGTGCATGTGTGTAGGGCTGAGAGATAGTGATCACTAGCCCTATCACCAACTGAATGCCAAGATTTTGGTCTACAGTAATGCCTTCCTGGCTCATACTTTTAGACCCAGTATTGTACAGACTGAAAAGTACATTTTGAGCTGATTAGAAATCACAGGAAACTGCAAGTAATTGTGTTTTTCCTCACTTCAGTTGTAATATCGAACAAAGATGAATGAGTCTCACTGTTTATTAGACCCACAAATCCCCCTCTGCACATTAAATATAAGTAAGGAGAACAGAAGTAGATACCAATCACACTCCCTTTTACCATGCTGCTTTGTAAAATCTTATCGGTGTTTTTGAGGTCGCTTGTTACATATATTGTGTTCTGAATAGCGTAACTGATCTGTGAAGGGCAGTGATGAAGGTATTGTTCTGCCACATATTAGGTATTAGACTAGATGGTCTTCTGATAGCTGTGAGCATCCCAATTCCAGACATAAGACTATTTTTAGATCATTTATTCTGACAAAAAGTCTGCAAATGCCTGAGTCAGCATGATCAGTGGGAATACTGGCAGCAGGATTCTGCTAATTGTCAATAAAAGTAACTTTTCCAAGTACTGATGATTCCACGTTCATAAGAAAAACCTGTATTCTGCCAAGTTATACCTGTCAGCAAGATTTGAGCAACAGCACATCTGCAAGAACTGTTTTTATTTCTAATTTTAAAACCTTTCCAGTGGCAGCTGTTTAGAGGAACTACTGAACTGGCAAATTTCCCAGTTGAGCTAAGGTAAATCCTATTACTGCTGAGAATGTTGTTTGAACTATCCAGGGATGATTTATGCTGCAAGAATGCAAATAGTTAATTTGGCTGCCTGCATCATCCAGTAAGCATGGTCTTTTATCAGCATCTTGGCATCTTTCATTAATTTAATCAGGGGAATACTTTGAATCACCTATATAGTTAATTAAAATTTTATACTCATCCTTACTGGCAAAACAGGAAATCAAGTTTCTGAGTATATTAAATAGATCCTCAAATATATTATATAATGTCCTTTGATACCTCTACCACAAAAGTTATATTTCTTTCTATCACTTAATTTAAAGAAATGGTATGAAATGCAGTGGATCAAACACTTTTCATTGGCTTTCTCAAATTTGTTTATGACAGGAACAAAAAGTTCATCTTAACGTAAACATGGCTTCTTGTTGCTGTCATGTGCTGTCAAGTTAACTTATGGTGATCTTAAGGCAAACCTGTTACAGGGTTTTATTGTCAGGATTTGTTTAGAGGGGGGTTTGCTTTTGCTTTCCTCTGAGACTGAGAGAATGTGACTTGCCCAAGGACATCCAGTGGGCTTCCATAGCCAAGTGGGGATTTGAACCCTGATTTCCAGAGTTGTAGTCCAACATTCAAACCACTATACTACACTGGTTTCTGTAAACATAGCATATTATACAAATTTTGATTTACTGGGAAATGGGATTAAATGGATTTAAACCATTGCTCCTAGTCCGTTTCACAGTCCCTTCTTTAAATGGCAGGGATAACCATCTGCCCAATTGATCTCTATTTTGTTAAGTTAGGACTCTGGCTCAATATCTTGGCTCAAGATATTATACCGTTTTAAGCAAAGTTTAAGTAGCAACCCCTTTCTACAAGAACAAAAACATGGTTTTCTTAACTGTCTTTAACAATACAATGAAATAAATGCCTCAGATAGCAGTACCCTCCTGATAAGATAAAAACCAAGATTATTAACAGAAAAGCTGGTTAGTGCAGACTCAGGTTTCCAGTTTATACATGTTCCAGTATTTGTGGGAGGTTGATTTTAGAGGACAGAGGGAAATATTAGTTACAGTTCCACCTCAGTCCTTTCCAGCTGCTCTTCTCTTTTATCAAGAACATTTAAGCACATGCAAACATGACCAGTGGCAACACTTTGGGATGTTTACATGTTTTAGCTTTCCATTTTCCATAAAGACATAACAGGATATCCAACTTTTCCCATTTCCTTTTAGCTCCACACTTCTATTTTTTTTTTAAAAAAATCTGTTCTGCAATTCATACAATTAATGGGTTAATTTTCTACCTAATGATTACTACTGATGCTTAGTGGCGATCAATTTCTGAACATCATTAACAGTTCCACAGAGTTTGCTCTTTTCTAACTACGTGCAGTACTTCATTTATATAATAATGCAAATTATCATGTACCCATAAGCTAGAGTTCATCAGAGTTCTAATTTATTGGAAATGAATAAGCATACTGGGAAATGCTACCTGATTGGTCCTGCTCAGCTCTCCTTCCAGCAGGTGCCACTGCACAAATCTGGAAACCTTCATTCAGGTTTTATTTAATGCTATATCTGAATTAGGACTCCTGGCTTGTTGCTTTCTTAACAAACTGTTGTCTGAAGCCTAGACTAAATTTTGTAGGCTGCAGTCACAGAAAACTTGTAAATTGTGAAACAAATCACAGCAAAAGTTTGACTGACGTTTTGAGGAAATACCAACATTCAATTTCATAATGAATACTCTTTGAGGAAGTATAGATGGCAGTTCTTTTTCACCTGCCATTTCATATTTATCTGAAATCAAATTTTATCCACAACATGGTGCTTCAAGCCATTTGCAACATCCAATCAGAGAAACATTTGATATTGCACTGCATGAGCTAATATATACACATGTTGAATGGCCACCCTTTCCCCACCCTGTATGTTTGAGGGCCTCACAGTCCCTCTCCTTTCTCTGTTCCGTGTGCCTCCTTTAAAAAACAACACTCAACTATTTCTTTAGTAAATTTCAGGTATTTCATAGTTATATATGCTTATGTACATATAGTTCACAAAACAGTATTACAGATCATAAAAATAACACAACATATATATTTTATAAGACTTTAAATTAAAATTATTTTGAGGTTCATATGTAGCCCAATGGAGAGGGAAAAATTAAGTATAGATATTTACCCTCTTTCAAATCTAGATAGGGTGCTCAATCTCTTCAGAAGCTACACAATACCTCACAAAGGGGTGGCGGTGTGTGTGTGTGTTGTACCAGTCTTAGCCAGATTGGCAGATCTCCATTCAGTGGATGTAAGCAATATAGTTAAGCAATGATTACTCCCAACAACAGAATCATTTCCTTGTCTGCAAGGGTGGGGGTTGGAGTACAACTTCATTTTGTACTTTTGAAATGAAACTTGGCTTTTTCCCAAGATGGACAGGGTCCAAGCCACCACTCTACCAGTCCAGTATGAATTCTTAACAATCTGTACAGACTCTGGCAACAGATAGCTTTCTTGCTTTATGCTTTCAAGTCTAACACTCATATTTATTGAGCATAACTCATAATACTTCCTTATATTTTGTCAGTGACCTAGAGAGATATTCCATTCTTATTAGTGAAAAGGTGCAGGTATGTATGTGCTTTTGGAACCAGTTTATGTTAGTATATTGTATTTTTGCATTTAGTTCAGTTAGAGACAGTGGGTGTCCTTTGCAATACTGTCCACTCTACATTGTAATTTTATAATTATAAAATCATATTTACTTAAATCACATTAAATTTTGTAAATGTTCCCTCGATGTGCATTTTTGACCTTTAGGTTGCCATCCTTGATTCTTCCACAATAGAAAAAACATGGAGGTAGGTGAGAAAAGAGAACACACACACAAACAGACACATGGAAATATAACGTCAAAAGTAAAGCAGACTGTATGTAAAACCATAGATGCATACACCACCTCTCAGCATAAGTCAGCAATAATTCTGGAAAGTACTCTTGAAAAGAAATAGTAAGTGTTGTCATTTAGGACTAAAACTAATGTGCAGGGATAATGGCTATGTAGCATGGAACCACGTCAGCAAGGTGCTACACATAGCAAAACAGCACAAACGCCCAGGAAGCAAATCCACGAGTGCACCTGGTCAGTGCCTGTGTAACCCTATGTAAATAAGCTTGGAAGGACATAAGACGATAAAGGTTATAAAAGTGAAAATGGCATAAAGTGGGAGGAAGAACACAAAGAATTAGGGCTACAACACTAGAAAGCTATTATCAATATTACTGTATATACTCATGTATATGTCTAAAAATGTTAGTAAAAAAGTTGCCCCTCAAAACCTGAGTTGACTTATCCATGGGTCAATGTAAGCAGTGGCATCACTGAGGGGGTGTCGGGGGGTGCGGACCACACTGGATGACACCCCAGAGGGGGTAACACCCAGTCAGGGGCCCCTGCCCCTGCCCCTGCCCCTGCCCCTGCCCTTCCTTGCTGCGGCTCAGTTTTCCTCGGAAGAACTAAGCTACAGCAAGGACCTGGGCTGAGCATGTGCATGCCCCCTGCACCTCCTTGCTTGGCTTGGTTCTCCCCTGAAGAGATCTGAGTCATGGCAGGGAGGTGCGGGGGCAGGGGCTTGTGCTTGACCTGGTTCCTTGCTGCAGCTCAGTTGTCTCCTGAGGAAAACCAAGCTGCGGCAAGGAGGGTTTAGTGTGAGCATAAACAGTTATGTTGGATGGAATTTTGTAACTTCTTTGGCATTATTTTCCTTTGCTTCACCCTTTTGATCCTTTGTTATGTGCCCATAAGTTTACCCTCGACTTATCCATGAGTCATACCAAAATCCTTAATCCTCAAAACCTGCCCTCGATTTATACATGAGGTCATCTTATAGTCCAGTATATATGGTAAACACTACCATTTGTTTGGAACTGGGGAAGATCAGAACTGATTATTAACAGAACTCAAAAATATGGAAAGAAAGGAGGGGACAGAATGGAGGGAGTTGTCTACAACCATATGGTCAGCACACACATCTGCAGACACAGACACACAGCAGGGCATCTGGTATGGTGAGGGAGCCATACCTGAAAAAGGGAATCAAAATGCCACACAATAAATTTACTGGCTGGATTATCTCTGGGGTAAAATAACCCATGAAAGAATGGGAAGTACTCAAGCACACCACAGAGCAACATGTGCATGGTCTGGATCATCTCAAGGTATCCCTGTGCTCAAGAGTGCCATAAAGCAAAGTAAACCACTTGTCTGAATTTCCCCCTTGTCTGTTAGTACCCTTGCAGAAAAGAAAGTATGTTATTTTAGAAGGAATTCATCAGCTATTCTTTCATTGACATGTCTTCATCATTGAAAAAGGGCAATTCTATAAGTAACAGATTAGTGTCACACTTTACCAGAACAAAAATCCAAATGAGAAAAACAGAAAGTATGCTCCTCAGTTGTATTCTGCAATGCATTACTGTAAATACTTCATAGTACAGTTACAGAACTCAGAGACTAGGTGTGTTAGTCTGGAATATTAGCATGCAAAGAGATTTTTTAGCAGTTTTGAAACTAACTGAGCAAAGGAAGTTGTAGCTTATGCTTTTAGTAATAATAATAATAATAAAATTTATTTATATCCCGCTTATTTACAAACAATCCAAGCAGCTTACAATAAAACCCATATAACATATCCCAA
>CM034708.1:83420644-83446639 GCA_020142125.1 Phrynosoma platyrhinos | reverse complement strand
ACCCCTGGACTAGACAGACCTTTGGTTTAATTCTACAGGGCTTTTCCTGGGACAGCTGGGTAATCTGCCACTGTAGTCTTTAATTTGCCACCACTCTCTTCACAGTTGCTCTCAATTTAAGAAGAGCTGCCCTAGGGCTGGACTGTATCCCTTCACAGGGTCAGCTATCCAAGCAGCTATAGCAGAAGCAGTGCTAAAATTGAGAGTTGATTCCCTGCCCCACAGCAGTGGTTCTACTCGCTGCCCCTGGGTTCTCCTTTTTTTTCCTTACAATCTATCATAGATGGTATTACACATAAAGAAATATTTATACAGTACTATGTTTGAAATAGAATGGTGCTGTAATTAGTGGTTGCTTTGCAGATGGTTCATCAAAGTGGAACTGTAAGGAAGGGGCAGGGACTCAGTCTATGAGCCCTTTGGTCTGTACCAATGGAATTTATTTAATGTTGACTTACCAATTCCCCATTGTTGTTATGTTCCTTCAGGTTCACTCCAGGTTTATGATGACCATATCTTTGTTGTTGTCGTCAACTGCCCTTGAGTCAACCTTGACTTATGGAGACCCTGTGGATGAGGCATTTCCAAGACTCCCTTGTCTTCTACTGCTCTGCTTAAGTTTTGCAGATTCATGCCCATGACATTCCTAATTGAATTTAGCCATCTTGGGTGTGGTCTTCCTCCCTTTCTTCTACCTTGAACCTTTCCCAGAATTATTGTCTTTTCTAATGATCCATACTTTCTCATGATGTGGCGAAAGTACGACAGCCTCAATTTGGTCATATTGCCTTCTAGGGGTATTTCAGACTTGATCTGTTTTAGAACCCAATTGTTTGTCTTTTTTGCTGTCTACAGTATTCTCAGCACTTTTCTCCAACACCATATCTCAAATGAATTGATTCTTTTTATCCACTTTTTTCACTCTCTAGCTCTCACATCCACACATGGTAATGGGAAAACAATGGCTTGTACGATTCTGACTTTAGTGCTTAGTTATATATCTGTACTCTTTAGGATCTTTTCTAGCTCTTTTGTGGCTGCCCTTCCTATTTCTAGTCTTCTTATTTCTTGACTGCAGTCTCTGTCCAAACAATGTTTGATCTTGAGTATGAGAAATTCTTAACTCTTTCAGTTTTCTTATTGTCTAATTTGAATTTATACAGGTCCTCCATGGTCATTATTTTTGTTTTATGTTCAGCAGCAAGGCTGCCTTTGCACTTTCTTCCTTAAACCTTTTTCAGTTCTAAGACCATAATGTTTTCTGCTAGTAATATCGTGTCATCTGTATATCTTAGACTGTTGGTGTTCCTTCCTCCTTCTTCTAACCCTATTTTTCCTCTTTGTATTATTTTTTCTGTGTACAAGTTGAACAAGTATGGGGATAATATGAAGCCTTGTCTGACTCCTTTACCAACTGCGAACCATTCAACTTCTCTGTATTCTATTCTGACAGTGGCCTCTTGTCCTGAGTATAGCTTTCTCAACAGAACCATCAAGTGCATTGGCATTCCTATGTATTTTACTAAGTAAGTAATAACTTTATTGTTAAAAACTAAAAGCCGTAACTATTTGGTACAGATCAAACCAATGAATACAAAAATATATGAAAACAGGGCACAACATTTATAAGAATTTATAAAGGAACCATAAATAAGATACGATAATAATGATAAAAACACATGACAAGTGAGACTTCTAATTCTTACCCACAGCTTGATAACTAAACCTAATCTTGCTGGCAGCTAAACCAAATTTTGCTACCATGGAGGTAATGTATACATAATTACCAGCCAAAAGAATATCGATTTGCTGGGTCCCATGTGTTTTAAAGCATTCCATAGCTTTTCATGGTCAATGCAATCAAAGGCTTTGCTATAGTCTATAAATCATATACTGATTTTCTTTTGGAATTGGTGCACTCCATCAGCCATCATATGTTTGCAATGCAGTGTGGATCTTTGTTGTTGTTGCAAACTCTATTCAAAGAAGATTTGCCTTTGCCTACCCTTGAGGCTGAGAGAGTGTGACTTGCCCAAGATCATCCAGTGGGTTTCCATGGCTGAGTGGGAATTCAAACCCTGGTTTTCCAGAATCCTAGCTAAAACCATTACACTATGCTGCCCCCTGAGCAATAAAGTGCTCAAACTGAAAAGCCATGGCAAATAATCTGTAGCTTTGCAGGGTAGGGGCATTCTATTGGCATCTCCTGTCATCCGTTCTTTACTGGGTTGAAAATCTGCAACATCATCCTCCAGCCATCTGCAGTAGTGATGCTGCAGTGCAGCAAAGACCAAGGCAGTAATTCCTATTGTTTACTAGCTTCCATAACCAGGAGTAACACTGTAGTTTGTTACCAATATCCTTTGTTTGATACCTCCATCACCTTACCGACAATATACACAGAATGTATATTACATTCTTCTACATATATTTTAAAGAGGAAAATAAGACACAGTGTAATGTCTGCATAAAACACTGTATTGCTCTTCTAACAGGCTAATTTCACTGTGTCCCAAAATGGCAGTTCCCAGAATTGATTTTTTTTTTAAAAAAGGATGATTAATTTTTCTAACCTGTCTGTTCAATAAATAAGATTAGTTCTTTTGTTCAGTTGCATATTTTATTCACAGTCGCTAAATGCATATTGGAAAGCTGTGCCAAAGGCATAGGGTTTGTGTTTAAGAAATCAAAGAGTGTGAACTTTTTGCTTATTGTGTAATGATCTGTGTGGTATGCTTAGGAGCGTGTCTTCTGTCCCTTTCATGGAATGGAAAGTGTAGTGTGGAAAAGGTAATACATCATATCTCTGGAAAAGCAATGAATTTAAATAAGAGCTGCATTGATTTGTTTTTTTTCTTTACAGACTCCTTAATGGATCTGTAGTAATGAGATTTATTGCAAATTGATTAACTTTGTAGCTCTAATTGTGTCCTCAGCTTTGGAAAAAGTGAAACTGTAAGGGTTTAGTCAAGGGGGGGGAACCCAGCTGTTGCATTATTTCCCTGAAGAATCTAATCAAACTCATATAAACATTGCACAGGATTTTTCCATTGTGGGCACTTTCTCTTTTCATTTTCCTGATTTTTCAGCCCATGTGATGATGACTCATGATGTCTTTTTCTCTACTAATATTAATTGTCATGGAGGGTGACGTAGTAAAAGGGCAATGGTTCCCAATCTTTTCTCTGCCTCTCACAAATGGATTGCCAGAAAATGGGACCATAGATGCCCATTTTGCATTTCTCTTTTCTTTAGTCTGGTAGCTGGGTGACATTTTTCATTTAGCCTGATGTAAACCAAGGACCTCTCCTTGCTAAGGAATTATCACATGGGGAAAATTGGAAGTTTAAATGGTTCAGAGTCCATGGTTATCCAGTGTATTAGGCACAATTGTGCAAATGGTTTTCACACAATGTTGTGTGCAAACCACTTGGAATCCAACAGGAAAGTGAAATGAACCAGCAAATGGGCATTTTTGGGAAAATGCTGTTTCATTTCCTTTTCATTCACAAATTCACTTTTATTGTGCAATTGCTCTAGTGTGGAAGCCATTTGTGGGATTCTCCCCATTTCTGTACTTGTTGCTAGATTTTCCATGTTTCTTTGGGGTGAGTAACCAGGGCTATTAATGGAACAGTTGCTGAGGCAAAGGCAGGGACACAGAGAAAAAACTTGCTTCTCCCTCCGTGTGAATGTCTCTTCTCCCTCACCCTTCCCCATTAGTTGGGGTCTTAAAGGAACAGCTGGTGAGGGAAGGCAGGGACACTGATTGCTGAGTGGGACGCAGACTTTTATGCTGTTTTTCTACCTTTTCTACTTTTTGGGTAATGTTTTGCTCTTTTTATTTAGGTTGGATACCATTTCTTGGAAAGTAAGGGACAGTACAGCATATTTTTATAAATAAAATTGTGTAAATAAAATTGTTTATTTCTCTGGGTGATTTCTGATGACACAACTACTTCTTCTGTGTGCACACACAAAAAATTGATTCCCAGACCATTATCAGGATTTACACACATCTGTGTGAAAACCAAATGCATGTTCTACCCTCTTTCTTGCTTTAGTAATGAGCTTCTAACATGTTATTGTATTCTGTGTGAAAACCATTCGTGCATTGCATGCTTTTGTGGGTTGCAGCTGCTTTAATCATTATCAGAATGGAGGTACATATGGTGCCTGTGTGATTTACTCCATAGTAGGTCTGCCAGACTAAAAACTGGATTGGGCTCCTGTACCTTTAATGATTGTGTAGAAAAGGGAATTACAATAGGAGTTACTTGTCTTGCAACCAGGTAACAAGTCACATGTGCTGAAATTCCTTCTTCTACACAAGCATTAAGGGTACAGAAGCCCTCTCCAAGTTTCACTCTGTCAACCTTGAAAAAATCAACCGTTTTTTTTAATAAAAGGGACATTTAATGAAAAGCCACATTTAGAAGAAATGTTCAGAATCTGAGACATTGACTAATATGCGTCAAACATTAGAGCAGATTACTTTTTTTCTCAATAGGGAGAATTAAGGATTGAACCAATGGAATCTACATAAAGGTTGATTATCAACATAAGGAATTGGTAACTTCATTTTATAAATGTTTATAAATTATGTAAAATAATTATCAACATTTATGTAAAAAGAAAGTACCAATTCCTTACTGATTCAATAGGTCTACTATAGTTGTACTAGCAATTGGTTTTAGGACTCTGGGTTTGCACAAAATATGTTTGCTATTGCTACTACTTATGGGGAAAAGCTCTTTTGTCTATTCACTCTCATATAGGAGTGAAAAATCTCATGGCAGTTGACAATTTCCCCTTCTCACAGATGAGTAAAAAGATGAGTGAATTGTTATTACATCACTGTAAAAGCAATTTAAATTATAGCATTTCTCTTTTGTGATCCAGAATTATGTGATTCTGACTCAAAGAAAGATATCATATTATTAAATGCTCTTCTGGATTAAAACAGCATCTCCGTTGAAAACAAGTCACTAGCTGGACATCTGAAACAAAGGGCCTTTTCACACTATACACTTATAGCACTGTGATTTCACTTTAACTGCTGTGGTTCCACCCTATGAGATACAGGAAGCTGTAGTTTAGAGAGGACTGTTTAGAACTTCCAGCCAGAATACTCTAGGCTGGGCTTAAAACCTCACTCATCAGGCTGAGGAATGGAAGGCAGTGAAGTTAATGAGCAGGGATCTTCAAGATAAGGTGTCCAAAGAAAGGGCATGAGTATGAGAAAGGACTGAGAAACTGTAACTTGGCCAAAGGAAGAACAGTGGAGAATGACGTATGAGGGAAAGAACAGAGAAAACAGGAACCAAAGTAAAGGACAGTTCATAACATGTAAAAAGGTAAAGGTATTTCCCATTGACAAGATTGTCAAGTCGTGTCTGACCATAGGGGGCAGTGCTCATCTCCATTACTAAGCCAAAGAGCTAGCATTGTCAGAGACTACTCTGTGACCATGTGGCCAGCATGATTGCACAGAACGCTGTTTACCTTCCCACCAAGAAGTGGTACTTATTTATCTACTTGCATTTGCATGCTTTTGAATGGCTAGGCTGGCAGAAGATGGGACTAGTGATGGGAGCTCACCCCATCATGCAGTACCTGGGCCTCGAACTGCCAACCTGCTGATCTTGCAATCAACAGAGACAGCGTCTTAACCACTTGAGCCACCACACCCCATCATAAGATGTAGGCTAATAATATTACCATATTTGAGAGCAGGAAGGATTGTATGTTTTGGGGTAGGAAAGGAGGTAATATAGGGGAGGTTAGTCAAGATACTGGGGAAATAGAGGAAAGAGAACAAAATTGGCAGTGGCCTGAAGTCCAGAAACATGAGGAAACAGTGGGGGGAAGTGGAGAAGCCTTTTTTTCTTTTTTCTTTTTTAAAGCTGGTGACACATTGTTTTAGCTTGATACTTGTTCTTCCATTCTACACATTCTTTCAGACCAGGTGATCTGGTGTGGGGACCCTTTCTAGTCTTGCTCTCCATGATCTACACTAGTCATCACTAGTAATTTACCTTTCCTTATTGCCAACTCTGGTAGGCCTGGCCTTGCATTATCTATTAGGGTTATGAGGTTTTGGGCCCTGACTCTAAACCTCAGAGCCTGATTATTCTTCTCATCTTCAGAGCAAAGGGGAAGAATTTCACTGAGAACTCTGCCTTGAGAAGAGTGGGTGTGTACTGTTGTTTGCCGCCAAATCATTTTTTACTTATGATGACCCCTATGAAGGAGAGATCTAACAACCCACTAAGGTCTTGCAAACTCAGGACTGGGGCTTTCTTGATGGAATTAACCCCCTTGTGTTATGATTTTCTGCTTTTCCTACTGCCTTCACTGAGCATTACCCTCTTTCACGGTGAGTCATCTTGTCCCATGATACATGCAAACGTTGATAGTCTTGGTCTTCTGGTGAAGTTCAGGCACGATTTGCTCCTGCTCTATTTATACATATTACTAAGTGTTGCTTATCCTGGTATAGACTGCTTTGGAATGGCTGCTGCAGACACTCCAAGCAGTCTATTTAGTTTGTTCCTTCCCACCCTCCTCTTCCTCTCAAACATCTCTAGGGACTGTCCCTAGGTTTCAAGGCTTGGGCCCTAAAACTTCAGGGACTGGGATGTGCCTGATCTGGCAACACTGTATAAATCAAAGCCATCTCAAGTGAAACACTATGGGGAAAAAAACACAATGATTTCAGTATGCAAAATACAATCATATAACTCTTTTCCCCATGCCTAAACAAACCATGGGACTGCCCAGAGTAATGAGATCTAAAACATAACAAATGTGGCATGATTCTTAATTTTCTCCTAATACTTATGACGTTCTCCAAATGTGCTTTTGCATTTTAAGACTTTGGATGATCATATTCTCTTGTATCTTGTAATTATGGATAATTTATTTTCCACAGCTGGAAAATTTCACACTTCTATTGAGAATGCAAAGCTGCAAAGTGAGAAGAAACACCAAAGATTGTCTCTGAGGGCACACATTTTCTCTACTGCTCAGATGGATGTTTCTGGCTTGTGCCTAGTCTGATTTAAAATTAATGCAGCTCTATGCTGGTTCAGGAGGGAACCCAACCGTCTGCAGTTCACTGCAGGATGGAAAAATATTCCAGACCATTAACTTTGGATGGTGTTTCTCTTGAAAAAAAGATGTTGATGTTGTGCTACTGCCTGGGCTCAGAAATGCTCTGAAAATGCTGATCTCATGCACTGAAAATAAAATTATCCATGTGATTTTTTTTGCGGTGAACATCATTCTTTTGGGCATCATCAGGCAACCAGCACTATCCTGGGTTTCACAAGCTGACATTCTTTTAATTCTTTTTTGCTATCTGTCTTTGAAATCTCTACAAATGCTCTCCAAAAGATTCTCAGGAAGGCAAATAAGGAGAGCAAACAGTAAATCTTATGTTATTCCCAGAGCAGAAGAGAAACTCCCTCTCATACACACTTCTGGTAAATTGTAGAGTTTGTAGAGATACAGGATTCATTATTTTTATTTGCTACAGTGAAATTTATTAAATTGGAAAAGATTAGATCTTAGTTATCACAGTAAATCCTGAAACACTATTGAAAAAGCTAAAAAAAAAAAGCAGGATGTAGATCGACTCTTGCTTACTCAAGTTTTATGGTAAGCAGAATGGACAGTTTGAAGGATACAGTCATTTTATGGCAGGAAGAGAAAACAAACACCAAGGGGCCATTCCTACTTACATTTAAATCAGCTCGCGAATCATGTTGACACTGGGTGGCTGAAGCCATTGAGGCCAAGGCACAGTTCCTGCTATGGAACTGAATTGCAGCAATGGCACTAGTAGCTCCCACTAGTACCATTTGCAAGGCTTTGGGGAGGGGACCCAATCCAGGTTCTGGGTGGTAGGGGCAATGGAGGTTGAGAAGCTGAGCTTTCTCACCTGCTGGCAGCCCTGCTCACACTCTTGTTCATGCTCTCTCTCACCTGCCCACTCACCCGTGCTCGCTCTCTCACCAGCAATAAAGATCCCCTGGAGCAGCTAGCGGCTCCTCCAGTAAAATGTAAAATGTGATTCAGGTCCATTGTTCACACTTGTTGAACATGTTCCTGAATTGATTTATTCCAACCCCCCCAACCCCCCCCCAAACACCAGGAAACTACTTTTCAAAAAGTGTGGGTTTTTTTTTTTTTGATTTGGGGTGGTTCAAAGTGACTCTGAATGATCTGAGTCACTTCTGAAACTGTCCACAGTGAGAACAAGGCACATTTACAGCAAATCGTAATTCTCTGTAAATCATAGTGGGAACAGCCCCCAAGTGGTGACTTTTCCCTATTGCCCTATTGTTTTGGCATAGTGAGGTTTTCTTGTACATGAACCTTCGCAAATTTGACTAAGAATAAATTTTCAGGTGATGCCTACATTTAAATTTGTCTATGTGAGGAAGCATTTATAAGAAAACATCATGGAAAGCTGTATCTGCACTGCAGAAATAATTCAGTTTGACACCACTTTAATTGCAATTGCTCAATGCTAGGGAATCATGGGATTTGTAGTTTGTTATGGCACCAAAGCTCTCTGACAAACCTCAGAATTCCTTAGCACTGAGTCAAGGCAATTAAAGTGATATCAAACTGAATTACAGTATTTCTGCAGTGCAGATTAGAAGGGAGATAACTCTTCAGGTGGTGCTGTTTTATTTAGGACTAGTGAAAGGATCCAGCTTTGCATGTGTTACTCTGATATCCTGAAGTTTTCAAACAAAATTACACAGCTATCCAAGCTGGGCACATTCTGCCTACCCCACCTGAGTGATATTATGATTGCTGACAGTCCATGAAGAAGAAGCATGTCCATTCTATGTATGTGAGGTTGCAAATGTCCCACAACTATAGACAGGCAGCCAAGTAACTTTGCTTCTCAGACTACAGCCCCATCTAATTGAAATGGTACCAAATACAATCCTGCTTTGGGTTTACAGTTATCTTACAGAGGATTTTTTTTGGGGGGGGAAATGATGTCTAAAGGTGGGGCACAGAGAAAGTCAATCAAAGTCAATCAATCGATCCATGGGGAGAGACGGGAAATATAAATATATTTATTATTATTAAATATCTATAGTCACAGTGAACAACACATGGCCCATGATGTACTGCCCCCCAAATCATTTTTGCATACCCTGCCTCAGCCCAACCACACTTGAAAAAACACAGGAAAATCCAGTTTTCAATTCAAACAAAGCTTCAAAAAATGTTCTTCACCCAGCTGAACTGCAACCTTTAGGTTTTTAGCTAAAATGCAAAATAGTATTGCAAAGAACTATTGCTACTTAAACTGCTAGGATGAGGCTGGGTCTCTTGTCAAAGCAAAGGAATGAAATATCCAGCTTCTACTTTGTTATTTTGTTCATCTATTGACTTCCTCTATGCTAATCTACCAAAGATAATAGTAAAAGTTGAAAGCCTTATCATTTCATTCAGTTGCCACATCAAGGAAGGTAGTCCTGTAGATGATATCATCTTCCCTTCTCTGAAAAACATCCTAAAGATAGCCTCCCCAGTGTTCCTCGAATACTCCATGTGGTAAGTCAAAACATACAGAAACATTATCCTTATGAGAGATGCAGAATAAAAGTTGAATGCAATATTTGTTTCCTTCCTCAGTTTTACAGATACATTATTTTACTTCTTAAGAAATACTGAGTGCATTGTTGACTGGGATCAATTATCTATTATTGCCAAGACAAATATAATAAAGAACACACTCCCTCTAATTTGGTTCTTAACAGTGAAACAAATCTTAAAGTAATTTTACTGATCATATTGGCCTGCTCATACCTTATCCTCTTATGGAGAACATATTGGAACCCATACATTAGGCTGTAACTCCAGTGATAGATTTATCGTTTCCATCTGCTTATTAATTGGGATGAATTATTTATAGACTTTCCTGAAGAAAGTCTTTTGTTATTATGGAAAATTGTAGTAACAAGTCTTCTGTGCTTTGTGAAAAGAGCTTGCCTAATCAGGCTTGTTCAAAAAGTATGTAATTTGGCCAAGGAAAAGAAAAGAAAGATGAAAAGAAATAGAAAGTGTGGGTGGTTGGGAGGAGATGCTGAAGACAAAACTCCTGCATAAGAAATGGAGAAAAAGTGGGCCTCCAGGTATTGCTAAATAGCCAAGTCTCATAATCTCTGGCTATGCTGCCCTGGGCTGTTGGGAATTGCAGTCCAATGTCATCTTGTGGGGGCAAAATTTTGCCAGCCCTGTCATACAACATAAAGTAGAGCAAAAATAATTGTGAAATTCAGACTATTCTGGAGCTTAATCGTACAACTGTTCCAGTCTATAGCACTTGTGAATTCCTGCCAGTCTATACTGACCTCCAATCATATCAACGGATGGTGGAGTGACCAACTACAAAGGATTACCTGGGGCTCCTCTTTTATGTAGTGTTCAAGTGAAAACATTTTAAGAGATACACTTTTACCTCCTGCATCACAAAAAATGCACCTTCCTATTTCCCTGATCAGCAGTAGTCTATGTCCCCAATCAGCAATATATTTTAATAAATATTTAATTATTGCTCTATTAAAATAAAAGATGAGTTTGATTCAAAACTGTCAGAAAGTTTTCATTAAACTTACCGGAAATACTGAGATGCGCTTGCATTGGTTTGCTTGGTTTCATCTAGAACAAAATTTTCATTCTTAGCACATAGCCAGATGTCAAGTAAACATTTTGGTTTTGTTATTTTCAATGCTGTTAAAGGCTGAGTAAGTAAAATTTGCTTCTTGGGCAGAAGCAAATTATACTCATACAAGCAGGGGGAATCTTCCAATGGATCATATTATCAGAAGCTGGATATTCTTCTCCCACACTTCTGTCCATTTGGTGTTATAATGTAAGAATGTTTCTTCAAGATATTTTTGAATTGTATTTGCTGGTGAGGGATGGATGAAAATTTGATTTGGTTTGTTCTTTGTTTGAACTTTGTAAAATTGCAAATTTCTCAAAAGTTCTACAGAAATAATTTGAGATTTTAAAAAAGTGTGAGATAAAGCAAAGCTGACAGATCTGTAGATCCAAATAGAGGAGCTTTGAGTTCTTTACTATTCCAAGCCTGAGTTTTAATCCCAGTGTACTGAGATATGTTCATGTTGCATTAGGGTCATTGCCTCTGTTTTTTCCTGATAAACTTTTTATCTTTACAAGCTACATAGTAGATAGATACAATGTGATTTTCTCCAAACTGGGGATGGTTGTATCTGTTGAATTTGGCCAGTACAGATGGCTGCATATTTGGTTTAGTTCATTTGTGACAAGAATTTACCAGATTTCTTCATATAGTCTGCACATTTCTTCATATAGTCATTGGAATGAACTTGAATAAGAAAAAAAGCCAAGTTGACCCATCCATCTATCCATCCACCCATCCATTTGTATTTCAAGCACTGTTTATTTGTTAGTGATAGGAGTATTACAGAGGAGAGAAGGGAAGTAAAGAGTAGCTTTTTGTGGCATCCTGTCCCTCCCTGACTCTGCCCAAAAGTAAACAGCAGCCAGCCCCTCCTTTGCTGGCATTATTCTGTTGCCAAGAAGTCTGCTATACCTTACCAGATTAATGGCATTTCCTTTTTACCTTACAAAAAATAAAGGAATGTGCTCAAGAACATATCTGAAGTCTGTGAATTGAAGAAATATGAACACATCAGATTGTCCTCCCCTCTTCTCAGAATAACCACAGTATTACAAACAGGGAATTAAGAATCTGGGCCTAAATTGATTTGTATGTCCCAAAAGAATGAACCCACTCAATCCATGAAATTTATATAAGTGTTTATTTACCAAGTTTTCATTGATTTAATGGCTGGAATTAACTCATTTTAGGTCAAGGAATTCAGATCACTTACAATGATTTGCTAGCTTGTTTTTTTAAAAAAAACCCCTAGTTTCTCTTTTGATGTTGAGAGTGGTGGTGAGATAAGTTAGGGGGAGGAGGAAGAATTGATCACTGCCATTTTACTTGAAGAAACATTCCCAAGATTGATAACTGTATACTTACTAAATAATTTTTTTTACTTTCATAATTACCTTAAGATAGTCATTCTACAATTTTCAGGCCAAACCCAGTAGCAATCCATGTCAGAGGGCAATGATTCAACTCTGAGTTTTAGTTAAAATCTAAGGTATTGGATCTATTTTGGGAGGTGATTCCCAAGGCACCATGGATAGCTCCTTTAATGTTCAGATTAGAGTCTGGAGCAGATTCATCACCACCTCTGACATGGATTCAACCAACCATCACAGGCGAAATCAGACATCATCTTGATATGTACCATGAAATACTCATGTTCAATATAGAATCATAGAATATGTTTCCTTGAAAAGTCTCATTGATTTCAGTTGGATTACTCTTAAGTAAGCATGCCTAGAAGTTTACTTTTAAGTAAAAATTTGACATTATAAGAAGCATATACGTTTCCCAAACTCATAATTACCCTGTGCTTTGAAGGGAGGGGTGGAAAGTGTTTCCTGTTCCTACAACACATTCCCTCCAAATGTTTCCCGTGGCAATAATATACATATTTACTCCAGGACTGCAAGCAGTTTAGGAAAAAATATTCAGAGGGACAGTTTGCTGGAAAGAATTAGCAGGTGTAGGAAGAATGGTAGGATTTATTAATTTATTTAGTAAATTATAACAATCTGCACAAGATATGCAATTGCAATGTGGCTTACTGTTAGCATTTATTGCTGTCAGAATTAAGCTACAGTGGATTTTGGAAGGTATACTTTGAGTACCAGCACCCACAGACCAATCTTTGCAATACATTTATTAATATTCTAGCATGCGTACCCTCATGTGGCAATAGGAAAGTACTACATCTACACAAAAAGATGATCATGTTAAAGTGTGCACTATTTTGCTTTAGGGAGGAGGGGAGCCTGAGGGCTCATCTAGACTGGCAATTTGTGCTGATTTGTCACTAGGCATTTCACAGCCTTTCTTGACCCTTTTTCTTACTTCTTTGCACTTCCCCATCCAAAATCTCCTTCAGGATCAGTGCTGGAAGGACAGGGTACAATAAAATCCAACATCGACAAAACAATGATACCTTTGCTGGGCCAACCAAAATGGCCAAATTACATGATGCAAGGTTTCAAAACTTCCCTGGCTTCTTCATCAGGCAAAGGTGTTAAAATCATTCATGAGAAAGAAAAATATGATAGTGTTAGTGTAGCAGGCCTGCATTTTTTCAAAATGTTGTTGTTCTCAGTTAAGATGGTATGGAGAGATATCTGTGTAGGCAGAGGCTATTCCTCTTTTTTGGTCATGTTGCTACTCCTCTTTTTTGGCTCTGGGAGACCCAGGAGGAGGAGTTTATTGCTCAGGCAAAAGAGGCATCTTACCTCTTCCAGGTTCAATCCTCGATCGGGGATACACCCAGATGTTATCACACATAATTCACCACCGATTCTGCTGTGATGCTGCTGGCCAAATCCAGCCTAGGTCCAAGGATTGCTCAGCTGGCCAATTTTTAAAGTAGGAAAACTTCTGTTTTCGAAAAAGTGCCGGCAAAGTGCGGCTTTGGCCTGGGCTCCATTCGGACGGCAGCATCGCAGCAGAATTGGCGGCAAATTATGTGTGATAACATCTGGGTGTATCCTCGATTGAGGATTGAACCCGGAAGAGGTAAGATGCTTCTTTTGCCCAAGCGATAAGCTCCCTGATCATAAAGTCCAGAAAATAAAATTTAAACTCCATTAGCAACACAAAAAAGATACTTTCTTTGATATCCAGGCTGCCTCTGACAGAGGTTGGATTTGGCTGGGAAAGAAACAATTCCTTCTTCATATACCATCCTATTCGAATACCCTCACTCATCTTTAATTCAAATTTATTTTAAAATATCTCTAGAACCGTAGTGCTAAACTGGTAGACTACAATACACAGCTATTATTGTAATTGGAAAGATCACAGCCTCCCCCCTGCCATTCAGTTTCAATTTATGGTGTCTTCCTCCCTCTAGCACCAAGTTCTTCAAACCCATGAAGAGATCAAAACTATTCACCTTTCCTCCAAATATGGAGCTCTTACGAAAGAATCCCACAGCTTACTGTCTTAAAAGTTAAAACAGATGCAGCCAAAAATACACAGCATACAAAACTTAAAATATAATTAAACTATCAACAGAATTGAATGCATTAAAAGCACACTCATTAAAAAGAAAAAAACACGATATTAAAGTTCCTTCCCTCTTGAGCAACCAGACCTCGAAAGCCCAATGAAATACAAAAGTCTTCACTTGCCTACAGATGGATAACAAGGACAGTGCCAGTGTGAAGGGCCTCTCCAGAATAATAATAATAATAATAATAATAATAATAATAATAATAATAATAAATTTTATTTATATCCCGCCCCTCTGTCAAGCAATCGAGGTGGCTCACAACAATTTAAAAACTTCATACAATATTAAAATACAATCCACAATCACATAACAAAGAAGATCTCAAAACACAGACACACTTATATGTTGAAATACTGTGAGTCAGATAGTCTGGACCTAAGCCACACAGAGCTTTAGGTGGTCACAACAAACACTACAAACTGTAGTATTTCTCTTTCTTTGGACCTTAAGTGCTTTCCACTTACCAAGCATTAATGTCTTTTCCATTGAGTCGTGTCATCTCATGATTTGTTCAAAGTATGGCAACCTCATTTTAGTGGTTTGATCTTCCAGGCAGAGTTGAGGCTTGATTTGCTCTTGGACCAATTCATTTGTTTATTTGATATTTGGCAATAGAAGTATCCACTGAGGTTTCCTCCAGCACATTTCAGATGGTACTAAAATTCACTGAAGCCATACAGGATTGTTCTGGAAGAGTAAGATCTGCCTGCTCAACTCACCTCAGCACCAGAATGACTGCTCTGTACATGTTTCTTGACAGGAAGGAGACAAGCCCAGGGCATAATGCATTCTGCCTATATGCAAAAGGCAACATCATCTGAGAGCTAACCATTTTGCTGGCCCTCTGTATTTGGAGAAACTGAGTACTTCCTCCAAAGCTGATTCCAGACAAAGGACAAGAGTTTAATTAATGGAAGAACAGCTTGTTGAGGGACTGTGTAATCTGTCTGTCAAAACATTTGATAACTGCAAGTTTTAAAGTTTGTTACCTACAGTATTTTAAAGTTATGCAAATATTCGTACAGCTTTATGATTTTAGCTGGATTTCAGATTTCAACTCGTGCTTGCAAGACAGTTGATGGTTTAACAATGGTCTCATCTGTGCAGTTTTAGCAGCACAGTAACTTATTTCTCATTCTTTTACTTTGTAGACCACTTGGGCTGTTGCTGGTAGGGTTGTTATGGATACCAAAATAGGCAATGGACAGGTCAGTCAATAAATATTTCAGAGAACCACATAGGGTTGTATAATCTCTGAGCAAATACTGTGAAGTATCCCTGCCACACCTATGCTTATGCAGCAAAGCAAACATAGATAACATTGTTTGTAGAATAATACCTTTTTATGGATTGCTGTCAGTTTGCCTTTCTTCCAGGTGTATTTACATTTTGGAACTTTGTACTGACAGCTCTTCAAAATGTGCTCCATCCATCACATACTTTAAGGAGAGTTGTATTCAGCTCCCATCATGGGAACTGCAGTTTATTGTGGTACCAGAGCTCTCTGACACAGAAGGCTCAATGTCCCAGAAAAAAAAATACAATTCCCATGATTTCCTAAGCACTGAGCCAGGACAGTTAGTGGCCTCAAACTGCATTATTTCTGGCAGTCTGTAAAGGCCCTAAAAGATCTATCACCCATACATGATTATGGCAGTCAAGGATCTCCTGGATCCTCTGCGCAGTGCAACAATGCTTTCACTGTGTTAACTAACCCTTGGTCACCATGCCTTGCTATGAATGGAAGCATCTATCCATTTTGATTCACCTCATTTTCTAATGTTTCTAATCTTACTCAGTTTATTATAAACTTTGAGATTTCCCCCCAGCTTGGCAGTAAAATGCATAAGTATTGTTGTATGCATTTCCCCTGACACATGCATTCTATTATACACATTTTTGCAATCAATTCTATTAATATAGGGCATTTTTTTAACCACAAATTCATCACTATGTGCCCCCTTCTCTTGAGGTGTGTTTAGCGGGACTTTCCATAGGATGCAGCCATTAAATGGAATCATAGTGCTATAGTGTGAAGGAGCCTACAAGAAAGTCATTTTGGCTGTGGAAAGGGGCAGAATAAGGATAATCTGGAAAGTCTAGAGAAGTTGAAAGCCACAAAAACAGCCTTGTGCTATTCGGTAAGTTCTGGAACTCGCAGAACCCTACTGCATTTCCCTTAGGAATGGGGCATTGTGGGTGGTCTCTGAGCCAGCTAAGGAAGAGGTTAATTTACAAACAAAAGTTTACCTTTCAACAAAGAAGGGGGATGGGTAATCTGACTTGTTCATCTTTCTTTAATTCACAGACTTCAGACACATTCTTGAGTGCATCCCTCTTCTCTGAATAACCACAGTCCTCCTCATAAATTAGGAATTAAGGATCTAAGTTTAAATCCATTTGTTAGTCCCCAAAGAATATACACTCCATGAAATTTATGTAAGCCTTTGCTTACTAAATGCTCATTGATTTAATGGATAAGTTTAACAAATTGCCTCAGGTCACTGGTCACTGGATAAAACCTAGTACCTCTTTGTGTAAGGTACGGGCGGGGGGACACGTGGAGGTAGGATGAGATCAGGAGGGTAGGAAGAATTAGTTTTTTGTGGGTTTTTCACCCTTTCTTGAGATCATAGGTAGTCAGCCTTGTGCCCTCCAGATACTTTGCATGACTGTTCCCATAATCCTTGGTTACTGTGGCTAGAATTAGGGGAGTACCCAAAAACATCTGGGGCATACCAGGTTGCCTACCTTTGCTCTAGAGGATATTGCTTAGGGATCGCCGGAGTGAAAAGTGGAGATGGCTCCTGTACCTTTAATGATTGTGTAGATGAGGGAATGTCAGCAGGTGCTGCTTTTTACCTGTTTGCCTGACAAACACCACCTGCTGATGTTCCTTCTTCTATACAATCATTAAAGATACAGGACCTGCCCACTTTTCACTCTGGAGACCCCACAGTCATGCAGGTAATAATTATGCTTCTCTTGATAAGGGAGTCCTTTTATTTATAACACATTTAAGTAATAAAGTAATGCTTGGTAATAGAATCCCAAGAAAAACATCTATATTTATCCAGAGTAGCAAAAAGGAGCAACTCTTTGGTACAACTCTCAACTCATTTACAACATAATTTTTTAAATGCAGGACTTGCTCCATTATACCCAGAAAAGTCTTAACCCCGATACACATGCAGTGAATGGAAATGTTCATTGCAATTCACATGTATGTTGTGTGAGTAAAGATTTCTGCTTTTACTACAAGGATAAACCCAGAAGCATTATTTGACTTACCAAGAAGCATCATTTGTAGGTCATGATGAGGCAGAGAGGCAAGGGCTGTTTTTTCCCTCTGATGGAGCCTCCAGCTTCACAGAGGACTGTGCAGTTTCTAGGCTTTGGGAAAAAGTGGGAAAACCTGCCAGTCAGGGTCATCCTACTGACTTGTGAGCAGAATTGGAGAAGCTGAAGTAGAGACTTGACTCCAGTCTGTATAATGGCTGAGGCCATCTCCTGCATTTCCTTCAACAGTCAACATAGAGCTTCCTCTGCACTCTTCCTCCATACACATGTCCATAGTTTGTGGCTTGTTGTGTATAAGAATATTTATAGTACATTTAATTTTGTCACAACTTTGAGTGTTGTTTTAAGCATGGGCCTGGATTCACCTGGGAGGTAAATGGGGCATATGTGCTTTTCAGACCCAGTTAAGGATCCTCAAGAGACCAGGGAACATTGCACTTGGCCCATGGAGACAAGCATGCTCACATGCAGGGGGCAAGAGGGTGGCTTTTTATGGGCCCATCACCCCCTCATGTACCTTCTTTTGCTAGATCTCAGCAATGAGGAAAGACATCAGCTGTTGCCTAGCTAAGTTCTTGTGGCCTCATTTCCCTTACCAGCTGTAACCAATAAAAAGTTGTGGTTTCTTTTATCCCAACAAATGTGGCTTGTGTCATTAAGCAGAACCTCGATTACCACTGAACCTGCAATAGAGATTCTGCTTCTAATAGATTTTGGGCACGATAAAAATGACTTGTCCCTACTCTGAAAGGAAGGGCCTCTATAGATGGACCCAAAGGGCTGGCCTGGAGACAGAGATGGGGCATGGCAGCCGCATGCCGGCTGCCCCAACCCCATGCTGACGATGTCTTGACGCCGCATGCTGTTACACATGGCGCATGGCATCAGGACGCCCTCCCGGCACAGCATCCTGATTCACTGCACCAGAAAGGGTGATGAAGAGCCATGCGCTGGCTCGTAGAGTGCCCTTTTGATGCCCCTGAAAAGAGCGGCATTTTGCCGCTCTTTTTGGGGCGGCAAAAAGGAGGATTGGAGCCATGGCATGGGATAGCTGCAGCCCCGATCTGCCACTTCCCGGGGCGGCTCTGTGCTGCCTGTCTGCAGCCCTCCAGAGTAAAAAAAAAAAAAGCACCCATAGTTGATTACAGTTAGGCCTCATTCCCACTTACAAATAAATCAGTTTGTGATCCAAATCGATGGATTGGTTCGACAGCAGAGCATGGTACATGCTACATTTGTCCCAATCACATTTTTTATTGTAAAATAACCCACTTGTCATTCACATTGACTAGTGAATCGATTAAAAATGGACCCTCTTCAGCCAGCTGGCAAATCAATTCCAATCCATATACCATTCACACTTGTGCTGAATCAATTTATTGCAGAAGATATGGGGGGAAAAAGAGTTCAAAAAGACTCCTGTCAAATGGGTTTAGTGCGGAGCTCCTCTCAAAAAACCACTTCAGTGATTCGGCTCAAGTGTGAACAAGGGACATTTAAACCACTTCAAACTGGTTAGCAAACTGGGTTATAATGTAGTGGGAATGAGGACTTAGATGAATGCCAGAATCAGATGAGATGCTTCTTCTGCATCTAAAAAATCAGACCTTTCTATTATCTCATCTGTGTTTTGAAAGTGTGTCAATGCTGGGAATCAATCTATTTACAGCTGTCTTATGATGTTCTTGTTATCATAAGAAATAATTTTGGGGTGTCATGGAAAGGAGTGCCTGGATCAGTTAAAAATAATCTTTCTTTGTTGTGTCAATCAGAATTATGAAGAAACTGAAAAGCCAGCTAAAATTGTAGCCCATAGCAACCCTCACAAAATTTGCTTCCATAAAGGGAGCACAAATGATTTAGAATTATGTAACCTGAAGTCCCTGGGCAAGACATTAAAATGCAGATTAGCTGACATCCTCTGTCCACAACTATTCATTACCTGGTCAAGATTTCAGATCCTTGTGGTGAAAGCAGTTATCCTGCTACTAAATGTGCTCATTAGAGTCCTGGCCCTCATATATCTTCTCATTGAAAATGCTGCACTGCCAGTTATCAAATATTTTAATTCTCAGCCTGGATGAAGCTGCCCCCAGGGACTGGAAAAAGACATAGAGTCTGCTGCTTCAAAGAACAGTAAAGCTTTCAAAAAGAATACTACTATGGAAGAATTATAAACCCTGAGTCAGAAATCTAATTTGAATGTGCTATTGCTTAGGAATAAACTTGCAATAACTGTGACAGTTTGATGGCTGTCAAAATTTGACAGGCATATTTCCAGGCTACTGTTCAGCTCATGTTGGAAGTGAGTTGACAGATGATCCCACTGCTAACAACTACCTGCATAATTCCACCTTAAATTCCCACAGAATATTTTGGTATTGCTGCCACCAGGATTCCTATTGGATTCACTTTCACTAAATATGTTATAAAAGCTATTCCTTTAGGCTTTTAGTTTCTTAAACTTTACTTCTCTAAATAATGGGCATAGTGACCAGGAGGTACAGTGGTGTGAATCTATGATGAACAATAAATACAACTATATTAAATACAATTGAAGGGGTACATCTGTTCTTTCACTTCTTACTCACCAGCAAAGTGCAGTTTTTCTTTTAACACACAGTATAACACACAGTGTTCTAGCAATATAGCACAGTCTTCCCCCTCCAAAAAACTCAGTGCCCCCTTTCTTCTTCAGTATCCTAATATTATCATATGTTTCATTTAGCACAGGAACACTACAGGTGTACCTGGATTCCTGATCTTTATGTTGGATACAGTTATTTATACATAATGAGATGCACATGTGTTTATATAAAAGTTTCTGAGTTTACACTGCCGTTCAAGTATTCAATTTTCTTGATTAACAAACAACAGAAGTAAAGATTTCTGAAGTCTTGTGTATATTGGTTTGTTCCTCCCTATATTTAGCCAGTTATTCATAAAACTCCTGCTCCTGCCCTACTCAGAGACAAGTCCTAGTCCTAACAAGTCAGTGGAGCTTTGTTACCCTAAATGCCAGGGTTCTAGGAGGGCATTCACAAATTATATTCAATGAGGAAATTAATTTAGCTGAATAGGAAGCAGTGAGAGGGCTCCTGACAACTCTGAAGGTGGGACACAAACCTATGTACAGTGGCTCTAAACCCAAGAATGTCAGAGGCAGGTTCCAAATTAATTTAGTTTATTGATTAAAATGGGAATCAACATACATTCTTTTACACTCACACGGAAGAAATGAGATACAAAAGGTGGTAGCAGAGAATGGATTAAAGGATTGCAGTGGTCAATACTTTACTGATATCAGAAGTGAGGCTCTGATTTAGGGGAAGACTATGAGTTGAATATATCTCAGTACCCTGCTTTGTGGCATGGCCAGTAGTACTGATGGGTCAAGCTTGAATCTGACAGTTTTTGCCTGATTCCAACTGGACCCAAGTGGGAGTGCATAAAAGGGCATATTTATAGGGTGAAATGTCCCTGAGGCAGTTTCTCAGAAGTTTACATGGATTCTCCAGGCGGAAGAATGGCCAGAGATGTGTGGAAATTGTAGAGCAATCAATGCAAATGTTTTAAACAAAGAAGTGTCATCTCCAGAAGGAAGTGCCCTTTGATTCCCAGATTTCTAGCAAACACCTGGTCTATTCCACACCATCACTCCTATGTGAAAGGATTATGCGGATTCCAATCTATCTCAGCTAAGTGCCCTTGAGCTTCCCCCATGCTGAGCCAGCAGGATCTATGGCATGGCTAGTTTCCGTACTGGAGTTGCCCTTATGGCTACCTGCCTAAAACATCCTTTTTATATTAAATTGATATCAAAAGTTGATTAGGAGTGAAGAGGACTGGACCTGGGGGTAACAGTTTGCATAGGACTTTTGTCCCAAAAGTTACTTGCTCTACGTGAACAATTATAAATGTAAGTAGTCCAGTTGTTCCTAGAGTTTTTAAATGTTTTGTCTGTGCAGGTGCACCAAAATATACTACAAGCTGAGTCTGCCTTACCCAAAATACTTGGGACCAGAAGTGTTTTGGATTTCAGATTTTTTTTTTTGGATTTTGGAATATCTGCATGTACATAATGAGATATCTCAGAGATGCGACCCAAGTTTAAACATGAAATTCATGTATGTTTACTATGCACTTTATACACATAGCCTGAAGGTAATTTTATACATAATATTTTAATAATTTTGTGCATAAACAAAGTTCGTGTATACTGAAGCATCAGAAAGCAAAGGTGTCAACTGGAACAATTCAGATAATTAAAAATAAATAAATCTCAAAACATTTTAAATGACAGGATAGTGTCCTAATAATCAGATGTCTACTTAGATTCTCAAGACTGTCTGCTGTTACAAAGTCCTGGGTTGAAATACAGCTTTAGTACCCAAACCCTCAAACATTTCATACATGAAAACTGGGACATGTGTGGCCAAGCAACATGTGAATACGGTCAAGATGTCAAAAATTAATAATGAGGAAGAACACACAATATAGAAGAGGTTCACTTTTACCTAAGCCTACTGGGAAGGGCAAGATTCTGCCCACTCTTCTCTTCTCTGCTGAGTTGAGTACAAAATACAATTGCACTATGAACTCAGTTTGCAACAACTAAAGTAAGCTGAGGATGAAATGGGTAAGTGTTAGGAGTGGAGAGAAACTGGGACATTTTAAAAGCAACTTAAAAAGTGGGATCACAGAGATTAATGGGGCTGATACAGCTGGAGGATAAGCTTGTGTTGCGGGTATTAGCTGCAGTTCTGTCCTCCAATGTATCTAGTTGTTTTTTTTTTTTAAATCCAGACCTTCTCCCTATGTTTACCTCCTTTCTCCCATAAATTTTCCACTTCACAGAATTGCTTCATGGTCAGAGAAATAAAATAGCGCTCCTTCCGAAAGATGCTGAAGGTGCGCCGCAAAAGGCCTCCGGCGCACCTTCGGTGCCTCTTCCACTGCAGCGTGTGCAGACACTGCAGTGGAAGTGCGTCGTCAGAGCGGGGGCCATGCAGAGGGCCGGCTGCTCCAACGAAGTTTTTGGGAAAGGGTTGGGGTGCCCAGCATGAGGCTGCCCCTCCCCTTCCTGGCCTCGAAAACGGCTTTGTCATTGACTGGTGGCAACTGTGGCACAAGGTAACACAGGAGTAAAATTGTTTTTAAAAACGAAAATAAAGAGGTTTGGGGGCAGTCCCATGCTGTCTCTGTCACAGCAGTTAATAACAACACAATGGAAATTAGGGACCCCAAAATGTTGTGCTCCAAACTGTTTGTAAGGGGTTAAACTTTAGGTATTTACTAAAAGTGAAGACCTGATAATCAGTTCCCACAAATACACATGTGTTCATGCTAGTCAGGCAGAGGTGTATATTCCTCTTTCTCTGCCATTCTCTAACTTGGGATGTTCTGGTATGCACAGGCTTAGAAGGAAAACATTTACTATTACAGGAGATGGAATAGTAATAGTAATTACTATTACTATTATGCAGGCATGACTAAAAAACCAGAAACATTAAAGTATTATAGCAAAATGTTTCAGCTTCCATCTTCTTCAGCTGCTCTGAGTATGCTGTTGCCAAGATGTCATTTTTTACAGAGACACTCACTCACCCACTATCAGTCTTACTTAATTTGTGGCTCAATAAACTCAATGTTAATTTTGCTGCAAAAAGGATAGTGTTGGCCTTACAATCTAAATAGCAGCAGCAACATTGAAATTCCTAATCTTGGACTGTTTAGCTTCATCATGTGTGCTGTATCATATTCTTTGAGTCCTCATTCAGATCATTTCCTTGGCTGCTGGACATTTGGCACATGCAGCAGGTGTAACTGGGTTAGTACAGAACATTCTTACTTTTAGACTTTCCTGTGGTTACTTGGTGTACTTGGGGCACAGAAATGTCTCAGGCTCATAAATCTTCAGCTACATTTCACTTAAGAAGGAAACAAATTATTTCCTTTTATTTCAAATTAATCATTAAGTAGACATCCTAGGAAGAGGTTTTACAAGTTTCAAATACCAGAGCAAATCAGGCAAACCTGCTCAAAAGATACTGGTTTCAAAAAATATGGAGAGCCAAACCACTGTTTTAGTGGTTCTGGGGCAGTTTTTGGGCAATATAATCTTCCACAAATCACCCCAATTAATATTTGGAAGGGCTGGGGGCTTTCTGGGTTTTTAGGGGGCTTCAGAAACTGCACTTCGGGGGTCCTAAGGGCTACTTGTGGTCCATAGGTTGCATTTTGAACACCCCTGCTTTATGACATTAGGATTAGCTCTGGTAAGTTGCACGAAGACAAAGAGAATGGACATTGCATTATGGGCTGAATAGGTTGGTCACTCCTTTTTGCAAATGACACAATCATAAATCATATATACACCCACAGCTAATAACGTCTTTGGTTTGACAATCTTTAGGTAAAGTAGGATTGAGGGGAAAGAGAGGGGGTGAGAAGCGGAGTGGAAACATCCCTAAGAGTATCAGTTTACATCACAGATGGGTCAGGATCGGTAGACAGAAAGGGAGATCACTGCTGCTCACTAAATTATCTAAACTTATTAATAATGCCCACTCTGATGCATTAACTCTTTCAGTGCAGAGCACTGTTGCACTTCCAACAATATTCAGCCCCACAAGCAGTGGGGAGAAACCCCAAGGAAGATGAAAAACCCATGCTGCAATAACACAGGGAAAAATTCCTTCCTGGTCCCTGAAGGTGACCAACAAAAGTCTAAGGAACATGAAGCAGCAAAGGGTGGACATGTGGGTCATGCTGAAAAGCTGGCTGAAAATTGCTGTATGCTATGTATGTAGGCCCTTAAGAATCTGTGAAATATCCAGTGAAGTCTTGTGGGATTTCCATTTTAGCAAGACTTCCCCTGAGCTCTGGCATGATAATAACACCAGATCTTGCACTAAGGGGGGTTGCAGACTGCCAGAAATAGTGCAAATTGAGTCCACTTTAAGGGTTAGGGTTAGGGAATCATGGGAACTGTATTTTATTGTGGCACCAGAACTCTCTGACAGAGAAGGCTCAATGTCTCAGAAAAAAAACCAATTCCCATGATTCCCTAGCACTAACCCTAACTCTAAAAGTGGACTCAATTTGCACTATTTCTGGCAGTCTGCAACCCCCCTAAGTCTCCACTCTCAGGTGGAACTTGGCACAACCCCAACAGTAACTGGCCATGAAAGGCTTGGTGCAAATGCCACACCTTTAGGAAGTGTTGGGAGTAAGCCTTGAGTCAAGACAAAAAGGCTAGACTCTACGTTATGGGTTAAATAGGTTGGCCACAACTTTTAATGCAAATGGCACAATCATAAATCATATGTACATTCATAGCATGTTGATAATGTTTAGGCAAAGTAAGGGGAGATGGAGCCCGATGGTTTCATAACTAGGAAATGCTCATGTGGTGCTGCCCATTGCATAGGTCTGGTAAACATCTGGGCCAGGCGTTTTATATCATGTGTGACATGTCCAAAGGATGGCTAGAGGTGAGGTCACCTGGATCTGCCCTGACTGTAGGTTTCCCTCCTTTCTATCCCTCCAGCCACCTAGGGCTTTCCTCTCCTCCCATTTAAATCATGCCTGATGTTCCCTCTTCCCTTCATGTTCACCACAGGAAGGGGGAAGCCTAACATAACCCCCCTCCCCTCCTTCCTATGCCCCTTGGATGTATTGTTGTAGCTGCTGGACAAGGGAGTCCAAATAGAGATCACAGCCTGTGGGGGAAAAGGTGTACACTATAGCCTCTGTACAGATCGGATAAATATGATTGAATTCCCAGGTGGCAGACAGGAGTGTCACCTATCCAGGGGATGTTACGGATGATATCCTGATTAGCATGATGATGGGCTGAGTTGATTGCAAGTTGCTATGAGTGCCCTGCCAAACCCATCTTGGTAGCATCTTTGTTCATAAGATGAGAATCTTTGGGAGTAGGTGTCGAATACTATGGAGGTCAGCAACCACCATGCCAATGAGGTGGACCTTGGGCTTCTTAACCAGATCACTCTCAACCAGATGAAAGAGAACAGTGTCTGGTGAGGACTGAGTTGCTGTAAATTTGATGAACTTGGCAATCCCACCAACAAATTCTTGTCAGCTGTGAGATAGCTAGGTTTTGTCCCCTGCCTGAGTATACTGCATCATGTTTAGCCCAGAAAATGAGGCCATGTCCAATTATCCATACCATTTCAGGGGACCTGTTCAAGAAACACAAAGGATTAAATGTGGGAGAAGGGCCTACCTCCAAGGGGCACAACCAGCTGTGTATCAGCCTGACTCCTAACATAGGACCAAAATGCCCTAGGCCACCAATGCCCTACTCTTTACTCACATTGTTTACCAGCACCGTCTGTGTTATCTTCAGAAGCTTTCTTACTAACTTGGTTAAGCCAACCAGATAGCCTTTGAAAATTTTGAAAGAATGTTCTGGGGGTGTTGTATTGTTTTAAAGCAGGGGTAGGCAACCTTTCCCCTTTAAGGGCCGAGG
>CM034708.1:83381298-83411701 GCA_020142125.1 Phrynosoma platyrhinos | reverse complement strand
TTTATTTCTATCACTGTATGTCCCATGTTGCATTTTCCTTAACACAGTCTGCACTGGGTGACACCTCAAAAGAGGGGTGACACCCAGACAGGTCCTCCTCCTGCTGTAGGGTGAAAAGGAGGGAACATGCCCCACCAGGCTTCATCATGGTGGTGGCTCCTTCAGAAGGAGGCTATTGCTGCAGTGAAGGAGAAGGATGAGCGTGTCCCTTCCAGCTTTGGCACAGCAGTGGTTCCCTCTTCAGCAGGCAACCATCATTGCTGTGGAGAAGGAGAAGGGGATGGTGTGTTCTTTTGGCTACTGCCACCAGCCCCAGGGGTTACCAGCCAAACCCCAACAGATACCTAGGGGCCATTGTATGACATATTGTGGTAGAGTGAATGTTTGTGTCCCCTCCAGTGTTTCAGAGATGAAAAATTGACATTCTGTTTTCCTATTGAAGACCACTGTCTGAAAATGCAGTATGCAAAGCAGTCTTGTAGCACATTTGAAACTCACTGAAAGGTTTTCCCTACACTGTTATACACAGCTGAGCATTTTCGTTACTGGTATATCCTGCATTGGATGAAATTAGAAATGACATGAAGATCCATACTTATTATCTCCTTTGGTGGTTGTGGTGGTGTTGGTGGTGTTGGTGATGGTGATGGTGATGATGATCATCATCATCATATCACAGCTTAGGGGATAGGTAATCAGACTGAGGCCTTGGAGCTGGCATATTTCTTCCATAACATCCTCCCAATGAAAACTACCCCCTTCCAGTTGATAAAGATGTCATCAAGGTATCACAGGTAGAGGAGAGTTTTCTAAGCACTGAAGAAGCATTGTACTAGGCCACATTTGTGTACTGTGGTGCCATGCAAATACCCACAAAAGTACCACTTAGCTTAAGGTACACATTATTTCCACTGGTGATATAAATATGAATAAGTAAAAAGTATGCTGTAACCCCATTCAGAATAGCATTAGTCTTGAAGGCTTGTAGTCCATCCTTGTATGGGATGCAGACATACTTATGACTAACCCATATGCCAGTAGTGCAGCCACAAGGTTGCAAGTTTGTTCCTAGGGCTCCAACATTGACTCAGCCTTCCATACTTTCATAGGCTGGTAAAATGAGTACCCAGCTTGTTGGGGGACTTGGCTTTTAGATTATAAATTATGTGGCGAGTGCTGAATTCACTATTAAGTGGTATAGAAATGTAAATGCGATTGCTATTGCTACCAACCTAGAATAATGCTTCCTCACTTCCTGCACTCAAAACAATGTGCCCTGGCTCAGATACAAAGATGACACCCTTATTGACTAGACCTTATTGGCTAGACTCATGGAAATGAATGAATTCAGAAGTTCCACCAGAATTCCAACAATTTCCATCCTCCCATCAATCTGATCTTAGAAAGGTTGACACAACAGTTTCATTGTATTAATACTACTGTGAAACTACATAATGGACATATGAGCACTACATTATATTGAAAATCTACTGATCACTATGCATATTTATATGTTTCTAGATCACCTAGATCACACCATCAAATTTATTATCACAGCCACATTCTCTGATATAATGACATCTACTCAGATCCATGAGACAAGGACCCAGAATATATGGATTTACAACAGACATTTTCAAACAATATCCACCCATTGAAATTACAAAATAATTTTGACAATGTACTACAAAACTGTCCTAAAACAGAAAATGACAGAACGCTACTAAATTGTCACCTCTGCTTCTGGATGAGACCACTTTAATGCATAATCAATGAACGCTCACAGGAAGTTTGTTTTGATTTGTAGTTGTTAACCTATCTGTATGTAGTCACCAGCCAGATTTACACATTTTCCCCAGGGTTTCTTAACCTTCTGAATACCTGATAGTGTGGAAGTCTGCAGATTGTGTCTTATGAGGGGGTATCATAAAGTAATAATTATCCCTGGAAGTTATTATAGTATATTGATGAAATTTTGTCAGTGTCATCATTGGTCCCTAAGTGCATGATGTTGAGAAAATCACCTCATTGCGTCCTTTATTTTTGTGACAGGCTGTGCCAGACATTCCTAAAGTGTAAAATCTTCATAAGGCACAATCTGAAGACTTCTACAATAATGGTATTCAGATGGTCAAGAAATGCTGGGAAAAATGTGTAAATGTGGATGGTGACTATGTAGAGATAAGTTAACAATTACAAATCAAAACAAACTTTCTGTCAATTTTTTTTAAAAAGGCAATAATTAAGACTTTACGATCCCCCTCGTATTTTCTTACTGAGAGCACCCCCACCATCTTAAAGAACTAGTCAGCTACAATAGACCACAAAACATGCATAAAACAAACATATAAGATCCTGCTACAAACTAAGGGCTGGCCTGGGTGTAGAATTGGGGTGGGGCAGCCACACGCCGGCCACCACAGCCCAACACCAATGCTGTCCTGACGCTGCGTGGCTGTACACACGGTGCACGGTGTCAGGACTCCCTTCTGGCGCAGCGTGCAGACACACTGCACCGAAAGGGCATGGAGGAGCCATGGTGCCAGCTCTTAGGGTGACCTTTTGCCGCCCCTAAAAGTAGCAGCATTTTGCCACTCTTTTAGGGGTGGCAAAAGGAAGGACCGGGACTGCGGTGTGCGGTTGCCACAGCCCTGATCCGCCGCTCTCCGAGGTGGCTCTCTGCTGCCTCAAATGGGCCGTCTGCATCGGCCCTAAGATGCTGATTCTGTCTCTACATCTACTCTGGCACACCATTACATATACTAATAACGTCATCCACAACATTAAGGGCACACTTACTTGATCATTATCCAATGTGTTATCTTCTGTCCACATAATGCCTCATTGCATTCTACATAGTACAAACATAACAGTCGCTAAACAAGAGAATAAATGAACACAGTCTTATGTTACACAAAGCAATACTCCAAAACAAATATCAGAACATTACAGTTTTCTGAGATACTCAGTCACTGTCTTCAAAATAGCTCTAGACCAAAGGAATTTCAAGAGAAGATTGGAAAGCAAGATAGCTGAATTGGGGTACATTAAATACTGTTCTCTTGGCAGAGGTTTGAGCAGGGGTAATGGCTGCTCTGCACCTTACATTTATTAATAGGGTTTTTCTTTTGCTCTAAAACTCTCTTGGTTATAATAGCGCATATACCAAAATCATCTCCAGTATAGGACTGCCTTCAACAGAAAAAAACATTCTACTGCCAGAATCCCTGACAGTAGAATGTATTGTTTTTACACTTCATACAATTAATGGCCTTCCAGCTAGCAAACTTCTGTACTGTGAGGTTCATTCTAAAGGTTGTGGTAAATTCTTTAAAGACATCCTTTTGTATATGACAATTGTATGCTTCTGTATCTCAGTTCACTGAGCTATATAACTGTGCATGTATACTTGAAGGCTGAATATTGTACTCCTTCACTGCATCTGAGGAAATAGATTGTAATCCATTAAAGTTTATAGAAAAATGCAATTCCATTGTGGTTTCAGCCTGTGCAAGAGATGTCTCAGATAATTGCCTCCGGGTCAAAATGTTGGCAGTTCCTTGTACTCGGGCATAAATGTGTGCCACCATGTTATGAAATCTTTACACCATACACATAGTATAATGATATTTTTACACAGATCCAGCCATTTATCTGAAAGAGGAAGACACTTTCAAGTTGTTTGAAAGAACTATTACAGATAAAACACAGACTTTCCGTCAAATGATGAAATATCACACATTCTCACTGTTGTCATTTATTATTTTTAGCTCATTTCTTCTGTGTAATAGCAGCTGTTAAAGATATAAATCATCTTTTTTGTGCACAGGAAAACAGGTCTGACATCAAGATACTAAAGTTATGAAAATATAATTAATCATGTCTGCTTTGCATCACTGAAATGAAGCAAAGGAGCATACTTGATCCTTGAGATTTTATTCTGTTAGATGGAACTAAGAAAGTTCTTTCCATTTTAGACTAATTGATGTGAAATGAGAAGTAAGGCCTTGGGTGGGATTTGGGCAAGTGCTGCTATCCATTTTATTTAAGTCACTCAGCAATGCAGATGAAATTAGGTTTGTTTTATAGTGGACTGGCTCCAGGCAGAGTATGGGAAAGTTATCTTTTTGATCTACAGCTCTCAAAATCCTCTGGACAACTGTAATTCAGAAAACCAATTATTCCTATCTCTTCCTGGATCGAGGCATAGTCAGAGTAACCCATTGAAATCAACTACCTTAAATCTTGCCTTGCTAAAGTTCCATTCAAGTTTATGGGTCTGCTCTAAGTATGACAAAGGCTACGCTCAACCAAGTACCGGTATTTATCTATTGGTTTCCACACAAGTTTTAGAAATAAAATAATGAATAATTAATAAATCAGTAAATCACTATGACATATATAAACAAACAGTTATCTTGTCAAGGAGTCTTGCTTTCATTTCATTATCCTTCTGCATTAGTTCATATAGTAGAAGAGTCGCTGTTCTTTGAACATGTATCTTCTCTAGTAAATTTACCAGAGAAGAGGCACAATCATATGCAAATTGAAGTGGTTAACTAGCTGTATCTGTGCTTAAGGAGGTTCATGTGGGAAGAACACATGAACCTACAACTTGATTTCCAAAATTAGGTCTGCCAACTTTACGTAAGAATGAACATGCTATCAAACCACGTTTGTTCTGCCATTCAATGGGGAAAGGCAATTGCATCTGGTAGCCGATCCTGGGCAGCAGCAACTTATTGGTTCTTCCTCCTGTGGGCTTCCCTTTTGGGTTGTTTTTTTTTTTTGGTGCCATCCCTGATTTAGCCTGCTACTCGTGGTGAGGCGATCCTAATGCCAGTGGTGAGGTATGTTTTCACTAAGGGACTCTACAGACGGTCCCTAAGGGGAGGCTTTACGCCGCCCCTGGGAGCGCCGGATCAGGGCCACATCAATTGCACACCACGGCCCTGATCCGGCACCTTGCCATGGCAGCGGTGGCTTTTCTGCACTCCTTTGGTGCAGTGTGCCTGTACGCTGTGCCAAGGGAGTGCCCTGACACTGCCCGCCATGTAGTGGGGCATGCGGTGTGATGGCAGCATCAAGGCGGAGTTGGGGCAGCTGGCGTGTGGTTGCCATGCCCTGACTCCACCCCCAGGTTGGCCCTTTTGGCCAGTCTGTACAGGGTGTAAGTTTCTTTCAGCTTCTGTACATGGATTGGACAAGGGCACCATCTTGCTCTTTGCTTCAGTCCTGTGTCATATCCTTTTTGCGGCTCTTTGAGGGTAGCAAATGTGAAAAAGTCTGAAGGTAGCATAAAAACAACAGAGTCTAATGACAGAGAAAAATAGAATTAACATTACTCAGTTATAGTGCTTTGATACAACTGTGAGTTTCATAGCTTTATCTTAGGGCATTCTGAGATCTGTAGTTTGCTTGAGGTACTTAGAATTCTTTGTGGAAGAACTCTTATGCACTCTGCTGAACTCAATATGTAGAAGAGAATTATCAGAACCTTATCAAACTACAAATCCTGGGATTCCATAGGATGGAGCCATACCATTAAATTGATATTAAACTGCTCTAACTATGAGGTGTAGATCATTGGCATCAGTAGGTATGTGTGTGTGGGGGGGTGCAGACTGTACCAGGTGACACCCTAAGGGGGGGTGACACCACTTCTGCTCAAACACCTGTATTTTGGCAGAAACATTGTGGCACTTGCCTGTATATCTTTAAAATGCTTTAAGAGATGGTGGGAGTGAGGTGAACCTCAGTGGGAGAAGAAAGGAGGGCCCCAGAATTTTTAAAAAATAAAATTTCACATTTCAGAACATTACATTTTAACCAAATCTTCAATATGTATATGCAAATACATTTTGGTTATGTGTATGCTATTGTAATTTGAAGTTATAATTTTAATTTTGCTTGTTGTTTATGTCACAACTATTAGCATGACATTCAGTGGTATATGGTAATTATGATTTACAAGTAATGTTAGTGCATTTTTTTTTTTACTAAGGATTCTGTATGGTGTGAATTGGGAGGAGGAGGTCAATGGGTGGGGGGTGACACCATGAGTTACTGCACTTGATGACACCAATCCTAGGGGCGCCACTGGTGTAGATACACTCAAGGAACAAACTTCAGATTTCCAGCTTGGTGGCTTTGGTGTGTGTTAGGACCCCCAAATGCCTCTTACATTAGAGAAGAAAGAAGCTGGAGGCAGAAACATTATTATTATTATTATTATTATTATTATTATTATTATTATTATTATTATTATTGTTTTTGTCCCACTGGAAAATACAGGAAAATGCTTCCTGATCCTCCAAGTGGGTCAATTCAGAAATTGTGCCTTGAAATCATGAGAAAAGTGCAGAAGATGTTGCAAAGCAATCCTTTCTAGTTGCTTACAAGGTATGTATGACTGAAGTAATTTATGTAAAAGGCTATGAGAGTGCTACATGTCATTATTGCACACCTTTCAGGAAAAAAACCAGATTATTATTATTATTATTATTATTATTATTATTATTATTATTATTATTATTATTTCTTACCTGCCTCTCCTCATGGATTGAGGTGGAAAACAACAACAAATCAACAATACACAATAAGAATTAAAACATATTAATTAAAACATGCAACAATTTCAAAAGACAAATAAGACATACGCATTTTAAAACAATCCACATATAAAATTCATCATCTGAAGTCACAATTTAAAAATTATTTGGATAAGCCTGCTGGAAGAGACTGGTCTTCAATGCTATTGTAAATTCGAACAATGTATTCAGTTGAATCAAATCATATTAAATATTCTTTGCTTCACCTTTAGCATCCCTCTAGAGCTGGAGTGATTTCTCTGTGCCAGCTCTGTGACATTTGCCACAAGTCACATACATACATATGTGAGTATATTTTGGAAGAAATATCTATACAATGGCAAGAAGGATATGCTGGGAAGCAAGCATCCAATATGCTACAGCAACAAGATAGGGATGACTTCTAGGAATACAATGCAGAGCTAAAGCAAGTGGCTGAACATGGGGTATGGCACTGGCAAAAGGAAGCCGTCTGGTTTGGGAAAATAGCAGTATTTTTGGATTTGCTCCCTTCCCCTTGGTTCCTGGACAATTTGTATGAAATTGGCAAACACAGAGTCAGTGATATAGACTTGAGTCAGTTGGCTTAAACTTAAGTTGGACTCACTTCAATGTCTTGACTTGGCAAAAATGACACACTGAATTGACTTGATTTTAGACTTGTATATTTTTTAGTGACTAACTCATTGATGCCATTCACTTGGAGCAGTAAGCAAGACCTGCCCCCAAAGTGCAGGGCACATTTCTTGGAAGGGAACAACAAATGCATTAGACAATAGCCTTGAGGTGGAAAGATCCCCTTAAAGCTTTCAAAAAGTTTTAGAAGGCTTCTCTGATGTGCAGCAGGCACAGGCTACCAATCAGTCCTCAACTCCTGCTTCAAGCCTGTTGCTGTTCCCTCCAAGAAATACACCCTTTTTTCTGTTAACGTTGGCTCCCAGACTTGAGACTTGAGTTGACAGTGGAGTTTATCACACTCTAAATGATGTGACTTATCCCCGATGGGATACAGTCACTTTCTGGGTTAACAGCGGGTATTATCACACGTGAAATCTGCTACTGCTGCTGATGGGCAACTGCAACATGGGTCCCAGCCATGCTCAGCTGGCCACTTTGCAAAAACGGCAAGCTCCTGTTTTTGCAAACCGGCCAGCTGAGTGCAGCTGGGACCCGGGTTGCATTCACCCAGTGGCAGCAGCGGTGATTTCATGTGCGATAATACTCGCTGTTAACCCAAAAAGCAACTGTATCCTGTTGGAGATAAGTCACATTATTTAGGTGTAATAAACTCTAGTATCTTGCAAGGACTTGAGACTTGAAGGTAGAGACTTGAGAATTGACTTAGAGTAAAAGACTTGAATACATCACTGCATAGAAGTATCCCTAGATAAGGAATCTGCAGAATTTCACAACAATGAGGTTCCTTCCATATCCCTTCCAGAATCTCTGTGATTAGAAGAAGAAAAAAAAAAAAAGAGAGAGAGAGAGAGAATGAAAATCCTGGTAAGGTCATTTTCCAGTTAGATGCTAGACCTGTCCTTCAACAGCTAATAACCCTTTTTATCTCTGCCTCCCAATTCCTCTGTATGCCATTTTACTTTTATCAAGAGCTTGTAGAGAGCTTGCAAACCAATTTTAACAGTTTGAGACTACTCTGTCCACATCTCTTGAGTTTTCAGTACAGACTGAGGGCTTGGGGAGCAGCCCAGTTTGTTTTGACACACTCCAAAGTTGACCTTCCTCCAAAGGAGATGATTTTACTTTCAGATTATCTTAGCCTAAGGCAGCAAAACATTTTCTTCCAGTGCTGCCTTTTGTCTCACCTGGCATTTGTGTTTAAGAAATGGCATTTTCTCTACCTTAAATTTCTATTTCCATATGAGAATCACTTAAGTGTGTAGCTGTGGGGGAGGGGGACACAAACGGGGGCATTGCTCATTAACAATACAATTTTTATGTTTTAGCCTGGCAGTAATTTAAAACTTTAGTTGAACATTTGGAAATATAGTTTAGATGTCCAAAGAAAAAGGGCTTTGCTTAGCTGCAATCCTAATCAAACTTACTAGGGGGTAAACTTAAATGGACGTAGTGAACTTACATGTGAGTATGCATACGTACAAGCCCAAGACTCTAAATGTGGTTTAGGGGGGAGATCTGGAGGAAAGGAGAGATATGGCACCAGATATAAGTACAAAGCATGACTTCAGGGCTAATTAAACTTCATAGTGAGTCAGATACATGGTAATAGCTACCACTGAGCAGGTGGGAGGTGCACAGACTTGCTTCAATATTGTTCTAGAAAGCCTTGCCCGAGGATTTGATAGCAACTTGCATACAGGTTCAGTCAATGGAATTGATTCAACTTGTGATATGCTTAATATGCAGTGCAAATTGTTATTTGAGCAATTTCAAGAGGACTCTGCTTAGAAGGTGTAACAGGTGACTTGGTTTAAGATTGCTCCGGAATATGTCATTTGAGGACATACACTTTCAGATAGATCCAATTGTCTCCTTGAGGATCTACTACTAGCTCTCTGGAAATTGGAGCTCAGGAAGATTTCGTGTGCAGTCTTTACTTCTGTTTCTTTGTTAGTCCATGCAAACTGACACATGTCTCAGATATAGTTTTACATTTCTTTATTTGTTTTTTTTAAATTGTAGAATCTTCCCCCTGCCCTTCTGAAAAAGTACACAATGGATCATTAATATTTCATTGGTGATCTCATTTTTCAGGTTTTAGTTTAAAGGTAACCATAGCACACACAGCCATTCATTATTAATTACTGAACAGCACTGTAGCTTCTTGGGACTCTCCTCTTTCCTTTAGATGTTAGCCTCATATGAGCAGTGCTGCTGTCAGTGGAAAACAACTTTGATATTGTTTTAAGTGTGAGAAACTGGCTAATGCGATGACAACCTAGACCAGGACAATGTAAGCAGCTTCTAATGACGGATGGGACCATGTTTAAGAGTGACACCAAGGGTGAGGGTGAGAGGCAGCCAAGGAAAGTCCGATTTCGAATTGCATCCTCTCATAGTGGGAGAGTACTAAAGGAAGTGTATGCGGATGGAGAAATATATGATTCCCTGGATTCTGAATGCACCAGCAGCTCAGAAACAGACCCAAACAGCCGATTGAGTGAAACTGAGGGACAGCATAATGGAAACCTAGGTTCTGAATATGATGAAAATGAGAATCAGACTGATGATATGTTCATTTTCATGAGAGCTGCCAAAGAGAGGGGATTTGGCATGAAAAGAGTCAACATCCTCAGCAAAAATGGTACAGTCAGAGGAGTCAAGCACAAAGTCAGTGCTGGTCAAGTTCTCTTTGACAATTTGACAAAAGTGTTTGAGGTAAGTGCAGTAACTTTGCTCCTAGCCTACAATGATTATCCATCTATTTCGAAGATCCCAAAGTATATTTGTTTTTTATCTGGATGCTCAAAACAATATTCCTCTGTCATTAACAATGCCCCAGAGATTAATTCTGAAAATGAAAGGTTCTGTTCTCATACTTTTTGATCCAGATCTCCCTGCCAAACCTTGATGCTTTGGTATTTTAAGAAAACAAAACAAAAATCAACACCCTCTGTTAATCTATATTAAAGGTTGGTTGTTTATATGGGTAATGTCCAGCTAACAGCCTGAAGGCTCGCTCTTACCCAAATGGGAATATCTCAGTGGTTCCTGAAAAGATCCTCAGCACAAAATGTTACTTTAGATATGTTTTGAAGCAATTGGCTGCTGGCAGCCATTTTTGTCTTTGTTGGATGAGAATCCTATTTGATTGTAGTACATGTTTTAGGGTGGCCAATGAAGCCTTGTGCTTCAGCTATCTTCACCAAGAATTTTATCCCAATTGCCAAAATAAGGGCAATGGTATTACAACCTAGGATGGAGCCACAAGTGCTGAGACAAGGTGAAAGGCAAATTCAAGTTATACTGTACAACTTCAAATGGTCCTTTGGGTGGCAAGGATAGCAGGAACAATTCCCATTGTGCAACCTGGTTTATGCATGTTTTTATTGTTAGTAGCTAACACATATGCTTAATATTTGTTATCCTTAGGAAATGTGCTGGAAATGAAGGGAAAAGCACAGGCAAATGGCATGTGCCTGTAAATCCTATAACCAGGATCCAAAAGTCTACTTTAGGGTCTGCTCACAGCCTGGACACATCTATTGGAATTTTTGTCTTTCAACAATAGCCCACACTGCATTATACAAACATCTTTTGAAAGGCTTCCTTCTTTCAAAAGCAGTATGCCATGCAGCATTGAAGCTGGTCTCTAAGAACACAAATCCAGTGCCTCTTTTGTTGTAGGGAATTGGTATGATCTTTTGTGGATCCTGGCCACTGTATGCATTGTGGGCAAAGTACTCAGTCACTAGTCACTTTGCACATAGTTTTTCAAAGGAGCTGAGACCAAAGATATGCAGACTGGAGGATCAAAAATGGCACTCCTGTCATTCAAAGTGGACTGCTTCAAGTCACTCCATTTTAAAAATTGTCATGTTGAAAACTTTTCCTTTAAATCTCAGATGCAATGCTTAGAGAGTTCCCTTTTGGGGACTACAGTCAGCCCTTCTTATCCACAGATTTTTTTATCCATGGATTCAAGCATCCACTTCTTGATAATATACCAAAAAGTATAAATTCCAAATAATAAACCTTGATTTTCCATTTTATATAAGGGACACCATTTTACTGTGCCATTGTATTTAATGAAGTTGAGCATCCACAGATTTTGTTATCCACACAAGGTTCTGGAATCAAATCCCAGTGGATAACAAGGGCCCACTATACAACATTCAGAACCCCCCCCAAGCAATGGCTATTCTGAGAGTTGTAGTCCAAAAAGTAATGTTTTTATATTCTGCCCAGATGTGTTGTGGTTACTGCCCAGATTTGTTGTAGTTATTCAGGACCTCTTAAGAAGCTGTAACAGGTTTCTGAAAAGTAACAATTTCTGTAAAGTAACAAAACAAGTTGAGATTGTTGTGTCTTGTGTGCTCCCCAGAACAATGTTGTTGTTGGTGTTGTTTATTCAGTTCACATCTAGTTCTTCATCATAATAGCCCAAGGCAAATAATAATCTATGTAAATGTCAATGTTGGTACAAATACTGATACACTACAGATTCTGTGAAAAGTTTTATACACATTATCTCAGGAATCCTTGTAATTCTTCAAGAAAGGTCAGCATTCTTATCCTAATATTACAGGGGTCCAGAACTGAGGCCAAAGGGACATAAATTACCTAAATTACATTTGTTGCAAGGCCAAAACAATGCACTTTGAACTTCAGCCAGGGAATCAAGTTTCTCCTCAAGGCTGGTAGCAACACTATGTACGCTTACCTGGGAATATGTCTCATTGAACTAAGTGAGTGAGTGTGACTTCTGAGTAAATATGCAAAGGATCATCACGCTTCACCACTAAAATCCATGGGGCATAAATATGCTTGCTGAATTGTGCCCATCCTCCTTAATGTAGAAGGCACTAATTTCTTATAAGATGTATCAGACTTGTGCTTTAAATAAATTATGCTTCTTTCTTATCACATTCTCCTGGTAATTTTCACCTTGAAAATAATGAATGCTATGTGCACATCATGTCAAACATTGGGATTATGAGATATGTGAAGTACTGATTTCTGTTTCTGAAAATGAATTAAGAATGGAAATATGCAGATCATGTTTCCTGTAACTTTGTTCTACATTTTAACAAGTTTTATCAGGCTACTTTATATAAAAAGATATATGTACAAATGTGTGCAAACTTGAGATAAAAGCATTAACAGCACAAACCTATACTTGTCTATCCACTATATTTAATTGTCTTACCTCCAGGCAAATTTGTTTAGCAGAGGTGGGGAATCTATGGTCCCCCAGAAATCAATGAGCTACTACTCCCATCATCCTTCACCACTGAAAAGGCTTTCAATGGCTGATGGAAATGGAACCCAATTAAATTTACCATGAGCTCTCAATTTCAAAGGTGTTAAGAACTGCAGCCAAAATCTGATTCAGAATCATGCCCGTGGTTGTTTTGATGCAAAAACATTATAGAGGAGGAAGAAATTAGACCTCTCTCTCTTAAAAGAGGCCTGATTCTCACTTTCTGTAGAAAACCATAAGTGCTTCATTTGAATATGCCCCTGTTCTGTGTGCTTAGACTGAAATTTGATATTTAAAATAAATGTATAAATTCTAAAGTACTCTCTGAACCTTATAAAAAGTCCCTTGTAAACTAAAAAGTTTACTAAAAAACGCCCCCTTCAAATCTGCCTCCTCCAGTAATTTATTTGAAATTTGAAAAACTGCAACTAAAAACAGATCAATTTATTTGTAAATTCTGAAGGTAAGTGTACAACTGAGCATTATGACCCTTCCAGGTCTATAATTCTGTGGTTCTAGGATTCTAGAAATTACCTTCTATAAAGTTTCTCTACTTCTGCCACCCCCATTTGCAGATTTCTTTTGTTACCCTGACTCTTTGGCTCAGAGTCATATCTACTGAATACCTCCCTTCCCGAATCCAGGCATGGGTTGAGAAGGGGAAATATATCCCTTTTCCTTTTTCACATTCAGGTTTCTTAAACTTCAAGTTATTTTAATCCCAGGTTTGTGAATTTTGATGGACTCTTCAAGAATGAATGGAAATTAATTTCTCCCCCATTTTCACTGACCAATAGGTTCAGCTATTCTCATCACAGAGAACATAATTTTGTACTTGCCTTGTCATATAGATGCTAAATCAAAATTAACAAACCTGTGAACCTTTCAGAAAAAGAAAAGAAGTAGCAATCCCAACCCCAGTTCTAAAATGGTTAAATGCACAGGTTGAAACGTAGACTTTTAAGTACAGGTTGAGTCTCCCTTAGCTGGAATGCTGAAATCCAAAATACTCCAAAACCCAAAATCTTTTAAATGGATGGATGAGATAATGACACCTTTGTTTTTGATGGTGCAATATACACAAATTTTGTGTCATGCTCAAAATTATTGGCAATGTTGTATAAAACTACCTTCAGGCCAAGTGTATAAAGTATATATGAAAGATAAATGAATTTTGTGTTTAGACTTGGTCTCCCTCTCCAAAGTATGTTATGTATGTTATACAAATACAGGTATTCCAAAATCCAAATAATAATAATAATTCAAAATTCAAAATATGTCTGGTCCCAATTGCGGACAAAGGCGACTCAACCAGTGTCACACACTCATAGTTCTGCCCTTAAATTGATGAATTGGTCAGTTTTGGTTTCTCTTCTATTTTTGAAAACATTGAATTCATTTCATACTACATATTGTCATTAATATTTGCACTTCAAACTGGAAAGAGGTTTCAGCAACATGCTATAGGTTTCTGTCCTTATTATTCTACATTTATATTAATGACTTAGATGATGGGTGGGGAATCCTTATGTTTGTGGATGATACAAACCTGGGAGGGGTAACTAAAGGGCTGTACAAATGGCCCCTAAGGGGCTCTGTGCCACCCCTGGGAGTGCTGGATTGGGGTCTACACGCTGCATCAACAGAGCACCCGGACACCGCACTCCATGTGGTGGAGTGCATGGCATGATGGCAGTGTTTGGGCAGAGTCAGGGCAGCCAGCGTGCCAACTCCACCCCCATGCTGGCTCTTTTGGCTGGTCTGCACAGGCCCTAACATATTGAAAGATAGGAACAAGGACCTTGGTAAACTAGAAGACTGGGTGGAAATTAATAAAATGAAATTCAACAGAGACAAATGCAAAATTTTATATTTAGGTCACAAAACTGAAATGCATAGGTATAAGCCTCATATGGAGTAGTGTGTTGAGTTCTGGGCACTTCATTATAGAAGGATATAGACAAGTTGGAGGAGCAGGCTCAAAGAAGGATAACAAGGATGGTGAAAACATATGAAGAAAATTTGAGTTGGCCATGGTTAACTTGGTGATGAGAAGGCTGATGGTTAACATAATTGTGTTTTTTAAATCCCTCAAGAGTTGACACAGAAAGGTGGGTGAAAGTTTGTTCTCTGCTGCTTCAGAGGGTAGGATCAGGTCTAATGGTGTTAAGATACAGGAGTGTAAATTTTAATTGAACAGAAGGAATTTCTTGACAGTGGAACCAGCTGCTTAGAATGGTGGTGGGTTCTCCTTCTCTGGACATCTTCAAAAAGAGTCTGGACATGCTGAAGATTTGCATGCTGGAAATCCTGCATTGACCAAGGGGCTGCACATGATGACCCATGGGACCACTTCCAGGCCTATGAATCTATGAAGAAATTTGTGAATTTAAATAAATCCTCATTAAAGAGACATTGAAACAAAATTCTCACCTATCCTTTAAGGGTGTATAGAAGGAACTATGGACAAGCATAGAGTTGCTATGGAGTCATTTTAGTGCAACCACTAAAGAGCTGCTTCTCATTTTAGTGCAACCACTATCTATTTTTTGTAAAGTATATCTACTTAGAGGATCTTTGCACTGCATTCTGCAGAGTCTACTCTCTGCTGAGCATTTAAGTATTTCTCATCAGGTGGTCTGGGGCCATTCAGAAAGGCCAGATGGTCCTGCTGTCACGTTGTATCCAGAGAGGTCTGTGATGCTGCAGAATGACAATGCAACTATCTCTGGAGGGGTGCTGTGTTCTTCTGTTGCACTCCAAACCATGAAGAGTCTTGTGGTACTTTAAAAGACCAGCAAATAGAGGAGGAAGGCAGAATAAAGACTGAAGTTAAATAGAAACAGAATGAAACAAGTAAAGTTTGTAGCAATTCAGGGTCTATGCCAGGGGTAGGCAACCTTTCCCCTTTAAGGGCTGAGGGACTTCAGCTCCCAGAATACCAGGAGGTATTGGCCAACATGGGACTATTGGCCAACGTGGCTGAGGCTTCTGGGAGCTGAAGTCCTTCGGCCCTTAAAGGGGAAAGGTTGCCTACCCCTGGTCTATGCAGACTGGCACTAAACTCCAGCCTCGGGGTGGAGTGGGGGCGTGTTGACCACATGGCGCATGCCCCAATGCTGCCCTGATGCCAGCATCATGCTGCCTGCCTGACTGCACAGCAGGCGGCATTTCTGTGTTTCTGCGGCACAGTGTTTAGATGTGCTGCGCCGCAAAAACTAAAAAAAAAAAGCCATTGCTGCAGCAAAAGCACCTTTTTGCCACTTTTAAAAGGAGTGGTATTTTGCTGGCCCTTTAGGGGTTGGCAAAGCACTAGATCCAGGCCATAGTGTGTGGTTGCCATGGCCCCGATCTGGCATTCCCAGGGGTGGCATGGTGCTGTCCCTTTTGGGTGGTCTGTAGAACTCATTAGGGCTTAAATGTATGCAAAATGACCCTTCACAGCAGCAGGAACTGGTGATAACACAGTCATCTGAACATTGCTGAGTAAACACCTGGATTGGGACAGAAGATCATTGTCTCTGTTCAAACCTCAACTTTCTGGGCATAGTTGCCTAGGTAATGTGATTTATACATGGAAGAGATGTCATGGATTAATCTGACCTTTCTTGTCACTTTAAAGGCATTACTTTTCAGTGGAGAAACCCCCCAGACTGAGAGCTATCATATGTGCAAATGAGGAATAATCATGTACAAATCAGCCTGATTATGCTGTGCAGTTCCTTCTAAATCCCACTGGCTTTGGCTCCATTGAAAGCTTTCTGTTTGAAGATTTTGCTTTTAATAAGCTCCACAAGTCTCATTAAATGTGAGCCAAGTCCATCTATCATTTCACCTTTGGAGAATATTTATAGAAGAAAGCAGGCATCTGATTTCTGAACCTTACTAATAACAAGTAGACTGAATATCTGAACCAACCAGCCGGAGGTATATTGATTTCGACTATTCTTTCATAAGGGCTGTTCATGCTGACATCCTAGATTTTACTGTAAACTAGTTCCTACAAGAACCCTCATGCCAAAGACTGCATTTTAATTCTCTCTAAATAAGGAAGGTCCAAATAGTTCTAGTTACACATTTCTGTTTCCAAGCACAACAACCTCTGAGGCAATGGGTGGAGGCAGAAAAAGCTGCAAATACAGTCTTTGGGGGCAGTAGCAAACTGTTTTTCTGATCAGCTGATTTCATCCAGAAAGGCAACAGAGAGTAATGCAAAAAAGAGAAGGATTATTACAGTTCTACTTAAAAAAAAATAATGTAAGAGATTCCCCTCCTTGGTGATTTTTCAAAGAATGGAATGCTTAAAAATGTGAATATGTTTTGGATGAAGTCCTTAAAAAAAAAAAAAACCCAACCAAACAGTCAGGGTACACAAGTGCATAGTTTTAACAATTCTGGTTCTGGTGTTATTCAGCGTAAAGCTTTTTGAATGTCTTCCTTTTAAAAAGGGGAAAAAAGTTGTGCAGGATTGGTTGCTCCCATTGATGTACCCAAACATAGCTCAATCGGTCTCATATCCACTATATCCTCATATCCACTAAGGGATGGCTGGTTGGTGGAGCACTAAAAAAATCTCTAAAGTAAAAAACAAAAACAAGGTAACTGGTGCAGCAATATTTTGAGAAAGAATGGCTGATAGGAGGCATGACCAAAGAGAGGAAATTAGTTTTGGCTTCTTTTCCCAAGTCATACCCATTGTCATACCCATTGAAATGACTTGAATCGCTTCAGAAATCAACTATCACATAAACTGGACGCTGTGCTCATTTCCGCCTCCTTTTCCCACATAGTCTATGGGGCAAACATGGAGTATTCAATCTTCTAGGCAATTTGTTCTCGTGATGCATGGACGGGAGCATAATTTATCCCTTCAGACTGCCCTCTTGATGACGGCTGCTGTCTGGACTGGGAAAGGTTGCTATGGCAACTGCTCCCCGCCATCTTCCTTCGACCGGGAGGGAGATGCAGTTGCCATGACAACATTTCTCGACATCCTCTTGGTGTGAACTGAAGCACTCAAAAGAAAAAAAAAATGATGTAACAAGTCCTCTGGGGCTCGCTTTTCACTTGGAGGGCTGAGAATGTGGGTCTATTACTGTTGTCCATCCTGCTGTGCCAGACCAAGGGGACATTTGGTTCCCCTCAAACATTGCTGCTTTTCATTTCTAAAGCCATTCTTCTACACTGGATGTGAGTGCTATACTTGGAATCCAGTTTCAAAGCCTGGTTTTCCTGGGAAATCTACAGTAGGGTGATGTCTTTATCAGAGCAACCAAAACTATCCAACTGGGCAAGATCTCCAGATCTTGCTTCATCACAAAGAGAAGGGAAGGAGAGGACTGACCTAACAAAATCATTATGGTCTCCTGAGATGGAATGAGTGGGGAGGGGACTGCTGACATTTCAAATGAGGCTCTCTCAGGTGATGTGATGGCTTTAGGTTTCATCTGGATTAAGCCCCAGGTATATAAGGAGGAAGGAAGGCAAGAAAGTCTGATTTATGTTTTTGAAAATGTAAAATACAGGTGTGAACCCAGCCCTGTTGGTGACTCACTCAAACTTTAAATCATGGGGTCCATTCACATTTCTGGGTGACCATGGGCAAGTCACACTCTCTCAGCCTCAGAGGATGGCAATGGCAAACCCCCGTCTGGAGAAACTTGCTAAGAAAACCCTATGATAGGTTCGCCTTAGGATCACCATAAGTTGGAAATGACATGAAGGTACACAACAACAACAAACATTCACATTACAGAATTATAACACTATTATTCCACCTTAACTGCTATGTTTCATTAAATGTAATCCTGTAGCTTGCAGTTTATGGAAGGATGCTTAGAGTTCTGAGCCAGAGTTCTCCAGTGTCTGTGTTGTTGTTGTTGTTGTTGTTGTTGTTGTGCCTTTGAGTCATTTCCAACTTATGGAGACCCTAAAGAGCACTTATCACAAGTTTTTCTGGGGCAGAGGCTGCACCTGTACTGCAGAAATAATGCAGTTTGACATCACGTTAACTGTCATGACTCAAAGCTATAGAATTCTGGGATTTGTGGTTTTGTGGGATATTTAGCCTTCTCTTTCAGAGACCTGTGGTGTGACAACAAACTAAAAATTCCAAGATTCCATAGCATTGGGCCATGGCAGTTAAAGTGGTGTCAAACTGCATTATTTCTGTAGTAAAGATGCAACCTGAGAGTATGTGACTCACTCAAGGTCACCCAATGGGTTTCCATGGCTGAATAGGGACTCACACCCTGATCTCCAGAGTCTTAGGAGCCATACAGACAGCTCCTAAGGGGTAGCTCTGTGCCACCCCTGGGAGCGCTGGATTGGGCTGTGGCAACCACAGGCTCTGGTCCCAATCTAGCTCTTTGCTGCTCCAAAAAAGAGCTGGCAAATGCCACTCCTTTTTGAAGCGGCAAAAAGCTTCCCTTACTGCTGCTGCTGTGGCTCTTCTTTGCCCCTATGGCACAGCATGTCTACACGCTGCACCAAGAGAGCGGTCTGACACCGCATGCCCGGTGGTGGGGCATGCGGTGTGATGGCAGCATAGTGGTGGAGTTGGGGTGGCCGGCGTGCAGTCACCTCACCCCAACTCCACTCCCAGGCTGGCCCTTATGGCCAGTCTGTACAGGCCTTTAGTCTAACACTCAAACCACTACACCACTTTGGCTCTGCCTCTCTCCAGTGTCTATGGCCAAAGTACAAACCCCAGAATTTCATGGAATACACACAAAGCAAAATTATGGGAGAAAGGCAACCAGCAGTTTGAGGGCACCAGTTCTTATGCTCATCTTTTGAATTTCCACCATGACGAATAACAGAAATGTGATCAAACCTACGAAAAGCAAGCAGTCTCTCAATGTGGAGGCAAAGGAAGATTTGTGCTTTGGCAGGCACACCTAGCACATAGACTCATAATTCTTGCTTTTTATAGCTACTATTAGGGCCTTTGCAGACTGCTAGAAATAGTGCAGATTGAGAACACTTTAGCTGCCCTGGCTCAGTGCTAGGGAATCATGGGAATTGTATTTTTTTCTGAGACATTGAGCCTTTTCTGTCAGAGAGCTCTGGTGCCACAATAAAATACAGTTCCCATAATTCCCTAACCCTAACCCTTAAAGTGGACTCAATTTGCACTATTTCTGGCAGTCTGCAAAGGCCATTAGTCTATAAAATTAGTGAAGTGCCCAAGGTGAAATTCAATCTGACACACAACCATAGGTGAGAAAGTCCACACAACTCATTCCCACAGGCTTCCATAAATGACACTTACCTGATAATACTGAGGAACAAACCAGCACTTTCCAACAATTTTATGCAACAACTGGGTAAGCAGGCATACAGCTTGGCTGTAAGTCTGTATTTACCTTGGATACAATATGAAAGACTCTTTATGGATCTTCTTGTGACCCTTGCAGGACCCTTGTTGGCATTCTTTCTAAGAGCTCATGATTCAGGATTCCTGATATCAGATCTTCTGTAACCTTGGCACAGCTAACCTGAGATGACTTTTAGGAACTGAATTAATTGGCCTTTGCAACTTTTTCAGCTATCAGCTGAGGTGTAGGAATTTTACACCAGATGTAGTCATTTATCAAAATCTAAAGATATAATTGTATATGACAGTTCTCTGAGGAGCATGGTGAATTTTGCAACTTTGTAATGAAAATAACATATTTGCTTATTCATTGTCCTCATGAGGATATTGCTCTCCTTCCTGTCTTAAAACAAATGGCAAGGCAAATCTTTTTCAATTGTCATTTAATCTTTTTAGCCATTTTTTTTGTGTGTGTATGTGTATGTACACACACACACACACACACATTTCTTAGTTAATGTATTTTGCAGTTAGTTAATCTTGCTTGCTAGTCCATTAGGTTTTGTTTTATTTTTGCTGTGGTCTACATTTTGTGATCCTTTATTGTCAATAGATTTCATAGAATCATAGAATCATAGATTTGGAAGAGACCATCCAGTCCAACCCGCTACCATGCAGGAACTCACAATCAAAGCATTCCAGATAGATGGCCATCCAGCCTCTGTTTAAAGACCTCCAAAGAAGGAGACTCCACCACCCTCCGAGGGAGTGGGTTCCACTGTCAAAAAGCTATTACTGCCAGGAAGTTCCTCCTAATGTTGAGGTGGAATCTCTTTTCCTGTAGCTTGCATCCATTGCTCTAGGTCTTATTCTCTGGAGCAGCAGAAAACAACTTGCTCTATCTTCAATATGACATCCCTTCAAATATTTAAACAGGGCTATCACCTCACCTCTTATGTGTTTATGTCATACACTGACATCTCACCATTTTCCCATCTCATTTTTCTTCTATCATGGAAGTCAAGGAAGTATACATAGGCCAGGATCCTCTTGGGGTATTACTCTAGCAAAACTGGGAGTTATGTTCATATAACTGTTTTTTCCATTGTTGCGTAAGGAAGTATTTCACACTATTTTTAGTCATTGCTGAGGTCGCAATTCTGTACTAACCATGCAATGATTAGAATCCACTCCCCCAACCCCACATTTTCTCTGTTGCAGCCCCTCTCAATATGCCCATGGTCTGGGAATGGTAGAGAGACATCCAGCTATTTTCCTATAGTGAGAGCACAGTGAGAGGCATCCTCTAGGACCACCCAGGGGAAATCCAGAGGTTTCTGTGCATAACATGACCACATGAGGGAGGGGATTCAGCAGAGAAATGCTGGTTGTGGGATTTGGACAGGAGATGTATTATTAGTTATGCATATGCAATATGTCGTTTGATCCAGGATCTTGGTCAATGTTTAGGTGAAAAGGATGCATATTAAACTCAAGCTAGGATCAGGAAGGCACTTAGAGCATATAAGAGCCATGGATTGTGGTCTGTTTTACAGAAGCAAGTGGACAAGATGTTTGGCATTAGCAGACTTCATGGCAGGCCTCGGTTTAGGTGACATGTTCATTCTGTTAAGTTTCAAGAAATGCTACAGAAGAAGCGTATCACAAGTCTTGGCTCTCCTCTGTTCAGTCATAGGAATTTATCATATGGGGGCAAACTGCAAAAATCCCATGCAGAAATGGGATTTAAAAACGGGAAAAAATGCAAAAGTGGGTAGTTTTTCACACACAATGGGGTTAATGTGACATTAACCCAAACAGAAAGTAGAAAAAAACCCTGCTCCTTTTTACACTCAGGATTTTCTGAAAGTAAAAAGGCTCAAGTTTTGTCTAGTTTCTGTTCAGGTTAATGTTGTGTTAATTTTCATTAATGCTAATCTTGTCTGAAAAACAACGCGCCTTTGCGGTTTTTTTCCTACTTTCTGTTCAGATTAATCCCGAATGTCATCTGGAAAATTACCCACATTTGTGAGTTTTTTTCAGTTTAAATCCAGTTTTTTCATGGGATCCATCCTGTATGATAAACTCCATATAGACAATCTCATTTAACAAATGCAGATCAGTTAGGAAGTCCATGCATCCTATTACAGAGAAGAGAATTCTTTATAAGAAGGGTTATCAGAGGATGGGCCTATTTTTAAATATTTTCTCTAATTATAAAGCTTTTCTGGCCCAGTTCTAACTGAAGGATAGAGAGCCATGGGCCTTGAAATTGTTCAACAATCTTTTGGCCAAAATAGGACAATGTAGTCATTTTTAAAAGTTAACACTTTGATAGTGGATTCAGCAGGCATTGAAGTCATATGATTTCAGTCTTTTCCATGGGGGGGGGGGGAAAGATATATTTGCTTCCTACTTATTGTTGTTATTGTGTGCCTTCAAATCATATCAGGCTTATGGTGACCCTAAGGTATGGAGTTTTCTGAGGCTGAGAGTGTGTGACTCACCCAAGGCCACCCACTGGGTTTCCATGGTTGAGCAAGGAATTGAACCCTTGATCTCCAGAGTTGTAGTCCAACACTCAGACCACTACATCATGCTTCCTGCTTACATTATACTGTATACAGGTTGAGCATTCCCAATCTGAAAATTCAAAAATCTTAAATCCAAAATAATTCAAAATCTGAAATTTTAAGGCTGACATAATAATAATAATAATAATAATAATAATAATAATAATAATAATAATAATACATTTTATTTATAGCCCGCTTCTCCCTGTGGATCGGGGTGGGTTACAACAAATAGGAATAACAATAAAATACAATATACAATTAAAACCAGATTTCTAAATAATCCCTTACCCCAACCCCCTCCCAATCATAAATAAAAGAAAAAGAAGCAAACTAAAAACAATAACAATATAAAATTAATAGCAATATAAAATGCTAATTAAAAGCAGAAGAAATAACAAATTAGCTAAAATTAGAGGTAGTTAGAGGCGAGACATAGATCTTTTTTGGGGTAGACGGGGGATATCAATATCAGTGAAGTGGAGACTAATCTAGAAAGGTCTGCTGGAAGAGATCCATCTCAACAGCCTTTTTAAAGGCTTCTAGAGTGGTAATGTGACTGATCTCCTCTGGTAGGCATTTCTATAACCAAGGAGCACCAGATGAAAAGGCCCTCTGGGTTACTGCAGCCAATCTAGTCTTCTTAGGCTGCAGTAAATTCTTTCCAGAGGACCTAAGTGTGTGGGGTGGATTATATGGAGGAAGGCGCTCCCACAAGTAATCTGGACCTAGGCCATGTAGGGCTTTAAAGGTTATAACCAACACCTTGTACCATGCCCGGAAACTAATTGGCAGCCAATGGAGAGTTTTTAGAACAGGTGTTGTATGGTCTGTTCTAGATGTACCTGCGACTAGCCTGGCTGCCATATTTTGCACTAATTGAAGTTTCCAAACTTGGCACAAGGGTAGCCCCATGTAGAATGCATTGCAGAAGTCAAGGAAGCCATGGCCCTGTGTCTCCAAGACCTGAGCAGGGCTGTTGATGATAGGGGGTCTTGGAGGTCACTCAGTCATAGTGTCACCATAAGTCAAAGTTGACTTGATGGCAGTTAATAACAAAAAAGATTTGGAATCAGTCATTTAAACTACTGGTTGATTATCCACCACCTCTCAGCCTGAGCGCTGGAATGTTTGTATGCCAATTTTACCAGGATTGCAGTGGTGTGCACTGGTCCTGTGTGAGATGAGCCAACTGGCCTCAAGTGAGACATCCATCTATTACCCATCACCCAGGATCTCTTGTGGGATTCCTTCTATTTTGGAATAGGATCACCCACACCCATTACATCCTGAAATTGATCCTTCCTAGTGCTTTCATTGTCCGCCATGGTGGGAAAAAGAAAAAGAAAGTCCTATCAGCAGTAATTAACAACTTTCAAAAAATGAAATAAATGAGGAGGAAAGAACTCACAGATGCTATGAAGAAGGCAATCCACCTCTATTAGGGAAGGTTATTTAGCAGGTGAAAATTCTTCCCTGCCACTCTTAACTGGTAACTAACAGAGTTCAAAAGTATGTGGCAAGGATACAAGAAATTATGGTGTGTGGAAACAGAAGGCAGTGAGGGACAGGATGGCCAAGGTCACAAGGCCTATATTCCCCTTGAGAGGATCAGATAGGGAACTAGGGATTGGATTACCATTGGGCGGGGTATAAATAAATTTTATTATTATTATTATTATTATTATTATTATTATTATTATTATTATTATACATTACAAAAGTATAGCACTAATATTTGTGGTTGCTGAGCCAGGGAAACCCACAGGGTGACCTTGGGCAAGTCACACACTCTCAGACCAAGAAGAAGGCAGAAGCAAGCCTCCTCTGAAGAAATGTTGTCATGAAAGCCCTATGAGATGGTTGTAGTAAGTTGATGTGACCATGGGGGTTGACATGAAGGAACATAACAAGAAATTAGTGGGTCAGAGTCGGGCATTTAGAATTCTCAGCCAGAAAGCTCCAGTGCCTCTGACCAAGCTACAAAACCCAGGATTTGTAGAATGCAGGCACAGCAGTTAAAGTGGATCCATGATGATATGATTGTATAGTGTGAAAGGGTTCTAGGTTCTTGGATGGGACATTCTAGCATGTAGGGCAAAGTGGAGCTTCCTATTCATTCAGACAATGTAAGTTACAGGTAAACTATGGCCTCACTCCAAATATGCCCCTGTACGCTCAATCTCCTCCACTTTATGGATGCAAAGAGGGTGCTTGAATAGTGAATACCTATGTTTAGATTATTGAGAGATGTTTAATGTATTAATTTGTTTTGTACCACCTTGAACTTGTTGGAGAATTGTGGGACATAAAGGTTTTAAAATAATAATAAAAAAAATTAAAACAGATATGCCATTTACCAGTAATATACGTATGTTGTGATGATGCTACCCTGAGGTGAAAAAGCTAATCTTAAGATAGTTTGTTCATTTGTAGTGTGACTGAGGCTGGATGTGAACATTATGCTTTCCTACAGTATGAGTCTCAATACTTTCAGAGTAGATATGATAAAAAGGCAAGGGAAAACATTCCTCCATTTATTTTTAAGTAATAAGCAGGAGATTCAAGGGCAAGAGTCACAAAACCCTTTACAATTTCTCCTCTTCATAATCAACCAAACAAGTGATTGCTAGCCTAGTGGGAGAGATACTCATTTCACACCTGGAAGGAAAGATGACAAAAAACCATCTGGATAGCTAGCCTGTGCCATCAAAAACATTTTAACATTATTTCTCTGGAAAATAAACAGCCACTCCGTATTCTCAGCGAAATATGTCAACCATACCATGAAAAGAAAAAAACAGCTAAGGATGCAGACAGTTCACTCTCATTGTCTCAGATAGACAGCTTATAGATAAAACAGAGTTGCATCTTTTTACTGGTACCTTATATAAAATAATAGCAGAGGAAGCTATTATAAAGCAGAGGAAGGAAATATACAGGAAACTTTTACAAACATTTTATCTCCAAACCTCTCTCTTTTTTTGTCTGTTATAAAACTGTTAAACTAGGATCAGAAGCCCTTTGTTGTTGCTGTTGGTGAACCTTCAAATTGTTTCTGACTTACACCAGCCCTATCCTGGGGTTTTCTTCCCAAGATTTGTTCAGCGGAGGTTTGCTATTGCTTTCCACTGAAGCTGAGAGAGTGTGACCTACCAGAGAGAAAAAGTTGACTCACAACTGAAATTTCATGAAAACCTGTGTAAAATGCGAAAGAGCACACCAAGGGCATTTCCACACAGCATAATGATAGCAATATTATTCCACTTCAATTACCACAACACTATCCTATGGAATCCTGGGATCTTTAGTGTGGTAAGGCACTAGAAATTTCTGGCTAGGAATTCTAAATGGCCCTCCCTAAACTACAAATCATAGGATACCACAGGATGTTGCCATGGCTTTTAAAATGCTGTAAGATTAATAAAACCAATAGAAGCTACTATTAGTTTGGAATATTATTTGAATGTGTAACAAAAGTGGATGTGCTTACCAAATGTGACTGAAAACTGAATCATTAAAACACATTTTTTTCCAAATGACATTATCATATGTTATTTTTTAAAAAAGCCTTCTCCTTTATGCTCTCTTTGAAACTTTCCTCTTGTAATATTATGCAGGTGTCTCCAAGCAGACTCCTTGGGAATATGAATAAGGCAACACCTATTCCCGGCTATTTAGATTTTAGACTCCTATTTGAATTGTCAGCCTCTCAGGGCCTATTATTTTTACTAAGGTTATTCTGTAAAACACCACACAGAAGTCACATAAATAATTCAGTAAAAAATGCAGAACAATTTCTTCTTATTGTACACAACAAATCATTTACAATCCCAGTGCCGCTATACAAATTACCTTAAAAGGTGGGAAGCTCTTGCAATAATTTAAAACAAATAGACTCTGTGTCAGAGGGCAGACACAAAGGGCACCCTTTCTTCAGAGGACCCATTCTTCCAAAAACCTCATGTACCTACGGCTGCTCCTTCATTTCCTTGCTGTTGCTGCCTAGTATTCACCTGCCCTCATTGAGCAAATAAACAGTGACAAGGACAATGAGAACACACAGCATTTCATGCTGTACTCTTTCAGTGTTGTACATAATGGACCCAGAGGATAGAGGGGAAAGTGAGGATAGAAGTGAGCAGGAGGTAGACAGATTCATGATACCCATTGTGGGTAGCTTGGATGAACGTGGACCTCATAGTGAATGATGATGTTTGTTTTTTTAGCTCTAAATACTGTTGGTAGAAGTAGGTTCTTCTAAAGTTAGTAGCAGTCCAGTATATTTTCAAGAATGGTGGTGACTCACCATTCAACAACTGAGCAATACCAGTGCCTAAATACCCCCAAACCACCCAAACCTCTCTGATCTTGAAAGTTAAGCACGATCAGGCCTTGTTAGTACTTGGGAGAGAGACTGCTAGAAAATATCTGGTACTTCAGGCTATATTTCAGAGGAAGTCAATGGCAAATCACCTCTGAGTATTCCTTGCCTCAGAAACCTAATGAAATTTATTGGGTTGCCAAAAGTTGACTGGCAACTTTATTTTGCTTGGGGTGCATCTACAATGTAGAAATAATGTAGTTTGATACCACTTTAAGCGCTGTAGCTCCATCCTATGGAATCCTGGGATTTGCAGTTTAACACACTCAGAAAGGAGAGATGTAGTAGTGATGGGTGACTTCAACTACAAGGGGATCAGCTATTTTAGATCTGATCCTAACCACCAGGGATGACCTGATAAATGGGGTGCAAGTGATGGGATCCTTAGGTGGGAGTGATCATGTTCTCCTGGAGTTTCTTATACAGTTATTCTTAACTCTCCTTACAGTGAGAGTTGTCTGACAGTGGAACACACTCCCTTGGAGTGTGGTGGAGTCTCCTTCTTTGGAGGTCTTTAAACAGAGGCTGGATGGCTATCTGTTGGGGATGGTTTGATTTTGAGTTCCTGCATGGCAGGGGGTTGGACTGGATAGCCCTTGTGGTCTCTTCCAACTCTATGATTCTATGACTCTATGATTCTATGAAACCTTCCCTATAAATCCCAGAGATGGAGCCATGGCAGTTAAAGTGTGTCAAACTGTATTATTTCTATGGTGTATATGTACCCTTGGAAACCTATGGTGCCCCACCCAACACTATATTGTAAACCATTTAAAAACTCTTTACTACACACCAATTCCTGCTTTCATCTATCCTGCCTTCATGCTGCTACCATAAGCAGGTAGCTTTACCTTATTGGACCAACATTGTATGATGGGATATATCTATCAGTTTGTCCATGTGCATGTGCATGTACATACGCATCACACATATTTCTTGCTTTAGGGCCCAATTGTAAGGAAGATTTAAGGATGTATATCAGTTGATAAAGGCCTAAATTTTATTGTTATCCCAATTAGAGCAAACTGATTGAATCAGTGATATTTACCTATGTGCTGACTTACCAGTCAACAATTGATTCAATGGATCTACTTTAGCTGAGTCTATTCAATAAGATTCAGGCCTCCATGTGCTTACAGATCTTGTACTCTTGGAACTACTATTTCAGGCTAAGCATTTTTACTAGGAAAGTCTTTAGCTTTCTCCCTTGGTCATGTTTTTCCCTCAGCTCCATTTAATGCATACTCATCCCCTAGAACATCTATTTTATGGGTTTTTCTTTAATGTTCTTGCCAGGAAAACAAACAAGCAAACATATTTCCAGGGTCAAGCTTTTCATTGTCATTTCTCTAATGAAAGAGATGGCATTTTCAACTATGTAATACAGAATAGTCTTTTAAGGGTAAAAATGAAGTTGTCTATTATTTAATATATTAATATATTAATGCTTGTAAAGCAATTTCAGGATGAAAAGACCTGTCTGTGTTCTAGATATGATTAAATAATGAGGAACAGTTGGGAAGTATGCTTCCAATTATGTTAATTAGGTTGTGCAGTGTAGAGCCTTCTGATAGATAATTCTGGTGCAGCCCTAGGCATTAAGACAGCACAAGAGCCTGTAGCAGGGGTACACTTACAAGGAGGGGGAGCATGAGGACATACCCTCCCACAAATAAAAACTCTGCTCTCCAGTGAAATTGCCCTTCATCCTCCAAATTTTAGCATTGCAGAGAGTGAGACACAGAAAGTTAGTCACACCTAGAACTCTTATATTTGCTGTGTTCACACTCCTTCATAAATGTCTAACCCTTTTCTTTGGATGCTCAAATGGTATTTCTGAAGCTTTAAGTTACTGCCATGCTAGAAATTTCAGGACTGAAGGGAAAAAAATCATTGTTTGAGGGGGAGATTAATTCTTATGCCCCCCCCCCCATTTTGCCCCTGCCCATAAATATACCCATGGCCTGTAGTGTAATTGGTCCTTTCTGTTGTGGTTGGTTGGGTTGCTCAAATAGATACAACAGCAACACTGCAGTCTTAGGAATGATTCAACACTTCATCAGCACTTTATTAGCCAGACCACAAACACAGAGTTCTGATTTACCTTATTAATGCCACAGTCTGAAAGTCATAAATGTGACATTTGTTCAGGGTGCCAGAAGATCTCCCAGTGCAAATTAAGTTGCAATGAAAAACCTTAGATTTTACTTCTTTGGAGCAAACTCGTTGTTTTACCTTCATTGGTGCCATTACAGTTCCAGCAGAGCCTAGTTAAGGTAGAACTGTATTTTATATCTAGCAAGGATGAATTAGATATTCTCTAGATGAAAGAAAACAGAGAAAAAGAAAAAGAAAAAGAAAAGGAGAAGGGGGATGGAATCAAGATAACCATATTGGACCATGAGTAAAAGCAAACTTCACAGTTAGTCAATGTCTCTATTAGAACCAGCCAAAATGAAATTAAAGTATCTGAGCTTTAGAGTTTCACAGAACATCAGGCAAGGTGGTGAAAAAATGAAGGGATTAGGATAAAAAGTCCAAAAACTAGATGAGATGCCACAGGCATGGTGCCTGCAGTCAAGCATATTTGTCCATCCAAAGCCAAAGAGCTTTGAGAGCTTAACTACTAAAAGTCTGGTTTCATGTTACTGTCAATTCAATCATATTTGTGTTGCTAAATTAGCACTGCCTTCAGTGAGTGGATTCAAACAGGGTGAATATTGTGCTAATAGTGGTTGATTGAGTATGACTGTTTCTGCTTTCATATGTTCGATTGGCACAACACACAATCCCATCTGAATAAAGCAATATCTATTCCTGCCCTTTCCTGGCATGGTCAACACTTCATTCTATTTGTGATCAAGGCAAAAACTGCACCATACCATAAATGTGCACTGTTTTTTCTACACCCAGCATGTTGTTATGGTGGCATAGGTATAACTCATTTGTGAAACTCCTTTCTCCCCTCTGCCCCTCCCCTTGATTTCTGGCATTTAGCTAGACTTCTGGTGTTTAGCTAGATGACTTCTTGTTATCTTGCTGAAAAGGACTGCAGTGAATGCCCTTTTAAAGTATGACTAGTTATAATTACAGCCCCCTGTAATTGGCAGAGTTACAGAAGATGTAGTTGCTCAAGTGGTCAAGATGCTGACTCTGTTGATTGCAAGATTGGCAGGTTGGCAGTTTGAGGCCCGGGTGCTGAATGATGGGGTGAGCTCCTATCACTAATCCCAGCTTCTGCCAACTTAGCAGTTTGAAAGCATGCAAATGCAAGTAGATAAATAGGTACCATTTCGGTAGGAAGGTAAACAGCATTCTATGAAATCATGCTGGTCACATGATCACAGAGTAGTTTCTGACAATGCTGGCTCTTTGACTTAGTAACAGAGATGAGCACCGTCCTCCTACGGTTGGAGACAACATGACAATCTTGTCATTGGGGAATACCTCTACCTTTACTTAACTGGCAGAGTAGGGTGTGCACCAAAGTACTATGTACAGTAGGTCATTTCACAAAGCAAATACACAAAATCCTTTGTTTTTCTATAAGAACAGTGACAGGACTCATTAATGCACTGTACAACTCTAAATAAATGAAGGTAACATCCTGTCTTTGCAATGAGTGGCAAATCTTAC